>JAIXMP010000031.1:0-541510 GCA_025677815.1 Phascolomyces articulosus | reverse complement strand
TTTCGACATTTTTAAAAATTGTGGTAACGTTAGTTGCAAAATGAATATGCGCAGCAATTGTGGGCGGAAAAAAGAAATAAAATTAGGCTTTCATGCACCCGAAACTAATTTGGGTAACTTCTATAGTCTACCAGCCTCATTAAAAAAAAACCAACACGAAACTTAAAACTTAAGAACGTAACAACCAGCTTACGATGTCAAGATCTCAAAAGAGAAGAATTTACTATTGTGAAGAGGACGAATGTACACGGCTTGCGCCATTTACCTCTGGTGGATTAAAGCAACATAAAGCCGCTAAGCATTCCTGCGAAAATGAAGATGCAATGGAAGATCAAATATGCCAACATTCCAACATTGTGCAGCATCAGCAGAATGTTCATGACAGTAATCAGGTACCATATCTTTTTTTATAAACTTAATTACTTCCTAAAAATTTAATAAATAACGCTCTATTATTATATAGAATATCTTATATAATCAACTGATTATTGATCAAGATATGGATGTTGATCATAATAGTGATGCCACTACTACACTGCATCATCAAGATGAAAATGATGTGACTTTTGAAGATTATTGGAGCGATGAAAATCACGATGATAATTCTACTCATGATGGTACTCGTACAATGAACATACTGACAGAAAATATGGCTAGTAATGTTGAACGAGAGAATTACATCAACAACATGTTTTTCAACAACAACAGGGATGCTGTCAGCACTGGTAAATTTGTTACATATTCTTAATTACTATGGTTACTAAGGACGTTCAAATATGTAGAGACGTTTGAGTATCCCTACTATATATAGCTTTGATCTTGAGTACATAAAATTTATTGTATTGACTATATATTAAATCAATAGTGCCTATAGGAATAGCACCAAAAGCTATCCCTCCCCGACCTAATGAAAGAGATGTACAGGATGCATATTCAACCATGGGGAAATTAAATAATATTGAATATCGCATGGCAGAGTTTGCATTAAACTCGGAATTATCGAACGCAAATTATAAAGAGTATATACAGAGCTTTGTTTCATGTTTTTGTTTATGACTATATAAATCGGTGACTAAATTATTAATGAGGTCATCATACTTTTTAAGATTCTTTGAAATAGCCAAGGAAATATCAAAGGAGACTCTTTCAAAGGGGGAACTCTTGAAATTCAATAACATTGGCACTGTCAAGGCACTTAGTAAGGTTATATACGACGATGAAAGAAAAAATTTGTGCCAACCAGTATGTAGTCACCCAATCAAATAATAATATATTATACTGCACATGTTTACTTAACTTTTATATTGCTATTATTAGTTCGAGGAAATTGCTATTGATGTAGATAATATACCTGATATTTTGGATCATCACAAAGAAGAATTCAAAGAAAAGGCTGGAAAGATAAAGTTATATTATAGAGATATTAAAGATTTAGCAGAGCATCTCTTTAGTCATAGAGCTTTCTGGGACACAATGATTTTACAAGCAGAAAAGCAGTTTCGTAATGGTGAGCGTATATATAGAGATATACATACAGGTACATGGTTTGAAAATATGCAGGTAGCTATCATTTTAAATTACTTGTGTGATATGAACACATATATGTTATTTACCAATATTGACTGTTAATTGAACATATATTATGATTTGTTAGTTAAATTCTCCTCGCGGTTCAGTGGTTCTTGGCATAATGTTGGCATCAGATATGACACTGGTTTGTTCAAATGGAAGACACACATTATGGCCTCTTTATATGAAATTGAGCAATGTACCCATGGAATTAAGGGAAAAAAAAGAAGCGCATGCAAGCCGTCCATTAGCATATATGCCAATTATCAAATACCCTGGGAAAACCCCTCCAACATGGTGGGCCACTGCAAAACAGGCTGTATTTCATCATTGTATGGAAATTATTCTCAAGCCATTTGCAGCATTGGAAAATGGATGGTAACTAGAAATGTATAATAAGTAAATTTTCTTCCCATTTTTAACATTTAGTTTACATATTTACCTTACTATAGTATATTGAAAGGGCCGTACAACAGACTATTTCATTGCATTCCCGCTCTCGCAAGTTATTCTGCAGATTTACCAGAGCAGTAATAATAATTGTTATACATACCGATATTTTATATAATTACATTTATAGTGCTTCTATGTTAATATGATATTTACTATTATATTATAGACGTCTTTTGACAAACATCCGTTCTGGCAACTCCCCAAATTCATACCCACGTTGTTTTGAAAAAACAGTTGACTTTGGTAATCCAAAAGAAGATGACTACGAATACCAGTTACGTACGCCTGAACTGATGAAACGAGAATATGAAACTGCACGTGCTATAATAGAAAATGATGGTGAAGCTGCTGCTTTAGCCTATGCAAAAGAAAAATCCGTTAATATTGTCAAGGTACATATTTAAAAAGGAGAGTTTAAAATACAAAACAGTTGAATAGGAGCCAAGTATATAATGTTTATATTATTATAATATTATACAGAATGCATTCTGGGATGTCAAAAACTTCAATGATCCTTATTCAAAAATTTTATGTGATGATGTTCACCAGCTAAATGGCGTTTACCAGTATATTTTACGATGCATTGAAGATATTATAAAACAAAAACGGAAAGTAGATGAAGTAAACCGCAGGTAATATACTATTATATTAACCTTAAAATAAACGAACCAATAATCTTATGCTAACAAAGGATACAATAACAGAGCAGCAGCACTCCCAAAATTTAGAAATTTAAAATGTTTCAAAACTGTATACCTTATTAATAATCTGAAAAATCCGACTTTTACTGAAATGAAAAGCCATATGAGTGTAAGAATTTATAGCAACAAACTTTATTACGATATACTTAAAAAGGAGTTAATATACTTATGAACATGTATTTTTTAATTATAATTGAAAGATACTTCTTGCTATTATTCACGACTTAGTTCCATTACAAGTTTCTTTATGCGTCCGTCATTTCATTGACTTCTTCAACCAAGCTACAGCTAAGGAACATACAGACCAAACTTTACTGTGGATGAATGAATCATTAGACTGGTTCAATTACTATAGTCCAGCACTACAAAAATTAACAAACGTATGTAATGTGTAAAACTGTCTACAATATCTATTTTTTAGTAATAATAGCTTCATTGCCACTAATCCTTTCCACTTAATAATATATGAATATTATACAGCGAAAACTCAATTTCCCTAAAAATCATATGCTTCGAAAGTATATAAGCGATATTCGGAGTCATGGCATTATTTGTGGATATAGCACAAACCATTCAGAGAGACAGCACCGAACAGACGCGAAGAAACCAAGTCGCAAAACTAATTTTCATGTTGGAATGATATCTCAAGTAAGTGCTCCTGCTCCTTTATTATTAACGACTTTATAAAAAGACGAAACAAAACAATTGATTTACCATTATATATAATATTTTAATAAATAGGTTGTGAAATATGTAGAGCGACGTGACTTATTCTGGGATCAATATTCAAAACCTCCTGCTAACATCAATTGTAAACCCATAAACAACGAACGAATAACTTTTTTTTCTCCCCTCAAGCGAAGATATATATATGTTAGTGAGCTTAACACAATTGACTCCACTTTGGTTGATGTTCAACAAATAGTTTCAGACTATATTTCCAATATATTTGAATCAGACAACAATATTAATGCAACACAACAACAAAAGGTATAGAAATTATATAAGGGTCCATATTACCACTTTATATGTAATGGATATCAATAATCGATGATATTAGTTCTACTCCTCAACCAAATATACAATTTAACTTTGTATAGATAAGAGCATACCGTAGCTTATATTTAAACACATATGATGAAGATGGCGATGTTACTACAGATATACTCAGATCGCATACCAACTTTCACGGTGTAGAACGAAACGACTTCGCAATTCTCAATGATCGTACTGTTGTTCAATTCCGTTTATTTTTTACTACTATGTGTAATGACCGAGAAATTTCAGCATGTGTTGTTCGTCCTTATGTAGCCGTTGTTGAAGAACATAACAGTGGACTGGAAGTATTTATACGTCAAGAAGCTAACAACGAGAATTACAACGACAACGGGAATTATAAAAATGAAAACAATCTTTTAGTAATTGAAGCTTCATCGATTGACTTTCCTATTCATTTTGTGCCTGATTTCCAATCAAAAGTTGGAAATTCCAGACGGTATAATGACTTTACCATATATCAAAGGTTTCTGATCAATCATGACGTTAGCCGTTACAATTGGTTTAAAGGACGAGGAATACTACCCATGTTAACAGAAGCTCGAAGAATTAAATGGGGTGAAATCCTCAGCACCAACAATGAAGAGATTGAAGAAGAGAGCGAGCATGACGATGACAGCAGTAGTAGTGATGAAAGTATTAATAGTGATATAAATGATGATGATAGCGATAGTAATTCCTATGAATATAATGAAGGTGAAGAAGACTAGAATATATTTGAAAAAATGACTCTGAATAATAGTATGACTATATAAGATAGAATTGATGTTCCACCAGCTCAGAGGTTGAAGGGTCCACTGGAATTTTTTTTTTTTTTTTGCCTAATGTATTACCATATTTTATGTAGCTGTTAAATAATTATTTGCTTTAAATAAAATGATTATCTATCAACAAGCTAAGGTAAAAAAGAAGGTATTGGATATCATATTATGAATTAGGACATAATACAACGAAAGTACAAAGGAATAATTTATATAAGAGAACATGGAATCATTTCACCTTCGTAACAAAGCATATAAATATTGTACCACATTCCCTTATAGTTCCATTTATGTGTTACAGCTAAAACTTTATTTACAAATATTTGCCTATATAGGCCTATATTCTATAATATTGATTGTTATTGTCTATATTCTTCTATAAATGACTATCTTTCATTGCTTATAACCTTTATTCAAAAATATTGCCATCGTCAGGTTTTCCGATGTGGATGGTCATTAGAAAGGTTAATGGCAGGTATTTAAGCTTTTCTTCTATATTTATTTTTCATTATAATAGCAGTAGTTATATTCCCTTCCACTCATTTCAAAAAAAATATGAATATCACTTTTATATTCTTCATTACAACCATTTTTTCTTTTCTATTTACAATGAATAAAATATTATCATGAATAGTTGCTTACAAAAACATTACATGCAACTGGAGGAATATTAAAATGCTTTTATGTGGATATCTCGTATCCCTTTATACTTTATATGGACATGAATATTAGCCTATATTCACGAATATTTATGAATATTCGTAAATATTTTTAGTATAACTATCCATATTCACCTTTATTTACTATGCGCCCCTAATATTTGAACTTCCGCCCTTTATTCGAATAAGGCTAGCCCAGATTGCCCATATGCCCAATATTCAACAATATATGCAAATATTTGAGTTTATTTTGCTTTATTTTTAACGGTACAGTTTTAGGATGTTCAATATGCCATTATTCACATCATTTACCCTCAAAAAAATTCCCATTGTTATATCAGCTAGTGAACTTGTTTTTTTATTATTTGTTTTGATATTGAATTATGACGAGCCTCCTCTTGGTTCTTAGGAAATAAACATAACCTGATTAACGAGAACAACACCTCGGGAAGGTGAGAGGCACTGCCCCCAAAAAATATGTTTGGTTCATCGTTGTGCGCAAGGGTTATGCCTTTTTGTAAAACTAAACCAATACTTGGAAAACCAAGTGAAACGACACTTGTACGTCTTGCCGCCATAGAACACATTATTGCTTTGAATCGTCCTGACTTGTTTCATTCCCATGCAAATGCTCAAACAATAAATGAGATAGGCTATTATTTTACCTCTATAAACGGAAATTTGATCGCAGTTGTAAGTTGCAGTAATCTGTCGTAGCTACAAGAACACCTGAATTTAAATAAGTTTAAATGATGATCAGTGATCTCTATTTATTTATACGTAAAGAAATGATTTTTATATATTGCCATTAAACTATCAAAGGATCTTTTTAAGGCATATATCAAGAGCACATACCAAAATTTTGATGGCACTAAAAGTTATATTATATTAGTAGTAATAGCCATACCTAGCAGCATTACTCATTTTTTGGCGCCATTAGTATCGACTGTATAAATATATAAGGTGAGTGATAATGCTAATGTTAAAAGCAATGTGATATGGAAAGATATATTTATAAAGCTATGACCGATTTTTTATGCCACCACGACAACTCTTTAAAATTTGAGTATCTGTGCAATGACCAAATTCCATCTTTTAGTATAGAACAAGGAAATCCATCTGTGATATTTACATATAGATATTTGTTGCCCATCGTCGTATATTACAATGAAAAGATTTCTGGCTTATATATATATTAATGTTGTTATTGTTTTCCTCAAATTTCGGGTTCTCAATGCACCATATTTGCTCGATTTCCAATAGTAGAAAATCATGTTGTGTATACTCTTTTTTGTTTTTTACTTATTTTTGTAGATTGTTACGTATTGATAAAAAGATTTGTTTTTATTGCAAGTATTTTTTTGGAGGGGAGGAGTGAATTCATCAACATGATGCATATAAACATACAATATTATTTATTAAACAAAATAGCGGTGGAGAAATAGTGCCTTTTTTATAAGTAGAAAGGATATTTACAATAAATCATCTTTTATGTTAATTCTTATAGTTAAATTTTTAGTTTTTGTAAAAAACGACATCACCTTCATCTTCCACAAATCGACATTGCTTCCATGATTTATGAAAAGCAGTAAGAATCGGTGTATCATCAAAAAAATAATATTTTCCCAATACTTTTTTAATATGCTTGGTTGCTTCCACAGCATGATAATGAGGAATGGTAGAGAAAAAATGATGTACCACATGTGTATCCCCAGAATGGTGTTGAATATAGTTTACAATCGGTCCATACGAACGATCAACTGTTAATGCAGCACCACGTTGAAAATTCCAAACGTTTCCACGATAATGAGGCATATCGGGGTGAACATGTTGCAAATAAGTAATCAATATGATCCAAATATTCATTACCATATAAGGAACCATATAAAATTTGATGACTGCCAATAAACCCCATTGTTGACCAATCCAAATGAGAATGCCGACCATCATGGAGACTCCCATAACC
This sequence comes from Phascolomyces articulosus, assembly GCA_025677815.1. NCBI lineage: Eukaryota > Fungi > Mucoromycota > Mucoromycetes > Mucorales > Lichtheimiaceae > Phascolomyces > Phascolomyces articulosus. The sequence goes on along the minus strand of JAIXMP010000031.1, from coordinate 534,345 downwards.
GAGTGCGCCACTTGCCAAAAATCTTTTTCTTTAAAAAGAGGACAGTAAGGATTGAAATGTGAAATCCATGTTGACTTGTTATTCTTGTCAGTAGAGTAGTCTTGGCCAGACATATTGAATAATATATACGAGGGCATGCCAAATGTTAAGACTAAGGCCATATGCAAGAACATAACGACTGGGGTTTCATCAAACATATTGTTGTGTCCATCTTTGCCTGCAGGATCTAATTCACGTTTGGGAAAACCACCCTGTGATCGTGTAAGAGGAACATGGTTCTATAATGACAGGAAGTATTATTATCAATAAAAAATGAATAAGTTTATAATAAATTGAAACATATGCGTATGTGACAAAAAATATATATAAAAAGAATTGTTACGGGGATACAAGTACCGTATCTTTGGTCATATGTCCATTTCCTTTGTGGTGCTTTGAATGTGTTATTCCAAACGAATAGTATGGAACCAGCAGTGCAGAGTGTACCATTAAGCCGATACTATGGCTAATTATCTATGATGAATATATTTATTTTAAATAACCAATAATTCCAAAGGATAGACATAGCATACAACGTATCACTGCATTTAACGATCATGGTATTAAAAAATTGTAGATAAATACAATATATTACCAACCTTTGATGAACTAAATGCTAAGTGGTTGCATTCATGTGCGATAAACCATAGACCTACAGCAATTGTACCTTGTGCAAACCAATATAAAGGCCAAAGAGCAATATGAATTGCTGCTGTTGGGATAGTATGAATGTAGGAAGCACCATAAATCAATGTACTCATAATAAATAGATCATTAAATAGGTATGTAAATGACCGAAAAGTATCTCGATGGAAACAATGTGCAGGAATAGCTTCACGGATTTCCTTCATAGTAAAGTTAGGAATATCCCATTCTCGTTCAATAGCTTCTTGAATATCTGATTGTTTTTGTGATTCTTTTTCATCAGACAGTTCCATGATGTATAGTTGGACTGTGTACTTTTAATAAAAGTGAAATGGTAAAATACTTAATTATGTTTTTTTTTTGAATGGGAAAACCGGAGAGAAGAAAGGTGTGTGCTTTTATATCATGATTTGTTGTTTTTATGCATATACTTTCTACTAACTTGCCGTTATTGTGTCAAGAGGCCATCCTACTATAAATCAAATGCCACTCATCTCTTTACATAATATATATTATAGATATATCATCATCTTTGCAACATGTTAAGGATAGCATTGACTATATAAACAAAGAACAAGTTGTAGTAGATGCAACGGTATGCATAAAAGTTCAAAATAATACACGAAGCGAAGCCATGATTGTTTTAATGTATGTACAGTATTTTCTACTTTGTATACTTACACGAAAATATCATTTGTTCTGTATAAGCCATTTTCTTTTCCTTGATAACCAAGAAAAGTAAAGTTAAACTTCGCTCAACTTTTTTTTAATAATTTTTATTCATCCGGTGTTTCAATGTTTACTTATTAATTTAGCCTGGTTTTAGTTTATGTTGCAAGGCGTGTATTTAGATTTGTGTCATTACTATGATGATTTATTTATTTGTTTTTTTTTTTGGAGCTTTTGCATATTAAAATGAGTATGGTGGGTCACAGTAAAAAAGTTCCACTTTTAGCTTACCATGATCCACCCCATTATATATGATACTTTTGTTTCTTTTTCTTGGGTAAGACGCCAAGACTTGGCGCTAAAATATATGCTCATTTCAACAATTTTTTACATGAGCATTAAATATTATTGCTAATGGCTGTCTCTTTGTTAAATTGATGATTTTCAGGGCAATAAACAACAAAGGAAAAAAACATAATGATATACACTGCAAAAAAAAAGTTTGCAACAGTATCCAAAGTGTCGCCAATTTGGTTGCACAGAGAAGTCGATTTCCAAAAAAAAAAAAAAAAAAAAAAAACAGTTACACGGCTATTGGAATTCAAAACGTGGACTGAGCACTACAAGTATGGACATTATGCAAACCAAACGTAATGATTCATTCATTTAAAAAATACGTGTATGCAACACTTTGGTATGATAGCATTATTATCACCGTTCTTAAAATATCTAAAAACGTTCTTATAATATAAGTATAATCCTTTATGGATAGTTGTGTTAACACAGTGATACATTAAAATATAAGGATCTGCAATCAATATTTTGCCAAAAATTAAAGTAAATACGATGGTTGCATTATCTCGCATACATTTTTTCTCAGTCAGTGAAAAAAAAACCAAAGGAATTGAACTCTCCAGCAGTAATAAGTCTGAAAGGAAAATGTCTAACCTTTTTAGTTGTATGTTGTATGTTGCATGTTGCATAAATATATATATATATATATAGCAAGCGTTGCTACTATAAGAACGTAGTATGACGGGCCATGACTGTCAACTTTTTTGTCGAGTCAATAAAATTTTGTGTCAACTCATCTGATAGTTCAGTTTCCAATACCTGTATAGTTGCTTATATTATATTATATATATATAAGAGAACAATAAAAAACAAAGATTTATTTTGACATATGTTTATCTCTTCTGAAAACATTTTCTTGGTAAAGCGGTTATTCACGTTATATAACCTAAAGATTATGTTTATGCTTATTGCATTTTATCTTACTGCATGGAAGCGCATGCTGCATCTAATATTGCATAATGACCTTTAGTACAAGAGAACATACAGGGTGGAATATGGTAGCCATTACAATATTAGCACTAGGCATCATTAACATCGTCTAGTGTCGTTCATGTAATATTTTTTATCACATGTATAAATACCTATCACAATACCATTTAGAATTCAAGGTTTTTCTAGTACGTAATATATGAGGCAATTATAATGTTAGAAAAATAATTCCAACAATGATTTATTCTACAAATGCATTAGAACTCTATTTTCTGTTTAGGTAAATACCAAATTAAGGCTATCAATATTCTTTATAACCGGATTATATACTGGTTTTCCCTGAATTGAATTTTAAAAACATGCATACGCACAAAGGCATACAGAGGCATAAAAGAATCCTACATGAAATTGATACTTCTTATGCATGTAATAAACAAATACACTAGCACTTTCTCACAGAGCTGCTCATTTACTGCCATTCTCAATTTTTTTTATAAGAATGGTGTGGAAAAGAATGCAATATATTAATATTTCAATATAGTAAAAGTGTCAGTAGTAAAGGATTTTGCGTTTGTTACAGACACAAACCCTTGAATTTTTTATATACAATAGATGGTTTTATTCATTAATACAAGCTAGATTTGTTCGCATAAGTATAAGAGGTGACCTCGTACACCACTAAATATAATTTTGTTCGTTAATGAAAGACGAGTTTTCCGTATATGAAGACAAATTTTTTCATATATGAATAAAATTGTTTTTTTACAAGCGAATAACTTCACCATTTATTAACAAACAAATTTATTCTTGGTAGTGAACGAAGTCACCTCTTATAGGTATAAAAAAATATCTTTTTTTTTGTTCTATTCCAATTATTGATGTAGTATTTATTAAACATTCACGGAGATAGATTTAGAAAAAGTGAAATATTTCGTGCAAACAAACCTAACTTTTATTATTATTAACTTAAATACTAGCAACAAAGATGACTTGGATCATCCGCCATATATATTGTCACAACAAGGTGATTATTTAATTTTTGGCATATCCAAATTTGTATTCTCGATTTCAAAATCGACTACATTTCTATTTTTCGCTTTTCATTTCATATAAGTAAAAAAGATCGTCATGACTAGAGTAGATCAACATCTGGTATCAATTTTTGTTCTGATAAGTGAAAATATAAGTGGTTTCCGCGGCATTTATTATACATATTCTACTAATTTGCTGATCATATGCATTAGTACAGATTGAAGAATCAGATGATCAAACAATTAAGAAAAGCGTATCGTAATCAGATGAAATCCATTATTATCAGGAAAACGATGCGTATTACCTCTTTCGATTAGAGGTTCTTAATTGTAACAGCTCTTTTCATTAGCTGGAATAATAGTTTTAAAGGGCCATTCAGCAATTTGTAATCGATTGATGTTGACCTTCATGGTTTATGGATAGTTACCTTTAAAAGTAGAATGCTATCAAATGATGAATAGAGGATACGTGGCAAAAGAAAATACACTAGTCTATATATTAATGAAACATATGCACAATCATAATAAGATGACGATTTTCCGTTTACATAAAAGTAAAAAATCTTGCGTACATGAACTTGAAACACGAAAATATTGGTTTAGCAGATTAGGAAAAAAGATGAAGTATATAAATAAATGACACACTTCTTTGTAATATACGTTACTTTTGACATTATTAAAAGAATTCAAAAAAGTCTACAATGGTTCGCATTATTCCTACTTATCAAACTAATATTCCTGTCCACCCAAAGACGCCAAATCATGATAATATGCGTTTGGTTGTAGAGCGGCACGAGTTTCGACCACCTTCAGAAGCTGTGGATACAAGGATCGCAATTTTATGGTGTCATGGCTCTGGATTTCACAAAGAGTTTTACCATCCTCTAATGCAACGATTAATTGAGCGACTACGTTCAAAACCTGAATATAATAATATCCACATTGATTTTATTACGTTTGATAATCGAACGCATGGTGATTCTGCTCTATTAAACCAATCTTGGATAAATGAATATAAACGTAAATATACACCAAGCTCATTATTTCAATAACCATAAACAATGATGATTCAAAGTAGATAACTAACAAAGATCTTTTGATTCATAAATATTCTATTCTTCTATTTACAACATATATCATAGCTTCATGGTTCGATTTTGCAATGGATATACTTCAAGTGGTTTCCCAAATGGAATTGAAACAGAGTTACGATAAACTTATTGGCGTTTCACATAGCTCTGGTGCATGCATAATGTAATAAGTATAGGAAGCAAATAAAAGGGCTTTTTACTTCCGGAATATTAGAGAGTTGATAAAATGGTGTAGTGTAGAAAACATCAAATGTTGATTTGCCTATGATGTACTTATTTTGTAGGTTAATCTCCCAATTTCTTGAACCCAAAACATTTGACGGTATTTGCTTGATGGAACCAGTTATACGAAGTAGATGCACTATTGGTCCTTCGGAGGCTCGGAATTTTCCTATAGTAGCCAGTATATTACGCCGACAGGATACCTTTTCAAATAGGTAAGAATATCAATATATGCATATCAATTCTGTTCTCTGTTTAAAATCTTTCTATTAAGTATTTTTTTTTGATATTGTATAATAGGGAAATATGCAAAAAGACGTTATTAAAGAGTGCAGTGTGGAGTAAACTTCATCCTGAAGTTTTGGAGAATTATGTAGTACGTAATAGTATAATTATTCAGCACTTATAAATACCAATATAATACAACTGTATGAAAGTATTGACTTGCTTCCCATCCCAGGAAGTACTGATAAATGGTTTAATTTTTTAAAAGAATTATGGATTCTACGATACGGATGATGGTACTATTAAGCTTAAATGTCCAAAAGAACAAGAAAGCGTACGTAAAAATAGCAAATTTTGTTATTGATGATATCTAAACATATGTTCTAATGTTATACTGCGGGTTTTTATTAGTTACTAAACGCATGTGGTACCTATGATGCTTATACAGGTTGCACATCGTTAAAGCTCATTTCTGTTCCAGTTCACGTCGTGTTTTGTACCGCTCCAATGGTGTGAGTATTATACAACAAACACTGACCAGCCTATTGTTTATTAAATGGATAGAGTTTTATAATATATCATTATTAACGGCTTTTATTCACCTCTAATATGCATTTTATTATGGATAAATAACTTTAAAGAAAAGTAACTGGAAGATCAAACCCAGGGGATATTGCTGCTTTATCGTCAATGGTTACAGTGCGCACTATCGATGGTTGGCATAATTTACCAGGTGAAAAACCAGACCTATTAGGTAGTCTATAATATAGATATGTTTTTCTGATCTTAATCAACTTTCTCTACCATTAGTTTAACGCCTTTCTTTTTAAAAAAAATATGTAGTACCCGAAATCGAAATTCTGATTGATACAGTGCGGCTGAACCAAAATAGAACGATAGTTTACAAAAAGTCTCGACTCTGATAAAAAAGGCATTACATTTTAATGCTTAACTATTTTTATCAAATAAATCTACCAAACTATTTCTTATTCAAACTTCCTGCATTATACGTCTATATGTGTGTAATAAATTATGTAGAGAGGTCTGGGGCATTTGCAGCCAGAATACTTTACTTGCCATATAATAAAATCAATGTCTATAATTTGTCCAAACCGCCGAAAATTTTTCGACCTTCCATGGCGTCCCTTTGGCAGAATAAAATGAGAAGCATCCTAATATATGTATACTCTGCATCCTTATTTTGAGGAATTAGTGCCCAAATATTTTATTTTTCAGTTATCTGCGTTTGAAACATCCTTCGAAAAACCGTTATTACCATAGTCTCAAGCACTCCTAATATTTTAAGTCTACAAAATACAGCCATGTTGCTTTAAACATTCTTTAAAGCGATGCAAGAATGATAAGGATCCAAATTCATGGCCAGTGTCTCGAAAAAATAACATAAAATATTCCTGCATTTATTTACTACGTATCATGCTATATAATGATATGAGGTGAGCATACATTATCTTGTACTAAGATTAAAAAAAAGAATAAGAATAATTTGCTGTGGCCAAGTACACTACATAGAAAAACAGTATTTATCCTCTCGTCAGTTAAATACTGAAAACATTTGCTTCAACATTTTTTTGATTGAGGAATCTGAAAAAGTTGGTGCAACTTCTTTGTTCAATGTGTCATACAATTGGTTGATCTCCTGCGCAAAATCAGAATTCACTCCTTTACGGAAAACTGCTCCTTTATCTGTTATTGGTAATTTCTTGTCGAGAGGAAGTATATACACCATGCTTGGTACATTGATAGCACTGTGAATTGGTACTTGTTTATTTGCGCGCCGTACTGCTTCATATACTGAATAGGAAAAAAAAAGACAAATAAATTAGTATTATGTTTTCGTGTACTACTGTTGTCGTATGCGTAAGAAGAAAATGACGAGTATTAATATATTTACTATATATATCAAAGTAGTACCTTTTGATATCATCTCTGTAGGAGAGTATTTTACTGCTTTGTTTTGGGCAAGGCCAATCAGTACAGCAGCACATTTTTTGTTTTCGCCAACAATGATACAGTTCTGAATTATATCCTCATTACTGATATTCAGTTCCATAAGTGTAGGATATACTCTCTTGCCATTTTGTCTAATGTAATAAAAATATGAATCTATAATACTCACATATAATATACAAACATTGAATATATAGAAACATTATTTCATTTTTAATAATATATTTACAGTGTAAATGTGTCAGAGACACGTCCAATAAGAGTCCAGGTCCCATATTCTTCGACCTTACTGGTGTTCTCGTTGATATTTGTAAATAAATCTCCTGTCTCATAGTCTCCATTTGGACGATTTCCGATTCCCGTCGCAAGGCCATGGTAGTTGCTTCGAACTACAAGATGATAGATATCTTGATCAAATGGTTCAAAGAACAGGTATGGTAATGGAATATCATAAAATCGATAGCGGCTATCATTCCCAGAATTATTTTCAAAAGGTGTACACAAACATCCAAATTCTGTTTTAGGGCAGGTATGCTTATGCATTAGTCTCCATATACTATCATTAACGAGTTGGATAGCATCAGATAGATCTTCAGAAAAATGAAGAAGTAGATCTTACCAGAGGCAACATATGCCATCGAAAGTTTCAATCCTCTTGTCATTAGAAACTTAGCCGTAGATTGACGTACTGATGCACCAGCCGTCATACACATTTTTACACCTTGAATAATATTACTTATATCATCAGAAGAACAGTCTTGTAGATATTCTGAAACTTTTTCCAATAAATTTGCAGGCAATGATATCCAGGATGGTTTATACATTTTTCCAGCCTCAAAAACATTTTGCATTGCGAGAGGGGGATCGTGATGAAATAGGACTGTACTTGAGCCAAGTAGCATACTCCACAGGAAAATATCTATGAATTATTTTCGTTGAGCCATGTTACAAAATATATAATATGATATATAGAGAAATGTTTCAAGATAAAAAGGATGAATTACATACAGAATGTGCTTATACGCTCCACAGGTGTTGCTACTAGCCAAATGTCTTCTGGTTTCATAAGTAAGGGACCACCATTGAGCTGGTCTTCATGTCTCAATGTTATATCAATTAAAGTGTACAAGAAAGCTCGATTACTGTAGCGAATTGCTTTTGGAATACCAGTTGAACTACCACCTGTAACAAAGATAATCGCAATACTGTTGAGGTCTTGAGGAACGACCCCTGTAATAGTATCATTTTTTGAACCCGTTGCCACCGTAACAAGATGATCGATATCATACTCTGGCCATAATGAAATTGGGATGCTTTTACTATCCACTGAAAGAGTAGGGGCGGATTGCAGATTTGTCTTGAAATATGATTCTGAGGCAATGATGTAACCAGGATCACTTTGTTTAAGAAGGTGGGTAATAACCATTTCACCGCACCAGACAGATACGGGAAAATATATGAGACCAAGTTTCCACATAGTAAAGACCATAAGCAGCGATTGAATAGAAGATTCATGTCCAAAGGAAGCAACACATTGCTTGTTAGCATTTACCACCGGTAGTAGCACTGGAGCCCATTCATTTGCAAGGTATGTTGTTATCTTGTCAAACTCGTTATATGTTAATGTTTTATACTCGCATAAATTTGACTGTTGATAGTGGATAAATGGTCGATCTTTGTTTTCTGCTGCAATTACTTGAAATGCTTGAATAATAGAAGTATAGTCAGTGTAAGATTTTGGGATCTTTTGAACCATTGTGCTAGGTGTAGTAATGTAGAAAAATATTTATTATAATAAAATAAAGAGAAAAGGATAACCAGAAGTTTGTACAGTAGCATCTGGATGCTTTTATTTCTCAATTCAATATATTTTTATCCAAATAAACAAGCAGACCGTCAGTACTGAAATCGGAGCTAACGACACCTATCATTTGCTCCTGATGCTCAATTGAGTTCCTCATATAAAGGTTTATTATAAACATGTAATCAAATCACAGAAAGTTATATATATATATTATACTAAAGCGAAAATGCTTTTATTTATAAGGTTAACGGTCACAGGATGTTTTGCATGATTTTAACCTCACCAGCAATGAAGATCCACTGCGTAGAAACGTGGTGCTGCATCGAATGGGCTCTCTCTACTTGGATCCTTTTTTTAAAAAAAAAATCTCTTCTTTGTAATCATTATCTATACTATCAAGAATTTATATATGTATCAAATTATAAAATGGCTGAAACTGACAATTTGCACCATAAAGCAGTATATATGAAGAAGATGTAAAATCAATAAAAACAAGGCACTATATATTTCATTCATTGAAAAGTATATGACACTACCACTACTTAATCTTTTAATTTTTATCAAGTAATATGCACATATAGGAGCAGTTGCTTATGTTATAAGAGTTGCATACTTGTTTAACAGTGGATCATCTATTAATTTTTTAAAACATGAGAGTTCTACTGCTAACCAAATCACAATATCTCCTGAATCCTCCCCATTGGTAATTAGGCAATTACCAGGTGTCACATTTTCGCCTCCATATGGAACAGCTTTAAAAGGCTTTCCCCACCCAAAATCAATTGCAGGATCTTTCAAATCAAATTGACACCAATTGCTAATAATGAGATCCCACATCAACTGAAGACGTCCACGTGGTTTGATGAGTTTGGAAGGTTCAAAGAAATCAAGGTAATTTGCAATTTTTTGTGGTGTAAGTTCTTCATTCAATGATTTTCGAATGGTAAAAGCAGTTTGGCTGGAAGCATCCATAGTAGGGGACAGTAAGTCGTCAAGTAGAACAGCGGATTTTGTTATTCTTATGCAATTCCCAAAATAATCACTACTTTGCATGGTACCTAGAGGGGCACGCGTGCGATAATTACATACTATGCTGACATTCCTGACTATCGATTCTGGACTAGATCGTCCCCAAGGTCGCTCTATGTTAGGAGTATTTTCACGTGCACGTGTAAGTGATCCAAAAACAAGGGCTGATACTGCATCCGCTTTGGATATCCACAAAGGAGAAGGTGAAGAAAAAGAACTTTGATTGTTGTTATTGTTTTTTGGATGATAGTGAGGACGATAAGAGAAAGTCCGCTTTTAACTGGTTGAGAGAATTCTTGGTAATACTCCAAACTGTTTCTTTAACTGGGACAACTGCATATTCCAGGACCTTTTCCATGGGAGCAGGCGCTGAATGTACTACCCATCCAGAAGGAACGGAAGGTTTTTTATTATGAGAAGGAAAAAACCGAGAAGGATTGCGAGTCCAATCACTTGGGATCTTGCTGTAATCTATTACTTCATTTCGAGCAAGTGACGCCCAAACTCCAATAAAATCAAGTAGGCTTCGAAGATCACAGACTTGATGATGCACAGATGCGGCAATAACAATAGTTCTGCATGAAAACTGTTTAGAAAATAGACAAAATTTAAGAATAATATAATGGAGTTATATGGTTAATAATAATATCTACTACATAAATAGCATAATAACTACAGTGAATGGCTTGAGAGAATACCCAATATAATATATACCAGTGTTACTTTAATTACAAGTACGCTTGTTTCAGATGTCAAAGGACCACTTTTATTTTCAACTCTTGCTGATAAGCCTTCGTTACTGTTATGGTTTACATACGGAATGTTCTTGTTCTCAAAATAAAAAGGAGTCCCAGGGCCATCGGAATCATTAAGATCAATATAGTAATTATCATTACTGTCTAAGTGCACAGTTCCTGCCAATGGTGGATATAGTTCCAAAGCCTGTGCTAAAGAACTTTTCAGCTTATCAAGTACATCATTGATGAGAATATTATTAGGTGGAGGAGAAAAGTGCCATAAAACTGTAAATCTAAAAGGTGGAATAACAGCATCGACACCATGAAGAGGTATATTTAGCTGCGTGAGTAGTTGTTTTTTGCTACGTTTGTTGGATGGACGTATAATATTCTCGGCACTGGTTCCAATAAAAGCTTCTTCATCGAAAGTCATTTTTTATGAAGGAAAAAGAAATAATAGAATTAACATTTTTTGCTTTTTATTTTTGTTGGCTATTTTTGAGACAGGGGATACTATATTTGCGATGCTGCAAGGAAATGCACTCATTTTTTGTATTGTCGTGTCAGATGCACCATGCAAGAAGAAGTAATGCAAAGCTACTTACAATGGGAAACTGTTGTGTTAGTAACTATTTTATTTGTTATTCACATTTAAACTGAATACGTTCTTGATAAACAATTGCGCATTGTGCTTGATAGTGGTTTATTTGATTTAGGTTTATCACATTGATTGTTAAAGGGGAAATAACCCACCATAAAAAAATAGCTTATCTAACGGGGAAGAAGTGAAAGACCTCCCTTTTTTTTGATGTGGTATAAAGAGGCAGTATCAATAAAATATGCTTTATTATTTATGAAGCTCCTTTTTCTTATGCACGTCAACTATCCCCTATCTCATTCATTCGCTTCCCGTGTACTTAATTCCAAGTGTCAGTGCCGCATATGCAGGTTTGCACCCTATGTATAGCAAAACAAAGAAGGATTTTGATTTATCACTCACGAATAATTTCATTTTATATGCTTCCTTATTTTACTTTGATGGATTAAAAGCATCAATTTTAGGTATAGTTAGGAGTAAAGTTGACCATCTTTCTGTGTATATACCGTCTATCCCTCCATCATGCGAAAATTTAAAAAAGAACCTCATTGGCAAAATATGGGTAGGCATAGAGATGCAGTCTCTTACATCTTTGTTATCTCCTGTGTTTATTTTACACCTTCGGTTTATTAGTTTCTATTTCATTATAAAGTCACACGAATTATGCCATTCAAAAAAGATTGATAAAAATTAATTTCTTACATCGATTTTAAGAAAACACGCCCTTTCTCGCTTCCAGTCATTCAGCGGACATCGTCGCAAGGGGGGTTGCCCCCATACCCCCATAGCGGGCGCCTTCAAAGCTTAATAACACTTTCTGGAACTATAGGATGAATTAGATGATTTATACAAATTAAATGATTTAGATCTAAATTTTAAAATTTGTCCATGACAGATCTTGGGTAGTTTTTATATAAAAATGATTCCATACAATGAGTTTTATAACTTATTATAATGTATGAACAATAGATAAGCGTTATTTACCTAAGAACTAATTTGGTCAATTTCAAATTACCATTATTTATTACTGTAATAAAATAGTACATGTGCATAATTATGATTTATGGTATAAAGAGAATAATTATTTGTATACATAAAGTTAATGTAAATTTGTTATTCTGACTGGTATTGGTAGGATTCATTGGACAATCAGAATGGGAGCGACGACTATGACCAAAGTTACCACAGTCGGAGCAAAACGGGAAGTATCTAACTCCATTCCATCATGAAGGCGGGTGGAGAGGCGTCTTGGATTGGGTAAGCAATCTCGATGAGTGATACGTTGATGTCCAACTTGATGGCAGTGGTGACATATGATGGTAGATCTGGCGAAGAGTATATGAGAATAAATAAATAATTGATAATAATCGGTGTATTATATAGAAAATATAGATGAATTGGTAATGGATTGAATGATATATAAATAAAATATTATTGTTGAGATGTTATGTTGACCGTTTAATTAGATGATTATTAAGTGTCAGATACAATTTATCTGGATAACCCTGAACATAGATTAATAAACACCATGGAAAAGAGTAAGTACTTCTTCTTTATTGATAGATGTTTCTTTTTTTATATTATGCAATTTACCTGGAACACGGATCAATAAACATCATGGAAAAGAATAAGAACTTTTTTTGATAGATAATTCTAGAAACATTATTACTACTTAAGCCTTTTTTATAGTTCTAATGAAAGTTTTTTAAAAATGAATTTTTGATATACAGACATTTTATCTGTAGAAAAGAACGAAATTATCTTTCCAATGCCATGTTCTAATTTTCGAATACAGATGTTTTACACTGCAAAAAAAAGGACCTTTGGATGAACAGGTTCGTAACAGCTGCATGACAGCTGTGGTCAAAATCAGGGGAAATTTGAATATTCCTGGTACGAGCTGTTTTGTGGTGTAACAAGCTTTCACTGAATTATCATTCCCTCAAAAAAAAAAAAAAACTCCTGTTCTCCATTTCTTAATCTTCATTCATAAAAAATATAACATTCATTTTTATGCCATTACTTTTTGCAAAGATATCCGATGAAACCAACCTTTATTTGTATTCAAAATATTTGACATAAATATTTTATTCTTATATACAAAAAAAAAAAAAAAAAAAAAAAAAAAAAAAAAAAACAAATTGATCATGTCTACGTTTGCCTAATGGCGATCCGCCATTATTGACAGATCCTGCTGTCTCTTCCACCGGTATACCTACAAACGTTCTTTTTATACATTTTATCAGTACCAAAATAACAGCTCACACAAACACATACGTGTATCGCAAGAAGAAGTAATAAGAAAACGCAATAAAATCTACCTGTTCAGCAACCGGGTGAAACGCACATGTTTTCTTATCAAGAACAATATATCCTCCAAAACTGGAGCATAATTCAACCGAGCTTCGACAGGTGCAAGCGCCCGCAAAATCCTTTGTAATCAACAAAAAAAATATGCAACAAATACTTACAAATCATGCCGCTCACTAAGAAGAGCGGTTACCTGCTCTTCTACCTGTTCAATTTGTTGCTCAGTGGTGTGATAGACCTCAAATTGATGGATGTCCACTTCCCATGCACTTAAGAGAATGGTGTATTCTACTAATATTTTAACATTATATCTTTTTTACGGTACATGTCGTTTACTCACTTCTTTATTATTTTCTATATAGTCATTCATCAATTTAAAAAGAATTAACAAATATCTTATTGGAAACGGAGGTAAGCCTATTTCGCCTATTAAAAAATAACTCATCGGCATAATAAGGTGAGCTACACGTCTATTTTCTCCCTTCTTTATTATTCCCCAACAAGCAAATCTGAATGTTACGTCACGAATGCATTCCTTTTCCTCTATAATGTTTTGCCTTTTACTTTTTCTATCTATCTCTAACACACGAACACGTAGCTCAATGGCGTATAGTACTACTTTTATGGGAGGAGGATGAAATAGATTGAATGGAAGAAAACAGACGTTTTAAAACAATTAGCTAACACTTTGATAGTATGTGTAGATTTCGACACGTAATCCACGAGGTTCTTTTTGGACTATATGGTACCAAGATCAAATATATATATATATATATATATGCGCATGTGTTCGGAAGGGAGTTTGACATATCATACTCTTATTCCTATTCTTTCGGTTTTTTTTTTCTTTTTCTTTCATAGATTGACACGAAGATTGACGCGAAGGTCTATTCAATGGTGAGTTCTTATGTGTATACTGGTATAGTCATTATCATTGAACGTATCACTATGACTACCTTACTGACGTTAATTTTTCTTTGATAGAATGGCACCTTCTCCTCTTAGTTGCAAACACGAGGTAAGATATTTTTTTTGAAACTTTTTGATTGTTTCTTGATAATAATAATTTTCTTTTTATTAATAATTAATAAAATCGGTCCTGTTACATCTTTGTTTTAACCTTTTATTTTTGCCATTAGGATGTCGCGTCCTATGCCATTCCTCCTTTTCTTTCTGAATCACCTATTCCGAGTTTCTCATATAAAATAGAAATCACCCCTTTTAATAATAATAATAATAATACCTCTTTCTGTTTCCTCTTTTGCTTCAAAGATTTAATAATGATAACAATAATAAAATCGGTATTTTTACCATAAAATATAAACTATATACACGTCCAAAAATTTAATCAGCCCTATCATCCGTTTTGCTGTTTTAAATTGAGAGAACCCTTCAACAAGATAAAACGATGCATATGCAGACCTCTGTAAAAAAAAGTAGACCTCTGTAAAATAGACTGTCTATATTATGCAATGCAATAACAAAAACAAACATATAGAATGCACTGTGTTCTCCCATTTTAACAATACCGTGATAAACCCTCAAAACAGCATGATAGTTGCTAAATACACTGTTTTTATGGCTGTGATCTCCCATCGCATCAGACAGTGATAGCTCATTCTACCAAGCTTAAAATTTAAAAACTTCTCTGCTTTTAACCTTGCACTCTCCCCCAACAGCAAAGCCGTGATAGGTACCGATCACGCTGCTATCAAGCTGTTTTTTTAAAGCGTGATAGTATCCTTTTCGCCCAGTGTCTTAGAGCATTACACAGGATAAAATCTCTGAGCTTTAACCTTACATGGTAAATAAATAACGTTACAGATGATGAGCCGATGATACTTCGAAAGATGAAATGCTCAATTCCCTTCTCTGTTTCTCTTCCTTCTTTTTTTAACTTGTGATTTTTTCTTTTTGAAAAGGAAGGGAAATGGATCAAACTGACCAAATCGTTTCCTACTTACCAAAGATCGACCGTGAAAAGTTACCAACAATTGCACGTATCACGACAGCTGTTTTTGTAGTTCTTTATGCATATAAAAAGGCAACAGCAACGAGCCAAGAGGATGAAGTACCTATAGGATTGAAACCTGTTCCTGTTGCTCCAGGTCGTCAGTTTTTATTTGGTAAATAAACGTACTATTTATTAATAACGTATAGCATATTCATTGTGATGATGGACAAAGAAAAAGACAATGTTATTATGCATCATGGTGATGATAAGGATCGATATACATAAATAATTCATCATAAATATTAGGCCATTTACTCACACTGGGAAAACGTCCTGTTTTACAACTTCAAAAATGGCACAAAACGATTGGTAAGTAGTGATAGAAAATAAATACGAGAAAGAACAATAATGTTACATCTGATATTATTTATTAGATGCACCCTTCTTTAAAGTTTACTTCGGGGCACGCCAAATTATTATGATTAATGACCCAGAGGTAGCGCATGAAATATTTGTTCAGCGGGGTGCATTTTACTTCATCTCGTGCGGCACATACGTATACTCATAATATTTACGGCGCTGGTGGAAGGTATATCAATAGGGAGATAATGAGAAAAAAGCATTATTTATTATTATCGTTGGCAACAATAACATACTAATGGTTAATATATAAAAAATAGAGGTGTTGTTATCGCAAAGGCTGGTAAAAAATGGAAAGATTCACGTTCTCTCAGTAAGTATGATTAGTATGTTTCGTCAAAAAGAAGTTCATTACTAGATATACTGTAAAAAATTGATTCATAATATATACTCTATAATATAAACCAGCACTCGATATCCTTGCACCCAAGGTTGTAAATGAATTCGATGATGTGATTATCGAGGAAACCCGAATGGCTGCAGATACATTGATCAGAGTCACCAAAACCCAAGGCAGTATTAATCCATTAAAAACACTTCAATTAGCTACAAGAATATCATTACATTGACTGCATTTGGTGAACGTTTCCCATCCATCGATGATCCAATGTTCCGTATTCTTGTGGATCTTGCCGAACGTACTTTGATTTATTCTGGTATTATGGGTGATACAGGGGCCTTTTTCCCAAAACTGAGATGGATTGATGTGATCTCTGGAAGACGTCGCAAATTGCGTGCATTTGTCAGAGAATTTCGTGATAAGCCCTTGACCATCTTGATCGAACGAGCCAGAAAGAGTAAAACAGATTGTCTCGTCAAGACCATTGACGAGATGAAGGAAAGATACGAACTGGATGAATTAGATGTTACCATTATTTTATCAGATATGATTGTTGGTGGCAGTGATACCACAGCTGTATCGCTGACTTGGGCATTTGCTATTTTGGTGCGATATCCTGAAATCCAAAAGAAGATCCAGCAAGAAATTGACGCATTTGTTGCCAAGGAAGGTCGTATGCCATGTCATCAAGATAGAGATCAATTCCCTTACACGGTTTCAGTTCAAAAAGAATGCATGCGTTATCGTACTACCACCAATTTTGGTATACCCCACGTTTCGACAGAAGCATGTAAGGAAGTTAATAGATGGTTTTTATATGTTCATTATTTTATTTGCGAACAGGACGATGATTCACTAAGTTGCATTTTTATATCATTATACTACTGTTGAAAACCTATAACAGTTGAATATCGTGGATATTATATTCCAAATGACTCGACCATTATTTCTTCCATGTATTCAATGCACAGAAATCCAGCTGTATTCCCTGATCCTGACAAATTTGACCCTGAACAATTCATATCAAATACCAAGAGCATGTACGCTGCTGCTAATGGTCCTTTAGAAAACCGGGATTATTTCAACTTTGGCTGGGGAAGGTAAGGAATCCTTTAATATTATAATTATGTAATACTTTCCTGATTACGTTTTTCATATTATGGGGATATTTAAAAGTCATCCTTTTACAGACGTCTTTGCCCTGGTGCATATTTGGTAATTATAAGGCTATTTTTTCTATGTTCTAGACAAAATTGGATGGTATATATATGTAGGTATATATGCTAATTTAAAACTTGGATGAATAACCGTGATGGTGATTATTGTATTTACGGAATAGGCCGAAGTTGAACTTTTTAATGTCTTTATATCTATTTTTGCCAAATGTACTATTGAACCAACTATTGATGCTCAAGGCAATCCCGAATATCCCAACATTGAGGATGTCAAAGCCGGTGGTATTGTTGTCACACCTGTCGAATATAAAGTTCGATTTGTACCGCGTGCTTTGTAAACAAATTCATCATAATTATTCATATCTAATTATTATATAACATATACGACGACAATGAAGAATAATGTAATCTTGCCCCTATCCCATATGTTCAGTACACGTATTCCTTTTTGTTTTTTGTTTTGTTTTGTTTTTTTTTTTTTTTCACGATAAATATATCCCATGATGTATTACATTTTATATAAATTATATTGTTATATTATAGACATTGTATATATAACATAATAGTGTTTTTATTTACATATTTTATATTTTTGGGAAGAAACTCCTTATTTCCAGTTCAAAATTAATCATTTTTTTATGTATACTCAACGATCATGAGAATCAGAAATAGAATTACTACACGGGAATCAAGTTACTAAGATTCTAAACAGTTTTGATACCCATGTATTATTTTCTATTTCTATACATAATCATTATAATGTCACACGATTTATGTCATTCAAAAAAGATAAAAATTAATTTCTCACATCGATTTTAAGAAAACGTGACATCCTGTACATGCATGCAAATTTGGCAGATAACCCCAATGCAATTAAACCCCGGAGGAACATTGGTAATCAGTCTATATCTGCAGACACACACCTTCCGGTTCGTAAATATATTTACAATTGGCTTGATGGGGAATGGGTTTTGATAGTTTTGAGGCTATGTACCTGCAATTTTTCGCATGATTTCACCAACAATTTCATATTGCTGTCAGGTGTTTTGCTATTTAGGTAGAAGCTCTTGCAAAAATTCAATAATATGAATTCGTTATATTTCTTGTGGTATTCTACTAATAGATTTTTCCTTGATACACGGGACTCATACTTTATTTTGCTATATGAAATTTTCACCATAAACAGTTGCAATAATCCCAAAAACTTTATCGTCCCCATTTTCCCCACAGAGAACAATCCATTCTACTAGCTGATAATGTAGATATCATGTTAGGGTTGGTGAGATAGTAATAAGAATAAGTTGAAGAGGGATGATACACGGATATGGATCAACAAGGTGACCATTTACTTTTTTGACATTTTCAAATTTGTATTTTCGATTTCGAAATCAACCACTTTTTTATTTTTTGCTTTTCATTGCATATAAGTAAAAAAGATCGTCATGACTAGAGTATATCAACATCTGGTATTAATGTTTGTTCTGATAAGTGACAATATAAGTGGTTTCCACGGCATTTATTATACATATTAATATGCTGATCATATGTATTAGTACAGATTGAAGAATCAGATGATCAAACAATAAAGAAAAGTATATCGTAATCGGATTAAATCCGTTATTATCAGGAAATGATACGTATTACCTCTTTCGATTAGAGGTTCTTAATTGTAACGGCTCATTTCATTAACTGGAATAATTGTTTTAAAGGCCCATTTAGCAATTTGTAATCGATTGATATTGACTTTTATGATTTATAGATAGTTGCCTTTTAAAAGCAGAATGCTATCAAATGATGAATAGAGGATTGTGGCAAAAGAAAATACACGAGTTTATATATTAATAAAACACATGCACTATCATAATAAGATACTGATTTTTCTGTTTACATGTAAGTAAATAAAAAATTGCGTACATGAACTTGAAACACGAAAATATTGGTTTAGCAGATTAGGAAAAAAGATTAAATATTTAAATAAATGATCCACTTATTTGTAATATACGTTACTTTTTGACATTATTAAAAAATTCAAAAAAAAAGTCTACAATGGTTCGCATTATTCCTACTTATCAAACTAATATTCCTGTTCACCCAAAGACGCCAAATCATGATAATATGCGTTTGGTTGTAGAGCGGCACGAGTTTCGATCACCTTCAGAAGCTGTGGATACAAGGATCGCAATTTTATGGTCTTATGGCTCTGGATTTCACAAGGAGTTTTTACATCCTCTGATGCAACGATTAATCAAGCGACTACGTTCAAAACCTGAATATAATAATATCCACATTGATTTTATTACGTTTGATAATCGAACGCATGGTGATTCTGCTCTATTAAACCAATCTTGGATAAATGAATATAAGCGTAAATATACACCAGGCTTAATATTTTAATAACCATAAACAATGATGATTCAAAGTATATAACTAACGAAGATCTTTTGATTCATACATATTCTATTCTTCTATTTACAACATATATATCAAAGCTTCATGGTTCGATTTTGCAATGGATGTACTTCAAGTAGTTAACCAAATGAAATTGAAACAGAGTTACGATAAACTGATTGGCGTTTCACATAGCTCTGGTGCATGCATAATGTAATAAGTATAGAAGCAAATAAAAGGGCTTTTTACTTCCGGAATATTAGAGAGTTGATCAAAATGGTGTAGTATAGAAAACCTTAAATATTGATTTGCCTATGATGTACTTATTTTGTAGGCTAATCTCACAATTTCTTGAACCCAAAACATTTGACGGTATTTGCTTAATGGAACCAGTTATACGAACTAGTTGCACTGTTGGCCCTTCGGATACTCAGAATTCTCCTTTAGTATCCCGTATATTACGCCGGCAGGATACATTTTCAAATAGGTAAGAAAAGCAACATATGCATATCCATTCTGCTCTTTTTTTAAAATCTTCCTATTAAGTATATATATATTTGAAATTCGTAATAGGGAAATATGCAAAAAGACGTTATTAAAGAGTTCAGTGTGGAGTAAACTTCACCCTGAAGTTCTGGAGAATTATGTAGTACGTAGTAATATAATTATTCAGTACTTATAAATGCCTGTATAATACAGTTATATGAAATTAATGAGTTGCATCCCGTCACAGGAAGTATATGAAAGATACTGATAAATGGTTTAATTTTTTAAAAGAATTATGGATTCTACGATACGGATGATGGTACTATTAAGCTTAAATGTCCAAAAGAACAAGAAAGCGTACGTAAAAATAGCAAATTTTGTTATTGATGATATCTAAACATATGTTCTAATGTTATACTGCGGGTTTTATTAGTTACTAAGCGCATGTGGTTCCTATGATGCATATACAAGTTGCATATCGTTAAAGCTAATTTCTGTTCCAGTTCACATTGTGTTTTGTAGTGCTCCAATGATGTAAGTATTTTACAGCAAACACTGACCGACCTACTATTTATTAAATGGATAAATTTTTGTAATATATCATTATTAACGGCTTATTAACCTCTAACATGCATTTTATTATGGACAAATAATTCTAAAGAAAAGTAACTGCAAGATCAAACCCAGGGGATATTGCTGCTTTATCGTCAGTGATTACAGTGCGCACTATCGATGGTTGGCATAATTTACCAGGTGAAAAACCAGATTTATTAGGTAGATAAATTTTTCTGGTCTTAATCAACTTTCTCTACCATTATTTTAACGTTTTTTTTAAATATATATATATATATAGTACCCGAAATCGAAGTTCTAGTTGATACCGTGAGGCTGAACCAAAACAGATCGATAGTTTACAAAGAGTCTCGACTCTGATCATAATGACATTATATTTTTAATGCATAGTTGTTTTTATCTAAATAAATCAACCAAACTCTTTCTTATTTAAATATTCTATATCATATATCTATAACTGTGTAATAGAATACGTAGAGGGGTCTGGAGCATTTGCAAAAATCACATCATCCTGAAGTGGTAAATGAAAGGCAGTAAGAATATTTTATATCCCATATAATGATATAAATGTCTATAATTTGTCCAAACCACCAAAAAATTTTCGACCTTCCATGCCTTCTATTTAACAGAATAAAGTGAGAAGCATCTTAATATGTATACTCTGCATCCTTATTTTGAGAAATTAGCACCCCAATATTTTATTTTTCAGTTAACTGTTTTTAAAACATCCTTCGAAAAACCATTTTTACCATAGTCTCAAACACTCCTAATATTTTAAGCCTACAAAGTCAACCATGTTGCTTCGAACATTCTTTAAAGCAATGCAAGAATGATAAGGAACCAAATTCATGGCTAGTATCTCAAAAAAAAAAAAATAACATAAAATATTCCTGCATTTGTTTATTATATATCACGTTGTATAATTATAAAAGGAGAGCATGTATTATCTTGAACAATAAGATAAAAAAAAAAAAAAAGAAAGAATAAGAATAATATGCTGTGCTCAAGTACACTCCATAGAAAAATAATATTTATCCTCTCATCAGTTAAATACTGAAAACATTTGCTTCAGCGTTTTTTTGATTGAGGAATCAGAAAAAGTTGGTGCTACTTCTTTGTTCACCGTACCATACAATTGGTTGATCTCCTGCGCAAAATCAGAATTCACTCCTTTACGAAAAACTGTTCCTTTATCTGTTATTGGTAACTTCTTGTCGAGAGGAAGTGTATACACCATGCTTGGTACATTGATAGCACTGTGAATTGGTACTCGTTTATTTGCGCGTCGTACTGCTTCACATACTGAATAGGAAAAAAAAAGATAAATAAATTAGTATTATATTTTCATGTACTACTGCTGCTGTATATGCAAGAAGAAAATGACGAGTATTAATATATCTACTATATATATCAAAGTAGTACCTTTTGATATCATCTCTGTAGGAGAGTATTTTACTGCTTTGTTTTGAGCAAGGCCAATCAATACAGCAGCACATTTTTTGTTTTCGCCAACAATGATACAATTCTGAATTATATCCTCGTTACTGATTTTCAATTCCATAAGTGTAGGATATACTCTCTTGCCATTTTGTCTAATGCAATACAAATGTGAGTCTATAGTTCTCAGATATAATACATAAACATTGAATATATATATAAACAATATCTCATTTTTAAAAATATATTTACAGTGTAAATGTGTCAACCATACGTCCAATAAGAGTCCAGGTCCCATATTCTTCGACCTTACTGGTGCTCTCGTTGATATTTGTAAATAAATCTCCTGTCTCATAGTCTCCATTTGGACGATTTCCGACTCCTGTCGCAAGGCCAGGGTAGTTGCCTCGAACAATAAGCTGATATATGCCTTGATCAAATGGTTCAAAGAGCAGATATGGTAATGAAACATCAGAAAATCGATAGCGGCTATCATTCCCAGGTTTATTTTCAAAAGGTATACACAAAGAGCCGAATTCTATTTTTGAGCAGGTATCTTTATGCGTTAGTCCCCTTATCCTATCATTAACGAGTTGGATAGCACCAGATAGATAGTTAGAAGGGTGAAGAAGTAGATCTTACCAGAGGCAGCATATGCAATCGACATTTGCAATCCTCTTGACATCAGAAACTTGGCGATAGACTGACCTACCGGCGCACCAGCCGTCATCCACATTTTTACACCTTTAATAGTATTACTTATATCATCAGAAGAGCAATCTTGTTGTAGATATTCTGAAACTTTTTCCAATAAATTTGCAGGCAATAATACCCAGGTTGGTTTATAAATTTTCCCAGCCTCAAAAACATTTTGCATTGCGAGAGTAGGGTCATGGTGAAATATAACTGTACTTGCGCCAAGTAGCATACTCCACAGGAAAATATCTATGAATCACATTCATTGAGAGTCATGTAACAGAATATATAATATGATATATAGAGAAATGTATCAAGATAAAAATGACATATTACATACAGAAAGTGCTTATACGCTCTACAGGTGTTGCTACTAGCCAAATGTCTTCTGGTTTCATAAATAAGGGACCATGATTGAGCTGGTCTTCATGCCTCAACGATATATGAATTAAAGTGTACAAGAAAGTTCGATTACTGTAGCGAATTGCTTTTGGAATACCAGTTGAACTACCACCTGTAACAAGGATAATCGCAATACTGTTGAGGTCTGGAGGAACAACCCCTGTAATAGTATCATTTTTTGAACCCGTTGCCACCGTAACAAGATGATCGATATCATACTCTGGCCATAATGTAATTGGGATACTTTTACTATTCACTGAAAGAGTAGGAGCGGATTGCAGATTTGTCTTGAAATATGATTTTGAGGCAATGATGTAACCAGGATCACTATGTTTAAGAAGGTGAGTAATAGCCATTTCACCGCACCAGACAGATATGGGAAAATATATGAGACTTAGTTTCCACACAGTAAAGGCCATAAGTAGCGATTGAATAGAAGATTCGTGTCCAAGGGAAGCAACGCATTGCTTGCTAGTATTCACCACTGGTAGTAGCACCGGGGCCCATTCATTTGCAAGGTATGTTGTTATCTTGTCAAACTCGTTATATGTTAATGTTTTGTACTCGCATAAATTTGATTGTTGATAGTGGACAAATGGTCGATCTTTGTTTTCTGCTGCAACTATTTGAAATGCTTGAATAATTGAAGTATAGTCAGTGAAAGATTTTGGGATCTTCTGAACCATTG
This sequence comes from Phascolomyces articulosus, assembly GCA_025677815.1. Taxonomy (NCBI): domain Eukaryota; kingdom Fungi; phylum Mucoromycota; class Mucoromycetes; order Mucorales; family Lichtheimiaceae; genus Phascolomyces; species Phascolomyces articulosus. The sequence goes on along the minus strand of JAIXMP010000031.1, from coordinate 510,134 downwards.
TGCTAGGTGTGGTAATGTAGAAAAATATAACTTATAATAAAAGAATGGGAAAAAGATAACCAGCAGTTTGTACAGTAGCATCTGGATGCTTTTATTTCTCAATTCAATACCTTCTTATCCAAATAAACAAGTAGACAGCGATACTAAAATCGGAGCTAACGACACCTATCCTTTGCTCCTGATGCTCGATTGAGTCCCTCATATAAGCTTTTATTATAAACATGTCGTCAAATCACAGAAAGTTATATATATTATACTAAAGCGACAATGTATTTGTTTATCAGGTTAACGGTCACAGGATGCTTTGCATGATTTTAACCTCACCAGCAATGAAGATCATTTACACCACTTTAAATTTTTTATAGAACGTAAATGTTTTTTTTATTAGTGGTCTTATTTATGCATTTTAGTTTACTACTACTGATTATACATGTCACTGTCCTTGCTCAGTGTAGCCATGCTACTGGATACTTGTACATTGAAAATGGTTTTTTTTTCATAATAATGTCAGCTTGCTTCTCATAAGAATGCTATAATTATGTAACAGCAGTCGTAAGATGAAAATTAGAAGAGCATTAGACATTGATTATGAGGGAAAAAAACCGTATCTAAATCCGATAAAATAATAAGAACAGTCTTGGAATATTATCCATTTTTTTAATACGTGTGTGGTGAAAATCATTTTAAATAGACATGTTGCATCCAAAAATATCCCAAATACGGTTTAGTAGCTCTCTCATGAACTAACAGTCTGGCAGAAGTGTGTTTTAGTTTGTATATTTCTGACTAAAATCCTCCAGTGCTAACTTTTTATTTTTTTTTTTTTTAAGTTTTCCATACTTGATATTTAACTGCTTTGAATTTCATTGATCAATAATACATTTAATATTTAAAAAAAAATTATAGATAAATGCAAAACGGAACTAGAAAAAGGATGAAACATTTGAAAGGTTATTATGCATGTGCATGTATGTATAGTATATAGCTTTTAAATAATATCAACAAATAAGTATACAAAAGCCCCCAGTTAATTTCAAGCTAGGTATTTACCCCCAAAAAGTAGAAAATAACGAGGGTAGAAAGCTAAAGAGAGGTTACATAAAGAGGTACATTGCTATTATATTGAAGCGATGGCCCAGGTATCCCAATATATTTACGAAGTTGGCTTGGATATTCCCATCGGCATAAAAAATATATATTTTGGGAAGAGGAAAAATGGATTTTAGTGTCAGATCACTTGATTATATATAAAGTCTCTTTTTTAGGATGCCCTTCATTGTCGTGTCCATAGGAAGAAAAGAGTACCCCGAATAGTTGTATCCAAAATAAAGCGAAGAAGAAAAGAATAACGCGCCATTGTTATGAGATAGGGTAATTCAGAATGGTATACCAAATAAGGTATAATGTTCAACAATAAGAAAATAAGAAACCAATAACGTCCTCTTAGCAGAAGGCATAAATATGCATTTTTAATATTTATAAAAAATGGCACTGTATGAATAAACTACGTTATATAAGCATCTTTTATTGGTGGACAAAATTTATATATTTACAATTCAATGCTTTATTTACACAAGAAAGTGAATTAATCGAAAAGTTAAATTTTTTCCTTATGATACCACGTAACTAGGTATTACGTGAATTTAGAGAGGGGTAGAATCTAACCGGGGACATCTGTATATTTATTCCACACTTCTACCCCTATCAGTAACTTTCTTATCCAACTACTTTTTATTTAATAGCAGCAATACCACATGTGAGTTTAAATCATTTTCTATATTATAGCTGTAAGATTGTTGGTTGACCAAAGAATAATACTAAGAAACTAATAATATTAAATGGAGAAGATCGACTTCATCTGTGGAGAAAGTAGTGTTTTAATAGGTGCATACAAGCATAACCTATATATGGGTATTTACTAGCTATATACACATAGAAATATGTTGCATCTGTTGGTCTCTTTCTGCTTAAATCCTTTTTTTAAAAAAAAATACTCTTCTTTATAATCATTATCTATTCTATCAAGAATTCATTCCAGGATTTATATACTATGTGTAATATATTATAAAATTCCTGGAACATATTTCAAATACCTTAGAAACCAAAGAGCAGTTCAATTTTGAAAAACGGCAAGAAAAAATGTCTATTTAAAATGATATGCATCATAAGATCAAAATTAGTTAATACCCAAATTACATATTATATTTTATGTAAATATGAAATGTATCCAAAGCATAAAAATAAAGTGAATATGACTCACTTATAATTTAATAGAGTGTTTACAAATAATAATTTGACTTAGTAAAACGTTATAGTAAAAGGACAAATCGAAATAAATATGAAACCATATCACTACCTTATGAAGTCTTTCGATTAAACGATTTGTTATAAAAAAAATTGGATTTTCCAAACGCAATATAATTTCTCTGTTTCATTTACTGTTTTTGTACAATGTGACACATAAAAAAACGTGGCTGGAAAATAAAATGAAATGAAAAAAAAACACCTCTTTTTCTATTATCAATATTTAAAAAAATATGAATGGGGAAATGACATTTTGTTATACAAAAGACTGGATTGTGATAAGTAATGCTTTGTTATATAGACTTTTATAAACATTTAACAAAAAGGCAAAAGTGGTCAAGTCATACATGTATACATATAAAATGTGCAATGGTTCTTTTCCTGAAAGAGAATAGCGCTAAAGCCACTCAATAAATGAAGCGGATTGAATTTTCAAGTCAAAGCCCCGCATTAAGTTATATACTTTTTTTTTTTTTCGAAAGAATAAATTTTGTTATACAAATAAATCATCCGTTTGACCAGTTTTTAATACCATTAAGTTTGATCATTGTCACACCATCTCACCATATTACGAAGTAGGAAACAAAGAAAGATAGAAAAAGGGTAAAGAGAGAGAGGGAAGAAAGAAAGAGAAAGAGAAAGAAAATCTTTTCACACACACACAGAGCATCGTCAACGATACACCAAATTTTACAGAAACTATACTAAAATCCATTTTTATATATATAGACGAAAAACACAGCCCTTTTTCTCTTGTCATATAGAAGTCAGTTATTCTATATACCGACCACAAATATCTATATTAATCTCCCTCAAAAAAAAAAGCTTATTATCAGTTTCCATCCATCGTTTTTCTTGTTTATATATGTGGATGTGCAAACTTCTTTTATATATCTATAAGCACACAATCAATACACTTTGTAATATAAATATATAATCATTATCATTCCTCTCTCTCTCGTCTAAACATAGAATTATATACGAATAATTATCCATTTTTCCTCCTCTCCTCTTCTCTCTTTCCTCCCTTCACCTCTTTCCTTTCTTTTTCTTTATTAATATTATTATTATCTATCTATTTTCTTTCTTTCTTTCTTTCTTTTTTTTTCAATACATAATACATTAAAATATTTATTTATAATTCCATGGCATCAGAAGCAACTACTCGGGATCTCCCACCCGAGATTCTGGAGCAGCTTCATAATCTCGATTTGGAACTAGAAGAAGGCGACATTACAAAAAAGGGCTATGAAAAGAAAAAAGCACAATTATTAGAACCTTATATTGTTCAAGATGATGGACCACCACCAGTTTTACCAAAGGATGTACGTCGTTATGAAAACAATAATAATAATAATAATAATGGGGACCATCACCACCATGAACACGAACACCAAGAACAAGAACACCGGTTATCCATGGATGCATCGCAGCAGCAACAACAAGAAGAACAAGACCAATTACAACTTCAATTGGATCTAGAACCTGAACCATCGGCTGCAGATGTCACTGATTTTCTAGATTTTCTACCTTCACCTACTCATTCACCTACTCGTCCCGAACCGGGTGCTGCTTTTATGGAAGAAAATCACCAACGTATGCAACAACAAGACGATGGTCAACTTCAACAACAGCAACAAGCTCAAATGACAGCCAGTCCTACATTTCATCAACAACAACCTAGGCCTACGTATTCTTCTCAACCTTGGCAGCAGCAGCAACAACAACAACCTTATTATCCAGGTGGAAACCAATATTACCCTAGTGGTGGTATGAATACACCACGACCCAACTGGCAACAACAACCACAGCAACAACAATATGGTATGCAACGACCAATGGGACCTTATCAACAACAACAGCAACAACCTAGACCAGGAGGTTATGCTCCATACCAACAACGACCACCTTATAATCGACCTCCTCCGCCTGGAGGAGCACCACCTTATGGTACTCCTCGTCCAATGTATCATCAAAGACCCGTACCACCAGGGCCACCACAACAACAACAACCTGTTGGTTCACCACGACCCATGTATAGACCAGTGGCAGGTATGCCTCCTCATTCGGCACGACCTATGGCACCCTATCCCGGACGTCCAATTCCTTCAGCAACAGTACCACCCCCAGGTCAAGTATCGCGTCATGCGCGTAATTCTTCACTTGAATCACGATCCGATGCAGTAAGTATTATGCAACCTGGTGGACAAAGACCCAATTATGCTGGATTTAATGGAACGCAAAGTATTGATTTTGATGGTCGTCCTGTCAATAACAATACTGGTGATGATTTTGGTATGTTAAAATAAAAGCTGAGGAAAGGAATATATATGTGGTGATGAAAGAGGAGGAAGGAGGATGATTGGGATGAGAATAGTATGTGTATATGTGTTATTGGGATGAATGGAATTTTATTTTTTATTTTTTTGCCAACCCCATTGAACAAATACACACTATAGAAACGACCTCCGTCGCTGGCAACAACTGGCGCCCTTCCTCTTCTGGTAGAGCACCTTCAATCATGTCATCGACAAGTCATGCCCGAGCCTCTGGAAGTCATTTTGCCATGATGGAATTAACACGAGCTCCTATTATTCGAAGAACCTCCTTAACTCAAGGCCGTAGTCGATATGGTAATAGTTATATGGCGTCCAGTTTCAAAGCTGTCGAACCTGCACCTCAACCTAGATTATTACTTGAAGATCCCGCTGAACAAATGTTACTTGCCGATATGGCCGGTCGACAACAATTACCTTTACAACCGCGTGAAATCCCATTTAGTATTTTGGACCATACCAATGAACATATTAATATGAGTCAATTCAAAAATCTGGCCGAAGTTTTACGTTATCGTGCCACTAAGAGTGGATATGCTCGCAACCCGGCATTTACTGTAGTCGATGGGCGTGGCAAGGAATCTATGAATATGACTTGGGAAAAATTAAATGCAAGAGCAGAAAAAGTAGCCCATATGATCCGTGAAAAATCAGGTTTACATGCAGGTGAAAGGGTCGCCTTGATTTATCGAAAATCAGAACAATTGGAATTTATTGTTGCTTTGATGGGATGTTTCTTGGCTGGGATGGCGGCCGTGCCTATCAATGCTGCTGAAGAATTAGCTGAATTATCCTTTATTTTGAGTTTGACCAATGCTTATTTGGTCTTGACGACAGATTTTAATCTCAAGGCATTTACGCGTGATATGCAAGCTAAATCCATCGAGTTTCCTTCTAATATTGATTGGTGGAAAACCAATGATTTTGGATCGTGGTATCCTAAAAAATCCGGTGGGTACCCTGCTATCAATACGCCGGATCTGGCATATATTGAATATGCAAAGGCTACCAATGGTGAACTCAAGGGTGTGGCTGTCAATCACAAGACCATTTTGTCAGGATGTACAGCTTTTCAAGGTTCAGTGACAGAAACAAAATCTTCTGTTGCTCCAGGTGATCATGGGGACCAGTTGACAGTAACACCTGTATATAAGGCAAGAGGTGGAGCGGATTGTGTGGTCACTTATTTGGAACAACGGCAACAGATTGGCTTGGTTGTGTCTGTGCTTTGGTCTATCTTTTCGGGAAGTCATACAGTGTTTGCTAGTTCAAGTATTGTGGATACACCAGCTGTATGGATCTATGTCCTCTCTAAATTTAAAGGTAATAAAAATTGAACGTGTGATTATGTGTGTATTATGGATTGGAGGATCATAACGCTGATATTTTTTTTGCTGTCATTTTTTAGCTACCATGGCTCTCGCAGACTATTCCTCCTTGAATTATATTACCAAATACTATCAATCCCACACCAAAGAAGTATTAAACCAAAGCAAAAAAGTTATGCCTGATTTATCATCATTGCGATTCCTGATGGTAGATACACTGGTTGTGAAACCTGAGTTGAACAAATACATTTCTGAATCCTTACTGAAACCACTCAAAAATCGATCGCCTGAAGAAACCATTTGTCCTTTGATATCACTTCCAGAACATGGTGGTATGATTATTGGTTTCCGTGACTTTTTGGGTCCTGCTCAATTGGAACAGGAAGAAACGATTGATCAAACGACAGGAGAATCTATAATGACCTCTGTTCTGGCCACAGGCAGTGCGCGTGATAATTTCGAATGTACATTAAATGCAGAAGCACTCAAATTAAATAAAGTGACGGTAATGGCTACAGGAGAGCAAGCACAAAAAGAATCTGATTCACCCGAAGTTGTTCATGTGGGATCTTTTGGATTTGCTATTCCTGAAGGTAAAAAAAAAAAAAGAAAAAAAATTATTATTATTATTATTTATTAGTGGGAAAATGATGGATGACTAAAAATTATAAATGATATATCATTTAGCCACGGTGGCCATTGTGGATCCAGAAACAGGTGTTCTTTGTACCCCTGATACCATTGGTGAAATTTGGGTTGATGCACCTTCTATCTCAGGTGGATTCTGGGGTATGCCTAAACATACGGAAGCTGTCTTTCATGCCAAACCTATTATTGTACCAGCAGAAACTTTGCGTCCAGAAATTTATGATCAAGAGTTTTTAAGAACAGGTCTCGTGGGTACTACGATTGGTGGCCGTGTCATTGTATTGGGACCTTATGAAGAACGTCTTCGTCAACAAAAATTAGGCGATACATTCGGTTTAGAAGAAGTGTATTTCTCAAGTCATATTTTGCAAACTTTGAAAAAACATACGCGCGTGGATCAATGGTAAACATTGGGATACCAAAACAATTTGGGGGGAAAGAAAGAGGAGAACTATTTTGTTTTTATTTTGTGTATATCTCTGTGTGACGTATTGGATCATGTTTATGCATCTAGAAAAAAAAACTGATTCAATGATTTATATCATCTATATAGTACCATCTTTGAATTAGCTGTGAACGATCAACATGTTCCTATTGTTGCATGTGAAGTACCTAGTATGGTTTCCAAATCCGAACTCAGTAAAATTGCCACAAGCGTGATTGACACTGCATTAAATTTCCATGGATTACGTATCTATGGTGTGATTATATTAGCCACCAACACCATGGCCCGATGGGTGAAACATGGTAGACGTCACGTACATCCATTGATGGTCAAACGAGCCTTTATGAATGGAGAAATGCCTATTCGTTATCTCAAAATGGATGTCGATCGTACCATCTTCAACTTGGCAACTCATGAAGATCCTGCCAATGGATTATGGCGTTCCTTTGCAGCATATGATCGCGCCATTCGTTCAGGACAAATCATGCCACGTCCTCAACAACAACATACAGGCATGGAAACTGTCCGTGAAGTCATTGATGAACGAACCGATTTCGATCTCAACAAATTTACCAATATTGTAGATGTATTATTATGGCGTACGAAATTAACAGCGGAAGAAGTGGCCTTTATTGCCGTCACACAAGCTAGCAATGGTAGTGTGATCAATACCAAACCTTACACATGGCGCAAGATCAATAGCAAGATTGCCGCTGTGGCCAATTATTTAATGAAAAAGGGATGGAAACGTGGAAGAAAAGCACTGATCTTGGTTCCCTTTGGTATTGAATGGATTCAAGCCATTTATGCTTGTATGGTCTTGGGTGTCATTCCTGTCTTATTTGAACCCCCAGATCCAGAACAAAATCAACAACGATTAAAGGAAGAAGTGGAAAATTTGGTATCCACCGTTCGTTCTTTGGATGTAACATATATTTTAACCAATGCTGCAGCAGAAGAAATCATGAAGCATAAGAATACATCGATGTTCATGAAACAAGTCATGCAACAATATCGAGATAAACGGTACAAGTTACCAGAGTTTACGAATTTGGGCAAAGCATCCAAGACAAGTAAAATGTTGGGTAAAGACAGTGGATTCTATGTGAAACCAGAATGGTTTTCTACTGGAGAAAAATTCCCTGCACTTATTTCGGTGCATACGGCCATGGATGGGACACATACATATACTTCAATAGGTCATGAAACGATCTTGGCTCAATGTCGTGCTCAAAAAATGACATGTCAACTCAAGTCACAACGAAGTATTGTAGGTTCTGGATTAGGAGCGTATGATAGTTTAGGCTTATTGCATTTTGCCTTTTGTGGTGTATATGTTGGTAAAGTCATTGAATATCTGGTCGAGTTTTTTTTTTTTTGTCCTTTTTGATGCGCATCCTATGATTTAACATTAGTTTTCTCTCGTTTTATTATTCTAAAGGTTCGCCTACTATTATGTTATCGATCAGTGACTTTTATCTTAATCCCTCAAGTTACTTTGAATTATTGCAACGATATAAAGGTACGTATTTTTTTTTAGATTGGAAATGAGAGGATGCGCTTTTTTTTTGTGGTGAATACGTGCTGATTATTTTTTTTTCTAACTCAAAAACTATTGTTTTTTTCAATTTATTGATGAAATTAGCCAAGGACGTATGCTCTTCCCATCCTTTAATTCAATATTACATGAACTATTCCAAGAAGAGTAGTCCCATGGAACAACGATCCTTTGTTTTACAAAGTGTTCAAAACTTGATGCTTGTGACAGAAGGTCGACCTCGTCCTGGATTATGTAAGTTTTTTTTTTATCCGTGATAAAAAAAAATCATCATCGAATGAGAGACTAACAACTCATTTCCCCCCACCCTTTTTTTTTAAATATAAATCAGATCAACATATGGTACAAACGTTTGCCTCCAAACGACTTGAAAAAGAAGCCATCAACACCGTCTATAGTCACTTGGGTAACCCTATGATCACAACCCGTTCCTACATGTTGATTGAACCGATTTCATTACTGGTGGACTTTACTTGGCTTCGTCAAGGCATTATTCGACCTTTACCTGCCGAAGATGAAATGTATGGTATTATTTTACATGATTCAGGTATTGTCCCCAGTAATACGATGGTGGCCATTGTGAATCCAGAAACAGGTGCTGTATGTCCAAGTAACATGGTGGGTGAAATTTGGGTCTCGTCAGATTGTAATATCAAGAGTATTTATGGACAAAATGAAGCCGAACGACAAGCTCAATTTGAAGCAACATTGACAGGCGGGGATCCAAGAATCAAATATATGCGTACAGGTGATTTGGGATTCTTGTGGAACGTACAACGACGTGTGGATCGAGGTCAACCTGTCATTGAAGAAGGTCAATGTTTATTTGTATTGGGTGCAAAGAATGAAACGATTGAACGTAATGGATTGATTCATTTCCCATATGATGTGGAAATGACGGTGGAACGGTGTCATCCAGGCATTGTTCCTGGTGGATGGTAAATGACTCTCTCTTTTTTTTTTCCCTAATCATGATGCATTATTTTCTATCTAATGCTAATAATCGAATTGATAATAGTATTATATTCCAAGCGGGTCAAGAAATTGTCGTTGTTGTTGCCGTCAAATCCAACGATCAAGCCATCTCTGCTGTTCCTCTCGTAGTCAATGCTATTTTAGAAAGTCATTCATTCTTGATCGATACGATTGCAGTGATTCATAGTAATCAATTACCAAGAACACGCTTTGGTGAAAAACAACGTAAAAAGGCCATGACATCATTTTTGGAAAAGAAATTACCTGTATTGTATGTGAGTCGTATTACCAATCAACATGAACCTTTGAGTTTACCTCAATGGACACAATCACACATTGATGATACAGCTTCTGTTTATTCGATGCCTGCTTCTGGTGTTCAACAACAACAAGGATTGGGACAACAATCACAACAAGGCTATCCACAAGCGCATACACCTCATTCAGCGAGCGGTCGTTCGATTGCTGAAAATACAGATATTGGACGTAGTGATAGTATTCAAAGTAGTCAACGGGATTTGGAACGACGTGATACTGGAAGTTCAAAACAATCTGGTACACGTATTTCTTCTGTACCAACTTCACCCGCAGTCACTGAACCACCTCAATCCTTCCACTAAAAGAAAAATGAGTTATTGTTTTTTTATTATTATTTAATTATTTTTTTTTCGATAAGTTACTACTATTATTATTACTATTATTATCATTATTATTATTATTACTATTATCGTCATCCATCCCCCTCCCCCATCATTATTCTTATTATTTATCTTAACTTGCAACCTTTCCTTTTCTTATTATTATTACTTGGTTATACCCGTTCACTGTCCCTTTGGTTTTTTTTTTCTCATTCATCACACTTCTTTTTTATTATTATTATTATTACTATTATTAATTATGTTCAAAAAAAAAAAAAAGAACAAGTAAAACTTAGTAACCCTCTCTTTCTCTCTCTTCTATCTTTCTAAAAAACACCCTTTAATTCTGGTTTTTTTTTTTGCCTTCTCCTCCTCCTCTTACTTGAAAAAACAACCCAACAACCAACCATTCCCTTTTCTTCTTTTTTCTTTTAATTCAGGTTCAAATTTGATATATATAGAAAACCCCCCCCCCCACTTTCCCTACCAAAAAAAAAAAGGATGAGAAAAAACAAACACACGTTCACATTTTTTTTTCTTAAGAAACAAAACCTTCCCTTTCATTTATTTTATTATATTTTGTACATTATAACTCTCATTTTTTTTTCTTTTGTTGGTTCTTTTAGAATATATAATTATTATTATAATTTACAATATCATATATGTGTAAAAAAAAAGTGTATAATTCTCTAATGTATATAGTATTTAGAAGTAGGGGGGAAGGGAGAGATCATGGATCACTTGGTATACCTTGAGGTCCTCGTTGCATAATATGTCGTCGAAATAAAATAGACTCGCATATTTTACGATATTCTGGTTTCCATTGAAGCTCATCTAAAATATGTTTGTTTCATATATATATATAAGGTTCGGTATATATATGACTATTGAATCCGGAGAAATAAACTATTTCATCTTACGGAACGTCTCGGAGAAGAAGGAGTGTGTGTATGTATGTATGTGTGTGTGTGTGTGTGTGTGAAAAGGGGGAGGATGAAAAAAGAAACTAAAAAAACTTACATGCGGAAACGACAGGACCATCGATGTCATAGACACGTTCAATATAACTCCGTACCACGCCTCCGACCAATTCAAAGTCGGTTCCCAGTTCAATATCGGAGCGTAATGTATTCGTTGTCATAGAACAAAAGAGGCTCTTATTTAATAAAACACCTGGTATTTGATCAGTTTTTTCTAAATCCCGGCATAAGTAGGTTCATAAGTCAATATGTATCTATTATTTTTACATAAAAATAAAAAAAAAACAGATTTTTTTTTGTACGTACCAAATAAAAATTCATTCCATGCCATAAACCATGAACGTTCAATAATATAAGAATCTTCATGACTTTGTTGAGACCATACTAATCGTCGTTCAATTGCACGACGACGTTCAATGGCTTGATTTTTTAAATAAGGATCCTTGGGAAAAGTGTTCACGAGTGTTTGTACAATTGAACGGACCAAATACCGTTCCCCTATCGGTTTTTCCATGCTTGGAAAACCCCAAAATCCAACTAAAAAAAAAGATTGATAATTATGTGAGATATGTGATAATAAATTTAAGATTTACACACAGACCACCATCATCATCATCACCCCCTCCTTTCAGATAAACAAAAAAAGAATAAAAATGTTAACATGTGATAGTTTTTACCAGGTTTGTTACACGCATAGCAGAACAATTCACAGAAATGTAATGAAGACAATTTGAGAACACACGTATGGCCAGTCGCATGATAATGTTCACGTAAATGACCCGGGTTAGCTTCCGGTGAAAAAAATGCATCACCACATCCTACAAATTGGCAATGAGGGGATAAACAGAGTCCACCCCCATTTAATTTTTGTCCTTGTTCTTGACAACATGCATAAAATAAGGATGTTCTTTTTTCTTCTTTTTCTTTTTCTTTTTCTGATGGTTGTTGTTGTTGTTGTTGTTGCTGTTGAAAGGAAGAAGAAAAAGATAAAAGTGTATTCCAAAATACCATGGCTTTTTTGGTTAATGTCTCCATAAAGAAACGATCATGAATATGAGGACATGTCTTTTTCAAATCACCCGAAATATAAAATTGCCACCATGTTTGATGAGGATGAAGATAAATCATCCCGTATTGCCGAGCGAATTCACGCCAAAATAATTCATCTTGCTTTAATTGATATAAGGATTTACATGTTTTGAGTAAACAGAGTGAGTCTCGTGGTGGTACAAAATGAAGAATGGTCCATAAAATCTCATTTGGTAGTTCAAGGAGTAGCATTCTCACTCTTTTTGTCTTTCTTAATATGCTTTTTTGGATAATGGGGAAATTGAATAGTAATAGTAATAGTAGTTTAATGCTGTCAAGTAAGTTGAAAAAGAGAGAGAGAGAGTTTGGATAAGTTGAGCTTCAAATAGAGTGGAGGTTAAAATATGTCTTTATCGCTGCATTAACTTCTGAGACCATTTTATTAAACATAAGCGAAGTCGGGAATATTCTTTTACTTTATAGTCACCTGATGAACACCCAATAAACCCTTTCTTCTTTTTTCTTTATTTTTCAAATCTATCTAATTCTATCTATCTATTAAAAACTTACCTATATTTTTTCTCTTTTTTTTTTATACAATGAAGTTCCTGGAAATTGATTCTTTGGAACAATTAAACACTGTCTTTCGATGGGAAACACCTGAATGTATATTAAATGGTAGAGTCGAAGCATATTCTTGTAAGTTTAAATCGTTTGTGCCTTTTTTTTTTTTTTTTGTAAAAAAAGTTCAAAAAGGGAGACCTGATTCCATTGAAAAATATACAAAGGTAAATCGGCCGGTTCCGAAAAAAAACTATTCAAACAACTTGAAAACCGGTATACCGGCAATAGTAATGACTTGACACCTGGGTCAATATCACCCGACGAATTGTCCATCATTTCACCTTTTGGTCGATTAGACGAAGCAGCTCCACGAAAAACATTCTTTTATCTTTTAGCTACATTGAATGCGTCATTTCCAGAACATGACTTTAGTGATGTACGACCGGACCAATTTAGTAAACAACCTTCACTCGACCTTGTTATCAATTCTGTCAATACTACTTTATTTAACCTTGGTAACGATTTTATTGTGAATAAATATCGGTTGGTATATATATATATATAAATATTTCTATTAGGGTGTTTTGCATTTGGTTAGATAATAAGTAGTTATTATGGATTTTGAAAATATCACTAAAAACAACAACATTAAATCAATGGAATTTAGAATGTGGGATACGTTGGATGATTTAGTACGATTACATGAGTGTGATGTCTATAGTTATAATCCAGATATTGATGAAGATCCTATGAATGAAGATGGTTATTTGTAAGTTTTTTTTTTTTTTTTTTTTTTTTTTTGAAACCAAAAGTGAAACCTACTGTTTTTTTCTACTATTCACACGATTCCCCCATTATTTAGATGGTCCGTCAATTATTTCTTTTTCAACCGGAAATTGAAGAGAATGGTCTTTTTTTCTGTGAAAAGTCAAAGGTAATCGCATAAAACAAGATGTAATATCTATATATATATATATATAAATATTTATTTCATTTTACCCATAGTATTGCCAATATGTCTGCTGATGAAGATGAAGAAGTGGATGATGATGACGATGATGATGATATGGATGATACTTCTCGGTAAGGAAAAAAATCAAAAAAAAAAAAAAAAAAAAAAAAAAAAGAAAGAGGTAGATGGATGAAAAAAAAAAAGAAGAATTATTCGATGAAGGTTGTTCGATTGTGTGAGAAAGGGAAAAGGGAGATCGCCGTGAATCACACATAACCTAACTTTCTTATTTTGGGGGAGGAATTCTATTAGACGACGGCGACACGATTATATGGTCATGGGAGATATGGAAGTGTAAAGAAAAAAAAACAAGTCCATATAATAATAACGTACAATAACAAACAACAACAACAAGTAATCAAATCAATCAAATCAAATCAATCAATCGAGCATGGTAGTAGAAGATATAGTCATATAAATATATATATAATTTCACGTCTCAAGTAATATAATATAATCATTTCTCTTTTTTTTTCAATCCAATTCAATTGATAATTATTACGCCATTATGACATTATGATGATGGTCTGGGAACCTCTTTTTTTATCCTTTTTTATATGAAATAGGATATACTATACACTATGTAAAAATGATGAGTTCCTGCTTTCTTATAATTTTTTTTTTACCCATCCGATAAGTAAATAAATTCACATCATCATTCAATTTCTCTCTCCCCCATTCAATTCAATGTTGTTGTTGTTGTTGGTCTGCGTGATTGAAAAAAAAAAAAAAAGAATCCCACGCCCACACACACACACAACCCTTTCTCAACCCATGCGGAGGGTGGCTCTCTCTCTCTTTCTCTTGCTAACCAATCCCCCCCAAAAGTGTTCTCCTTTTTAGGTCGGCCTTCTCTTATTTTGGTGGCCTCCACAAGACCATCTACACTTATTGAAGATGGCTAGTGCATATTTATAAAAACACAGGCCCTGTATGCGTGTGCGTTTTTTTTTGTTCCTTTTTTTTTGCTTCTCTCTTTTTTTCTTTATCGCTTTCTCTTTTTCTTTTTCTCAAAAGTCAAATAAAAAATATGCCACCTCATCGTTCAAGAAGTTATAGTGCCAATGGAAGTTCTACTACAACTCTATCTACCGATAGTCCTAGTAATAATCATGTTACAACATTAAATAATAATGATAATAATCAAGGTTCACATAAACCAAGATTATTTCAATGTACGGGTTATGGGGATTGTCGAATGGTATTTACTCGTAGTGAACATTTAGCTCGACATGCTCGGTAAATATATTAAAATAGTAGAAGAACAACCTTTTTTTTAATGCTATCAAAAAAGAATAAGAGGCTTATGGATTATTATTATTATTTCTGGCTTTTTAGTAAACATACAGGAGAGGTAAAAAAAGATCTTTCTAATTCATCGATTTACGCGTGTCCTTATACATATATTTTGTTTATTTGCATATGTATTCTCACAAAAATCCTTATTATTAACATATATAATGATGGGTCTTTATTAGAAACCATTTAAATGTATTATGCCAGAATGTAACAAGATGTTTAGTCGATTTGATAATATGATGCAACATACACAAACACACAGAAATCATCAACATTCATCTCAGCATCCACCTCCTTTATTAAGAAGACGACGTCGAAGTAGTACGACAAGTAGTACTAGTAGCAATACATCTTCCTCTTCCTCTTCCTCTTCTTCTTCCTCTTCTTCTTCTTCTTCTTCTTCTTCTAGTAGTAGTAGTAGTAGTTTGACTAATACCTTATCAAACCATAATCCTATCAGTAAAACACATAGTGATAATACATGCATTCCAAAACAAGAATCATCATTTGCAACACCTCGACGATTATCTATTGCCGATCTCTGTAATCCACCTGCAGCTCATCATCATCATATAATGAGAGTGAATACAACAACAACAACAACAACAAATCCATCCTCTTATAGTAGTAGTCAGGATGAGGATGAAACAACCATTCAAAAGGAAAAAACATCCACTACTACAACAACAAAAAGAAAAAAATCCATGTTAACATCTGATGAATTGGAGGCACTCCAAGCATTTGGCCGTTTACAAAGAGTGACGACATCTGACTTTTTTGATTCTTTACGAGATCTCGTTTCTGACCGTCAATGTGCCTGTCTTTAAAACACACTAATGACACTTATATTATTATAAGCAAAATCCCAAAAAACACTCAGCAAATAAGCTTTCTTTCTTTTTTTTTTTTTTTGTATCATATCCATTCACACAAACATAAGCTGTTCTTCTTTTTTTTTTCTTTATAAAAGAAAAAAGAACAACATTACTGAATTCTATGCCTTTTTTTTTTATAAATATATTTTGTTTTGTATTCTTTATATCTTTTATATATATATATATAGTCCCCTCTCCCACTCCCCTTCTAACCTTTCTTTCTCTCACATACTTCTTTTGACATTTGTTTTCAATGAAATATATACATATATATAAATATAGGATCCAAAGTGACCCTGTCTAAAAAAATCCACTCCTCTTGACGTAATAGTTTATAATAGTTTTTTTTTTGGATTTCAGTTACCATGCTAAATGCCGGATCCGCCGGGGAGAGGAAGGAGTTCTTAACATGTGATATGATGTATCGTTTTGTGCTTGTCAACTCCGATTCCGAGGACCAACTTCGAGGCATTATAAGACGCGTGTTTTTTCTTTCTTTACTTCTTTTCTTCTTTTCTTTTCTACAATCTCCACGCTTTTTTTAAACAAATCAGGTGAGTTTTTATAAGTGTTATATATATAAAAGTATAAATATGAATTTGAATAATAATAATAATAATGGTCACACTTTTCTCTCTTGATATATATATACGCTATACAAATAGTAAATATACAAAAAATGACTCGTAACTTCTTCATTGGTGGCAACTGGAAGATGAATGGCTCCGTGAGCCTTGTCAAGACCCTCGTCGACATGTTGAACGGTGCTTCCGTTCCCGCTGGTACAGGTAAAATATATATATTTTTTTCTCTCAAATAATAAACCCTTGTCCTTCTTGATGAACCCCCCTCCTCCCCTTATAGAATATTCTTTTTCGTTTCAGAAATGGATGAACTTATTCAAAAAAAAAAATACATTTTTTTCTAAACAGAGGTTGTTGTTGCTCCTCCTGCCATCTATGTTGACCGTGTTCGTCAAACCTTGAAGAAGGAAATCGGTGTTGCTGCTCAAAACTCTTATGTCAAGGCCAGCGGTGCTTACACTGGTGAAATCAGGTAAATAAAAGATATTTATTGATTTGATATATCAATTTTGTATATATATATATGTGTGTGTGATATATCTTATCTTTTGATATATATCAATTTCATCTAAAACAAAACAAAAAATGAAATGATTCTACTTTTAGCCCCGAGCAATTGAAGGATTTGGGTATTGACTGGGTCATTCTCGGTCACTCCGAACGTCGTGAATATTTCAAGGAATCTGATGAGGTAAAAAAAAAAAAAAAAAAAAAAAAGATATATCAGTGTTTTGAGATGGATAGAGAAAAAAAAAGAGATGAAACACAAAAATGATTCTATTTATCAGTGAACGATCTATTAAAAAGGAATAATCCATGACTGATAAACACAAATGTTGGGGGGTTTGGTTTTTATAGTTTGTTGGAGAAAAGACTGCTCATGCTTTGAACGCTGGTGTAAGTGTCATTGCTTGCATTGGTGAAAAGTTGGAAGAACGTGAATCAGGTGAAACTTCTGCTGTTGTCACTCGTCAATTGAAGGCTATCGCTGATAAGGTCAGTGATTGGACTAACGTTGTTGTTGCTTATGAACCCGTCTGGGCCATGTAAGTGTTTTTCTTTTTTTGCGGTGATTGGGAACAAAAAGTGCTATGTATTATGGTGACACAAAAAGGGGGAAAACTCAACAAATAATAATATATAATATATAATATATATTAGTGGTACTGGTAAGGTTGCTACTCCAGAACAAGCTGAAGAAGTCCATGCTACTCTTCGTAAGTGGCTTCAAGATAACGTTTCTCAAGAAGTTGCTGATAAGACCCGTATCATCTATGGTGGTTCCGTCAAGGGTAGCAACTCTGCTGAATTGGGTAAGTTTTTTTATAAATAAAAAGGGATTGTATTTCTTATATATAGAGAGAGAGAGAAATGGTTTATTAACGCGTGTTTTTTTTTTGAATCGTACAATAGCCAAGAAGGAAAACATTGATGGTTTCCTTGTCGGTGGTGCCAGTCTTAACAATGACTTCTTGACCATCTGTGTCGCTCAACAATGAATATATGGTTCCCCCTCATTATAATCACATAACGCAACACAATCCCCCCTTCATCCTATAGTATACAAAACGTCAAAATTCATCCCCTTTGAAATAACACAACATCCATAACAAGCACACATGTCATTCACACTATCATTGAAGATATTAATAAAAAAAATGTACAGCATAAAACCAAAAATTCCAATGTTGTAATTCAATTTTTGTAAAATAATAATAAAAAATGGTTTTTTTTGCTCAAAATGACATGGGAAATGAATTGTCACACGAAAACCCTGACCAAAAAAAAAAGTTCCTTTCATCAATGAAGTCTATATTTTTTTAAAACAAAAAAAGCCTTTCATCATATAATGCCATGTAGTTATAGTTTTTGTTTAAAAAAAAAGAATCAGCTAATATTCGAAACGGATAAAGTTTATTGAAAAAGTTGGTGTAATGATTGTTTGCATAATAATAATAATAATAGTAATAGGATCCCCAAGTCTAATGATTGTGCAAAAATATGAAACGGGTCACTTTGTTCATCCATGTTACCAGAATTCAATAAACATCATGTCATTTTTTTTGTAGTTTCCCATGATGATACACCATTTGGGTACTGTACCTTTTACATATAATCCAAAAAAAAATGTTTAAAGGTAAATGTATATTATTTGCTTCAATAGATAAATAAAAAGTTGGATTCTCAGGATCAACTAGAAATATTCATGAAAACTGGGATAGCCAAAAGCAGCATCATTCGTAGAAGTAGAATCCTCATGAAAATGAGATATAAGATGGTTTGAAATCCAAGTTGAAAAGTATATCTTCTACAACGATAAATGAGGAGACGCTCCCCCGGTATGAGTAGCTTTATCCATGTAAATGAATTTCTGCTCTATTTATGTACAATTTCTATCTTACTGCTGAACAAAGTATTGATTTGGGTCAGAGAATAGCCCTGTGGTTGAATCCCAGAACTTTTACAAGAAATGGCATGCAGAAGTGAAAGTATAAAACTGGTTTTGTTTACAATATGGTCCAATCTGTGAAGTAGTGTAAACGATATGTTGTTGTTATTTAGATGGTTTGATTTAGTATTACCACTTATACATCGTATATCATCGTCTTTTTCATGCCTCTTTCTGACTTGTCAGTGTATATAAAAAACGTCTCGATATCTCGTAAAACCTTTTCCAAGGAAATGTGGTAGTATATTTACCTAAAATGTGCTTTGAGATTAAAAATTTGTTCAGATTAAAATAAGCTCATTTCGTACTATCGTATTTTATATACTTTATCATCTTTGCCAGTTTATTCAAAGAATCAATACCTCGAATCACTCTTTCAATGTTCAAGTTAAATATGCTTTTTTAATTGATTCAAACGGATACTAGTCAACTTCAGTTGAATTTTTGTTATTAAAATCGATATATAATAACTACAGTGAGTAACATATACGCAGTACCTCTTCTTTTACAACTTTCAATACATGAGTGCCTAAATGGGCCTTGTACATCTACAAATAAAGAATAATACTTTCTTCTTAATGTTTAGTTTCGTGTTGAACCTTGGTGTGTAAAATTGTATATATGAATTTGGGGCCTTTCTTGTTGCTTTGCATAAAACTCAGAAGATGAGCAAAATCTTCTCTATTGGATGACACCTTGGGGGTTTTTTTTATTTGGTTGAATTCGAGAGGCAGATGTTATCATATGTAGTATCTTTGTCTGTGGCCATATAGAAAAAGTCCCTTGTAACTCATTTTTTTTCTCAAGAATAATAGTATATAATTTATAGGAACAATATTTCAAAAGGAAACATAAGGAAGCAACACAATACTAAAATGATCCCCGAGATGTGGCTCCTGGTAGCAGTAATTTTGTTAAACTCTATTTATGCTATAAAACTATATATAAAATAATGGTATTGAAAAAAAAACCTCTTGTCTATTAAAAAAGACTAATAAAATACATCATAGGTGAACTCCACGTTCATTTGTCGAATAATAAAGGAAAAGAAAGTGGTACGTACAGAAATATGTATATATATATAAACAATGGCATTCAACAGAGAGAAATCTCTACACTATTATCAGGAACAAATGGTTCCCTTATTTTTGGACCCTAAATAGATCTTTTGATCTATCTAACCCGTGATTGTAAATCATCATTTATTCTATTGCCTATATTACCCTATGAATCATTTATATATATTGTAGAAAAGCACATGTTCATCTTGTAATGTATAATATATCTACTTAAACGAATGCAACAATAATAAACTTGTCCTTCATATAATTCGATGTCGTTATGATACTTTAGATATATACCATAGGTTGATCTTAGTTACTTTACGTACCATAACAAATTTAAATCTAAGTTGATGATGTTGTTTTATATTATTTTATTTTCACTATCAGTTGTATATTATGCAACAATGATATACAACTGACCATTACATACTGTTATACACATGAACATGATAATAAATATATTAGTAATAAGAAGTTTTGATAATACTTTTGTTTCATGATGTTCATATGTTAATGTCAATGTTTATAGACACCGCTTGTCTTCACATTTTCTATAATGCTTTTTATCAATAAATTTTACACAAACGTACTTTTCTTGTTGAAAGCGCTTAATAACAATAATAGATAGATTATGATTCAACGAATACTACAGTTTGAGAAGTCACAAAACGAAGAAAATTTGGGACGATACAACATTTTGTTCCATTCTTCTTTATTCAAAAGGGTAAATCTTAATGATAAAAATACCATGATGATATAGTGTTATTTTAACTCTATTGGAAGATAGGAAATATATATATATATATTTGCAATGTGTTTTCCCGTATTGAAAAACTCAAATTTTAGTCTCTGATTATGTAATAGTCTAGCCATTTGCTGTTCACCAACAAAACATTATTTTCCCAAACAAGATCAACCAAATAAATAATGAGTTAAGTATGCTCAATATAAACAAAATCAATATAAAAAAAAATAGAGATTAAGCGTTTTATTACTATTATACAGATTTAGTATTATCTTGGCATTCATATATTAGGTCAAAAGAGATGGTGTGTATGGACCCTTGATTGTAACATGCAAAAAATCCCTTTTTTTTATTGTCAATAGAGAGGGGTTTAATATAATCAGATCATCATATAATTTAGTCGTTGTTGTGCATTCACATAGTATCATCAAGACGAATCACTGAAACATGAATAAAATAGATGATAATGATGAGATTATCATTCATAAATAATAATGATATCCTTTTTTTTAAAAAAAAAACATATAAAAAACGGATGGTGGATGGTTAAAAAAAAAATGCACCAAAAAATGATCGGACACACGATTCAACTTCTTCGCACGCTTTTTAATTACAATAATAACCCGTCGGAAACTTCCTCTGGGAATCAGGTATATCATATATAAAGGGGAAAACCCTGCTTTTTTTTTCTTTTTTATAATCACTTTATTGACATAATGACCACTACACAGGTTAGAAATCACTTTCCACCACCTTTTATTTTTTATGTTTCTCGGTATTAATGAATACATGGATCGTCATTACTTATTTTTTTTATTTTATTTTTTTGGCGGGGGTGGGGAAAATTAGCAAACTGTTTGTCAAACAGAATTTCAACCTTCTGAATTAGGTTTTGGTGCAGGTGCTCTCTCAGGCACTTATGACAAGATCGAATCGCATTGGCCTGTGGAAGCATGTCGCGAAGCATTACGAGGAGGTAAAGCGGTGTATTTCTTTTGAATGAGAATAGAGTTGTTCCTATCACATACTCCTCTCTCCCTTATCTCTAGAAAAATGAATAAATTTTCTTATTTATTCTTTCTTTATGCTGTATGAAATCTAGGTATCAATGTATTTGATACATCCCCTTATTATGGCGCGAGTGAATTTGTCTTGGGTGATGCGCTTGAAGCTGTGAGAGATGAATTTCCACGTTCTTCTTATTATATCCAAACCAAAGTGGGTCGTTATGGTGTCACTACCAAGGATTTTGACTATAGTGCTCAACGCGTAACGGATAGTGTCAAGGAGAGTATGCGTCGATTACGTACAGATTACTTGGATCTTGTCCTTTGTCATGATGTTGAATTTGTCAAGTTTGAGGATGTCGTTGGACCTGGAGGAGCTCTAGAAGCTCTTTTCAAACTCAAGGTAATATATATATATAAACGTTTGATGGATGGGAATTTTTAAAACACACATGACATATACAGGATAAAGAGCAACCGTATGGACAAAAAATGGTGTTATTCACTTTTCGATAAACCAACATATATACAAATGGGGAACTAACGATAAATAAATAGGCCGAAGGGAAAATCAAGTACGTTGGATGTTCTGCCTATCCATTACCCGTATTGCTCAGGATTGCTGAGCATCAACAAGCTAAAGGTCAACCGTTGGATGTGATTTTGTCCTACTGTCATTACACCCTTCAAAACACAAAATTGGCCGAATATACCCCGAAATTCCGAGCTGCCGGCGTTCGTTATGTTGCCAATGCATCACCTTTGGGTATGGCTTTGTTCCGTGATGCAGGTCCACCTCAATGGCATCCTGCACATGCTGAACTTCGTGCTGCTGCTAAATCATGTGCTGATGTCGTTCGAGAAAATGGATTGAATATTTCAGAATTGGCATCCATGTTTTCATTCACAGGTCGTGATATATTCCAACTTAATACTACCTATATTGGATTAGAGAATAAAGAAGATGTGCAAAAGGCATTGGCGGCTTGGAAACGCGTCAAGGAACGTGAACAAAATTTGGAAAAACCTACAGAAACAGAAACCAAGGTGATGGATGAAGTACGCGAACTTTTGGCACCTTTTAAAGATTACTCTTGGCCGAGCCCTACTCCTAGAGAATTGGCATAATCGTTTCATATATTTTCAAAGATGTACAGAAAAGAGTGGTTGTTCATAAATAAATAATTGTTATTATTACTATTATATTATTATTATTACTACTATATATATACATAAAAAAAAGAACCATGGATAATAATAATTATATATGAAGAGAGGGGAATACATTGATATTTAGAGTATTCTTTTATACTTCCCGTGAGGGAGATTTTGGCCTTTTTCGTTTCTTTTTCAATTCTGGCAAACCGCTGCCACTTCTTCTTGAAAACGGTGATTTCGCTTTTGATAACTAAAAATCAAGAAACATTTTCACAAGTAAAAAAAAACCTATCTAGTATCATTACCTTTTCTAATAAAATAGAGCAAGGAGAGACTTACTTCGTTATCATTATGATTATCGCGTTTATCATCTTGTTCTTTATCTTCCTCTTTTTCTTTTTCTTCCTCCTCCTTTTAATTATTTTAGTTTACTGCGTAAAATAGAATATAACAATAATAATACAAAATGAAATAACTCACAGATTCATTTTCCCAAGGGGAATCTTCAAAAATCCCTCTTATTTTGGTACTCAAGAGATCCATTGGTTCATGGCGTTCCAGTTTTTTCTGAATAATGTGAATTTTTATTCTATGTTTTTTTTGAAATGACATTGGTTTCGTATTAGAAGTAGAAAAAAGAAAGAGGTTGAAGTGGAACTGAGAATGAAATTGCTCTTTTATGATTGCATTATATAAAATAAAAATTAGGAGGGATCAAAAAATAAGACGCGTCTTAGACTGATGACAACTCGATTGTAAGTTCCCAAAAGGATATATACTATTTATTTTTACATATTGAATAAAAAGGGTGTATAAAAACAAAAGAGAAAATAGTAGTTGTAAAGAGTATCGATTTGTTATTATTATATATAATAAGTTAAAAAAAAAGAAAGAAAGATAACAATAGTAATAATAATAGAATACAAAGTGGTTTCAGAATAGGTATTAGTTAATTAACTAGAAGAAGACTGTAATCAGTATAGAAAAAAAAAAAGGAAGGCAAGGATTTCACTCTAGTTATTTAAAGTTTTCAGGATTGGATAACTCTTGATAAGCAGCGGCTTGCATTCTTCCAAAGGAAGAGCCACTTCCACTAGAGGCTTTCTCTGCTGCATCAGAAGGTAAATAAACAATACGTGTTCCATTGCCTTTGGCTAAGTTTTGCATTGTTTCCAAATAACGAATTTGCATAGCAGCAGGTGTGCTTAAAATATCAGCAGCGGCACGCATCAATTTAGCTGAATCCACTTCAGCTTTAGCACTAATGACTTTAGCATTACCGATACGTTTGGCTTGAGCAGCAGCAGATACAGATTCTTGTAATTCTGCTGATAGTTTGAGATCTTTGATCATAATAGATTCAATCTGTAATCATAAATAAGGATAAACACATTTAATAATTTGTATTTATTTATTTATTTTTCAATAAAATAGAATCATAATAATTACCTTGACACCCCATTGTTTTGCTACAGGTTTGGTGATATCTTGAATTTCTTTCGCAATCGCTTCTCTGTTTTCAATACAATCTTGCAATGTTTTTGCACCAAGAACATGACGCAGTGTCGTTTGAGTACTATATTATACAAATCAAATCAGTTTTTTTTTTATCTTCAATTTTTTTTTTATCGCGTTCTTTATTTTTTTTTTCTGCATACCGTTCTGCAAGTGCTTTTCGCACATTACTAACACCAAATTCAGCACGGAAAGGGTTTTCAATATGCCAATAAATGACACTATCGATCCATACATTGACATTGTCTTTTGTCATGATTATTTGTTTTGGAATTTCAACAAGTTGCATTTTGATATCAATATGATGCACTGTTTCTGTCAGAGGATTCACCTATTTGAAATAATATATATATATATATATATGAGGTTAGGTTTCTGGTTTATAATAAATAAAAAGTGTTCGTTTTTTTTTTTTTACCTTGACTAAACCAGGATTGACACACTTGTAAAATTTACCAAAACGTGTGACGAGACCAACGTGTCCTTGATCGACCTCTTTGAAAGGGTTGGGAAAGCAACATAAACAAGGAACCTTGAATCATTAAAATTATATGTTAGTTTTTATACTTCATACTTGCAAGTAACGTAGTTATGTATTCTAGCTACTTGTATATAAATCATTTACCATGCCCAATCCACCACAAATGGATCCAAGACAATTCATCATGGTTCCATACCATCCCTATAAGATAAAAGTTGTTTTGTTAGTTCATTTGAATAGACAGAAAGTAGGCACGATTCATTATAGAATAATAATAAAAAAGATGTCTTTACATGATCTTGATAGCCCAAATCAGCTTCAAAATAATAATCAGCCTGAGGAGGTCTTTTGGATTGATTTCGATGAAGTGGAACTTGATCACTGTGTGCGTTAATACTCATGATAAAATTATTTTACGATGAAATAAAAAAAAAATTGAAAGAAGATAGAAGAAGAAGAAGAAGATGTAAAAAAAAAAAAAAAAAGAAGCAAGGTGAGAACTTTTTTTTTTACTTTCAACACGTTGCATGAAAAAGTGCTGAGCAGAAAAATGCTAAGCAGAGAGAAAAAAGAACAGCTGAGCAAGTTTTGTGTCACATTCACGCGTCTCTTTTTTGGTTTCTTTTTTTTTTTTCTTCTTTCTTTTTTTTTTTTTTTTATTTGTAAAGTTCTACTTCTTCTTCTTGTTTCAAACACTTTTCTTTTTTATCAACTTTTATTATTATTCACCATGGAATCTATTGCAGAATCATCCAACAGCCAACACAATAAAACCCCTTATCCTCCCTACACTGATGAAGAGGATGGTCCAACTGGTATTACCAAAAGTGATGTTGAACAAACCTTTGCCAATGATTATGGATTAAGTGATATTCATCATGTAAGTATCAATGAAATGACATTTCTTATATTTGAATTATTTTAAATGATTTATATAAACTGATCTATATATATTTATATTTAATAGGGATTTTATGGTTCCATGATGACTTGCATTGGTGATGTCCTCGGATTATTTGGTTCAGTAAATATCAATTATTATTTATAACAAAAAAAAAGAAAGCAAATCGTCCTGGTTTTTTTTTTTCTAAGTCATATTTTTTTATATAGATTCCTTTACCATGCTGTGTTTGTTTCCCTAATCCATATAAACGTGTAAGACAAGGTAAGCATTATTTTTTTTAAGATCAACAAGTATCAATTATGCATAGACGAATAATAATAATTTCGCTTTTTTTTAATACAGGTACAGCAGGTTTAGTCACACGTTTTGGTAAATGTTACAAAGTGGTTGATCCAGGATTGGTCAAGGTAAAAAAAAATATAAAATAACCTGAGCAAGATTTTTTTTTCTTTCCAATGATTATTAAATATGATTTCATTTATGATTTCTTCTACAGATCAATCCTGTTACTGAAAGTATTAAACGTGTCGATGTTACTATTCAAATCACTGATATTCCAACACAAGAAGTTATTACAAAGGTAAAAAGTTTGATTTTCCCCTCCTTTAAAGAAGTACATAATTTTCTCAAATACTCATCTATTTTATTAAAAAAAATATGAATAGGACAATGTCAGTATCACCATTGAATCTGTTATGTATTGGCGTGTCCTTGCACCTTACGATGCAGAATATCGTGCTGAAGATCTCATGACATCACTTATGGAAAGGTAACTCTATCCTCTAAATAACAACAAAACCTAACCCTTGTATTTTTATTTTTTTGTTTCTCTAATCAATGACACCAAAATGATATAGAGCACGAACGGTTCTTCGTAATGTATGTGGTCAACATTCCTTCCAAGATCTTATCGAAAATCGTGATGCTATTTCACGCGAAATTCAAAAGAGTATCAATCCCGTTGCTCAGCAATGGGGTGTCGAGGTAATTTTCTCTATTCTTTGTTATGCCTATTTTTTTTGTACATGTAAATGAAATAAAACACATATTCAACCATTTTTTTTTATTCTTTCAGGTCGAAGCCACTCTTGTTAAGGATATTGGTATTTCCAAACAACTTCAACAATCTTTATCTTCTGCAGCCACTGCCAAACGACTTGGTGAATCCAGAGTCATTGCTTCTCAAGCTGAAGTGGAATCTGCCAAATTGATGCGTGAAGCGGCCGATATCTTGAGTACACCCGCTGCTATGCAAATTCGTTATTTAGATACATTGACAGCCATGAGTCGTTCTGGTCAAGGTCCAAAGACAATCTTTATGCCAATGCCTGGTTCGGGTGATTTACCAACGACGTTGGGTAATACAGATTCCAAATAATTATAGTTGAAAGTTATATTCAACACATCTCTATTACAACACACATTTTTTCTTTCTTCTTTCTCCTCCTTTTTTTATAATTCTTATGTCATTTTCTCCCTTCAAAAACTATTCATCTACTTAAGTTTTTTTTTTGTTGGGTATTGTGATTTTTTCTTTTTTTTTTTTATAAATATATATATATATACAATTGCTATATCCCGGTATATTTTTTAGTAATTAATAAATAATAATAATAATAATAACATCATGATATATTGTTTTCGTTTGAGGATGAAGAGGGTGATGAATTCAGTTCAACGCCTTGGTTTTTACCGGATCCATGTTTTTCAGATCGTTCCAACGATGGTTCTTGTAATGCATGTTCTCTGGGTGATGTTATCCTATACAAGTGATTGTTTTCAAAATGAGGTTGATGTTCTTGGTTTTTTGTTGTATTCATTGTGGTTGAAGATCGAGCACGACCCACACTTGTGTCAATAGGTGGTAATGTAGGTTTGGCTGAACGGGGAGATGGTGTGGATGGTTGTACGATTGAATCTCGATCCATGTCTGTTTTCATTATCTGAGTTGTGGTAGTCCTCGCTCGTTTATTCGAATTACTATTACTATTATTATTGGCACGGTCCACCAATGGGTCTGTTGTTTGTCCACTACTACTGCTACTGCTATTATTGTTACTGTTGTTGTTACTTCGTTGAATCTTTGCTTTCAGGGCTTCCATGACTTGAACACGAGATATATTATTATTATTATTATTATTATTATTATTATTATTGCCATTTTCGTTTAATTCATTGACTAAACTGCGACCTCGTTTTCTTATTGCTCCTTCATCTGTCACTCCACCTGGCGAAATTGGTGTGGCTGGTTGTTGATCATTATTACGATACAATCGATTTCGTGGATAGGTATGTAGATCTGATGATGGTTGACAGAGTGGGTGTGCTGAGTGTGGGTAGGCTTCAGTATCTTCGTTATTTTTACTGGTAATGCGTGCTATGACTTGTTGTTGCATTGATGCTAATCCCTGATAAGGTGTGCTTAAAATAGGTGGCAGCGCAGAAGATCCATAATTAGGGACTAATGATGATGATGATGACGAGGATGGTGGTAGTGGCGGTGGTGCTACGGGAGTAGTGGTACTATGCTGAGTTCCTGAAAAAGTAGTTGCTGGAAATAATGATCCAACAGGTGTTAACGAAGTTGTTGTATACCCTTGCTGTTTATCGTGGTATCGAGCTGTTGCTATTCCATGTTCCTTCATGAGTTCTAGATCTAATTCTCTCAATTGAATACGTGCTTGTTCAATCTTTAACGTATCTTGAGCTGCAATCTTCTATCCTTCGCAAAAAAAAAAGAATTAGTTTCTTTTTTTTCAGACAAAACTACTTTCCATGGTTTACTATAGGTCAAACTAACTTTGTCTTCTTCCACTTTTGCATTTAAAACATGTTTTAGAATTTCCGGATCATCTCTGTACCGTTCTAGGATTTGTCGTAATGTCAGGTCCATTTTTTGTGAAGAAAAAAAAAAGGACTTTTTTTTACAGCTGAGGTTTTGCACTGGTTACAGCTAAGGTGTGCTGAGATGGAAATTACATTTGGTTTGTCTCAGAAATAGACATTGAGTGCTTATGAGCTACAATAGTACTGATGTTTTTTTAATAAGGTAGTAATTATGAATAAAGGTGTGGGGAAGTACAATGCAAAAAGGCGGTCGATCATAACAGGATTAAAAATATGTGAATTTGGGTTTATATTACTTATGTAATTTCAGTTACATTTTCTCCCTGCTTTTCGTTAACAAGGGAAGAAGCATTGTTGAATGATAGTTTGAATGTTTGCCCTTCCTTAACTGAATAAAAACCCTGACCTATGTTTTTTTACAAACAACTCTGAGTTTTTTTTTTTGGCGCTCTGACGGTCTCAATATTCATGTTAAAACATACAGTTTTGTCCAATAAAGGTCTTCAATAAAAGATTAAAAGAGCGGTTAAACCAATGTACAGCTCAGTTAAAAGATTTATTTGTACTTGTGGCCAAAATATATACAGTATGGATGTAATCTCGGAACTCTTTTTATTTATTTAGTTTGTTTCTCTTTTGCATTCTTCTTTTATTTTTACATATTTTTTATATATCATTTAATAGCAGTATTTTTTATTTAATTAATATCACAGGTCAAAGATGAAGAAAGAACGCCATTTTATTCAGCATATATCTCATCAACAACCACATCCTTCACCAGACAACGATATTAATCCAGAAGATGACAATAACGACAAAGTTAACTCAAACTTTGACGCGTATTTCTATAATTTACAGCAGAAGCTTTTTGATGAAATCAAAAAATCCCCCAAGAATTTACCACAGTGTTATAAAAATGGAAATATGTGAATCGATCCTCCTTGTGCACCACTCGTATATAAGAACAACAACATTATCGACCCGCAAGATCTGTATCTGCCATTAGTATTTGTTTGGTTTCCGCACCTTTTCGTTGGAGTACAATGTCCTGACTGTTTTGGGACATTCGACCTTAAAAAATACGGGTGGCCAACTACCCTCGTGCACGTAGAATAGTAGATTTGGATCATAATGACATACTGACTTCAGTGTCCTAATTGTTTGTATCGATACATTTTTGCCTTATTCTGATGATACGGTGAAAAATTGTTGTTTTATTTAATGTCTCATTGAACATATCCTCAGGTCTGACATACTTGTTCGAGACAGATAAAAAAAGTATATTATAGATTTGAAAAAACCCTGCTGAGATACAAGGAAAAGGTCAAAGGACTGATCGATCAACAATTTTTTAAAGCCACTGCTCAACAATTTCTGACTGCTCCAACTTTTGGTGTTCAACTTCGATTCAAAATAAAGGAATTGTTGTAGAAATTATGCCTTAAGACAATGATCAACGCTATGTTTTGTCAACCACCGGCTTGAGTATTAAATATCAAACCATCATTGGTAAGAATGTTTATAGACCTAATTCTTTTGTTGCTGGTTAAAAATACAAACGAACCATGGTAAGCTTATTTTGGCTGTCAATGCAAAGTGTGTAATAAATTTCCACCACAGCAGTGGTTCCTAGTATATAAATAATTTCTGCCATAGCATAATATTAATTCTTTCTTTAATTTTTTATTTCCTTTCCTTGTAAAGGCGATCAATCAAAACGAGCGGATCGCAGGTAAAAGAAATGAAATAAATGGTGCTTGGTAACAGTGTTGGATTTATAACAATAATAATAATAATAATAATAATAATAATAATAATAATAATAATAATAATGTTTTTATTAATTCATGAATACTATTTATTTAAAAAATCTTAGTAACATGCTCACACGCGACAAAAGCGTGAAACAAGACGAGAGTTGATATAATGTAAGTTGACCATGGTGTTGCTTGGAAATAATAATAATAATTATGCATTATTAATTCACAAATATTATTTTTTTAGTAACATGCTCACACGCAACAAGCGCAGGAGACAAGACGAGAGTAAGCTGACAACGATGTTGCTTGGAAAACTATAATCATAGTAGTGCATTTATTAATTCACGAATACTATTAATTTTAAAAATATTAGTGGCATGCTCACACGCAACAAAAGCGTGAAACAAGACGAGAGTTGATACAATGTAAGTTGACGGCAGTATTATTTGGAAACAATAATAATATTTACGCATTTATTAATTCACGACTATCATTTTCTTTAGTAACATGCTCACACGCAGCAAACGCGTGAAACAAGACGAGTGTGCTCTGTAATGATCTGCACCTTCTAGTTCCAATCAAGTCCCTTTGGTTGGATCATTTTGGTTGAGTCCTTTTATGGGTTGAAATTGTCCAGAGTCCAATTGTGTTTGTAAATGTGTTCAAAGCCTTTCTGGTTCAAGTTCGTTTGACTAGAGCCGTCATGGTTCCGAACAATTTATGAATTGCAGCTTGATCATTTTGGTTGAGCCCATTTGTAAACGCGTTCAAAGCCTTTCTGGTTCAAGTTTTCTTGACTAGAGCCGTCATGGTTCTGAACAATTTATGAATTACAACTGTATTCTGTGTGTAATCAATTTGGGTTAGTTTTCTGAACTTGCACACAGATCAGTAGTAATCCTCCTTAATTGATTATTACATAATTACTTTTCTTTTTGGGAATCTAGGCGGTACATGACCTCCTTGTTGGTGTTTCCCGGACAACATGTTTAAAAAAATAACATGGCCAAGAAGTATCGCACCTACCTATTGTTAATAAATAAGTAATAAAGTACATTATTCTTGATAACATATATATATATATATATATATATATATATATTCATTGTCAATTGTTTGTTGATGTGCTTATAATAATCCTTTTTTGTATCCATGTATTACACTTTACTAGCACTGAAAAATATGAAATTACAAAAAAAAATGATATGATACTGATCCATTTTTCAATAACAGTTATTATGCCAAATGAACGATAAAAAAAGGTCTACGACATACTCGATCATAAGCTGGATATTTTTTTAATTAATATGACTAGAGCCAGGCATTTTAACACCGCCATATCTTGACCTATTCTATTTTTCCAATCATTATGACAAACTCAACTCATAACGAATCGCTAACAAAAACGATCGATTTTGTCAACAATCTACCATTTGAAATTTTTACGCGTATATTCTCACAGCTATCAACAGAGCAAATTATATTGTGTTTGACTGTATGTCAAAACTGGCGAAATCAACTAATCTCGTGCCATGTTTTATGGGAAACCATAGAGCTTAACAATGCGTCTCATGCTAGACTTTTTAAAATATTGAATTCATTGTCCAACAGAGTAAAACGATTGACAATATACGATAATGGAGATAACGAAAAAGCTTTTCAATGGCTAGCGACCTGTCATTTTGAAGCACTTAGAACATTAGGTAAAGTGTCTATTCTATATTTAAATAAAGTAGAGAAGGGGTTGATAATTTATTTCTTCAGGCTGATTTTTTTTTACACTTTCTCTAGTTATTGATATGGAATGCAGTAGTGATGACTTTTATCGACTCCATCTATGTCCAGGACTACAAAATGTTGGATTATTTTTGGATCATATCACATTAGTGAATGTAGATGCCAAACAATTATCAATTCAACGGGTGTTACAATTTTGCCCAAACATATCGCATTTAAAATACAATGGCTATAACCTATCGACTTTGTTTGAGGAGAATCATCATGAAACTGAGCGTACGAAGGATTCCGGACATCGATTGACTCATATTTTTATACACATGGATGGCCATTTGAATCCATATGATATACGGTATACTTTGAAAAATACACCTCATTTACAGCAACTTTTGATCAGTTACTGTGCCCCAGATATACTCGATATCATCTTTGATTGCTGCCCAGACCTTCCTTATCTCAACTACAATTCAGCAGTAACTCAAGAAGATAACCAAGTCCACATGGAATTTGTCAATGACAACAATTATCAAGGAAGAGGCATGCAATTTTTGAAGCTCGCGAATTATCATCTTCCCATCACGTCCGAGCAGATTAAACGATTCTTTATCCACAATAATACCACGTTGAAAGCTTTTGAATTTTCAAACTCGTTTTCTATTCAAGAACAATCAGTACCTGATTTCAGTAGTATATTTTCAACCATACAACAAGACAACAGTAACATATTACGACAATTCCATTGCAATACCTCCATCAGCATTGAAACTATGGCTCTCATCATTACCCACTGTACTCATTTGGAGGATTTAAAGTTTTCTAAAGTAGACTTGGCGTGCTTGGAGTTGATTATGACCAGTGTTCCTCGATTACAGAAGCTTCATTTAGTGGAATGTCATAACATGAACGAACAAGACTGGGTGGAATTTTTTAAAAAGTTTGCTACTATTAACAAGGAATCCACCGTATCCAATGAAAAAAAAGAAAACATTAGTATTGGATGATTGCCCATCATTGACGGACGCAGGATTGTATCATTTGGGTCATATTTCTAACCTGGACACCGTATCAATTCGGTCTTGTAATGACCTAATTACTGAAGTGGGAATCGAACAGTGTATCAAGGAAATGGATACATTACAATGTATTGAGCTTATAAGATTGGAATGCGTTTCTGATCATGTTCTTTTCACCCTTGGTCAATCCAATGCTAAGCTAAAAACGGTGTACTTGCAAGAGCTTGATCATGTTACCTTGAAAGGTGTTCAAGACCTTGTTCGTCACGCGCCAACTGTCCATCATCTACATGTCGTTGAGTGCGGGGATATTACTCTCAACGGATTGAAAACGGTTTGCTCAGCAGGAATTACTCTTTGTACAAAAAAATTATTATCATTATAAAAATACCATGTATTAAAAAAACCACCATTGACATCATATTTTCGTTTGTACTTTTTGAAATATACGGCTAAAATAACAAAATAGCTTGCATATACATATTCAGTGGTTCTTTTTAACTAGATGATTGCTTATTCAATATGTGATGCAGTTTATGATTCCTTACTCTGATCTCATTCCAAATAAACCAGGCTATAATAGTTGACATGTTTGTTTTCAATATATGAAGAGACATGTGTGTGTGTGCTGCTAAAATAATTTGCTGGGACCCGTCTTTTCGTTGGAGATCGCTCATCGGATTGTTATTTAACATATGCCGAGATACACAGTTTTTGTGCAACTGTTTCTTTCAAAGTAACACAACACAGTACAAATCAAAATCTAACCTCTTTTTGAAACTTATAGTAAAGACTAGTCTCTATTCTATACATGAGTGATATCATAGGTCTTGGACTCTAAAATATTTATTATACAATAAGATTCATGTACAAATAGTGGCATAGATTATGAGATATTGAGAAACAGAGGATGAAAAGGGTAGCTTATGGTGTAACAACGCTGAAAATATACATATTAATTCAAGATATTATGATAAATATTAATCAAAAAAGTAAAAGAGCCTTTTTTTTTCTAAATGGTGAATGAGAAGATTGTTGACGATTACCGTATTCTATTTCGCCTTTATCCTAAATAATGAAGTTGTTTCATTTCAGTATTTAAATTTTTATTATTATCAAAACCAATAGAAATTCGATGTCATCACCCTTTTTTGATAAAAGCGCCTTTGATTATTTGTGTAAAATTTGGAAAACCCTTTTGTAGGTAATAAAAATAATAATAATCAAAGGAAAAGAGAAAGTGACACAAGTCAAACGTTAGACCCGTCAAAAATAATAACATGTTCCAGATTCCATACGTATTGTAACGGAACCGATCTTTTTTTTTTTTTTGACAGTGTAGAAGACGATGTAGTAACGAATATTTGGATGCATAACATGTGATGGCATGTTTTTTGGCGGCAGAAGAAGAATACGAGAGAAAACAAACTGTTTACAAATTTACTACAAGCACGCTGTCGATCACGCCTACACAGGTGAGATTTCATATGACGTATGGAATATTTTATTTTTACTGTATGATTTCTTACCTCAACATAAAATATTTAGGAATGTCAACTTTTTGATTCATCAAAAAGAAGTTGGCAAAAAAAAGGTTTTCAGATAGCCAAAAATAAAATGAAGATATTGTTATACAAACACACACAATAACAATAACAATAACAAAGCATCGGATCACTTACAATCATTTCCTTCTTTCCGATCGCCTTTCATTCCGAAAAGAAATAACAGCATGTTCTCGAAAAGAAAAAAAAAAGGAGAACTGTTTAAAGAAGTGTATATTTATACATATATTAAAAAAAGAACAATAATAAGGAGAAGTAACGTGTGCATCTAATATATAAATATGTGTATTATAAAACTATAGACAATAGAAATCACCTGTGTGTGAGTGTATTATGTATATGTGTGTGTTGTTATATAATCAGATGGCTTGTTTTATTTGCGTATTACATTCTATCCTGAGAATACAAAAACACAATAGAATAATAATAATAATAAAATAACAAAATGGTATAATAAAATAGAATATAATCATATCCAGTCCCAACTTGAAGGGCCTTCTTTTTTCCCTCTATAGTATCAAAAATAACTACGTGGATAATAAGAATACGGTGCATACAGGCTTCCATACGGCTGTTGATAATAATTGTTATAGTAAGAATAAGGTTGATAGTAATCGTAGTAATTGTTCATGTATGGGTAGGAATAAGGATACCCTCCATAACCAAGTCGATTCCCAAATAATCCACGATTTCTTGCACCCCACTGGAATAAAAAATATAGAAATGCATGTTTGTTATCATATATAATAAAAAAAAGGTTTTATTGCGTATGTGATCAAATGTAATGTTGATATACTTTCTTACAAGATAATTATAATCATACGTTCCATATGGATCATAATCATATGGATTCCAATAAGGGTCATAGTAACTACTGTATCGATTACCCATTTTTATGTTCGAATATAGGTCGTTCCTTTTTTTAAAAAAAAAAAAGTAGAAAGAAAAAAGAAGAAGAAAAGTGATAAACAAGCGAAAGAGGTGTGAATCTGTGTATGTTTATTAAGGCGTTGCAGTTTTGAGTCCAATCCATCCTTTTTTGCTTAAAAAAAAAGTCGTGTGCTTTCGGTATGCACTATGTGCCACCAGTAATTTTAGCCAATGAACAAACACTTGTTGCCACAACAAACTTAATGCTGAGTTATATTCTTTTAAAACGCATAGTTTTCATATTTCATATCAAGTTTTATCATTCATATAACACACACATAAAACATATATTATATTTTTATCTCTCCATTATACACTTTATAATGTCGTCCAAGATTCAACGTGGTTTACGAGATAGGGAACGATTTCAAATTAAATTTAAACCAGGAGGTGGTTTTTCTCGAAATAAATTTGGTATTAAAACTTTAACTATTTTTCTTCTACCATTAAACAATATAGCTAGTTGATAAAAAAGAGCATGCCTCCCGACAATGATTTCTAAATGAAATATATAAATATATCTGTAGTGAAAAAAATATATAGTGATGAATCCATAATGGCGCGTATGACATTATATAAAGAGTTACAAGGACATGACGGCTGTGTCAATTCACTTTAGTAAGCTTTTTTCTTATCTTAAGCATGTATATAGAGAGGGAAGCAGAGGACCTGTGTGTATGAAGGAAGTCATTTAAAAATATTACCTTTATAAATGACAATTGTTTATTTTTTCGGTATGATTCAGTTGGTCACATGAAGGCGACAAGTTATTATCAGGCTCTGATGATACCATGGTATGTGTTTGGCTTCCTTGGGAAAATTATCGAATGGCCTATGCTATCGAAACAGGTATATAATTATATACGTAGATAGAGAAAGATGTAAGGGCTGTGGACAGGATGGAATGACATAGCACGATGAAATAATAGTGAACTAAAGAATATAATTCAAAAAGGACATACCTCAAATATATTCTCAGCAAAATTCATGCCAAAGTCATCGGACAGTGTGATTGTTACTGCAGCAGGTGATAGTGAAATCCGTGTGTTTGATGTCAACGGTTATGATGAACATCGACTACGCCATGTATATACATGTCATCGAGACCGAGCGAAGCGAATTGCTTTAGAAGATAATCCACACGAATTTATGAGTTGTTCTGAAGATGGGACAGTACGACATTTTGATTTACGACAACCTCATAGCTGTTCTAATGCACCCTTTGGACGATCGAGATATCATGGAAGACGACAAGCAAGCAGTAACGTTCGAGAAGGATGCCCTTCACCTTTGGTTGATTATGGTCCTTATGGTCTCGATTTGAATACCCTTAGTATCAATAGTGGACAACCGCATTATTTCATTGTTGCTGGTATGGATGACTATGTCTACATGCATGATCGCCGAATGGTGGGGAATAATAATTGTGGTGCTGGTAAAATTATAAGATCGCCAACAAAAGCATCTAGGTGCGTACGACGTTTCACATGTAAAGATTCAAATTATTGGAAACGAAATAATAAGCATGTGACCGCTTGTAAATTCAGTGATGCCAATAGCCAAGAGGTATAAAAAAAACTCACCATGTTATCCCATCCATCATGTTGTGTTTTATTCATTGGGGGATAAAAAAAAAAAGAAAGGAGCAGAACGTTGTGTTGGGGGGAGAAATATCCCAAAAAAAGTGCGTAGTTTAATTTTGACTGACTTTAAGAAAAGTTTATTGGTAGCTGGTCAACAGATGGTATTTTCTTATTCAATATTCATGATGCGCCTGTGGGGGATACACGCGAACATAATATCAGACAATCTTCTCAAGTCAAGCGGAACGGACGTTTCAATGAAGAACCTTATGAAAATCGACAATCTATTATCTATTGCTTTCGTCAAGGTCAACTCAACAATGCATTGGATAAACTTCATTTAATTCATTCAGGCCAAACGAGTAGAGAACAATCAGAGGAGGAGGATATGTCAGATAATGATATTGGTGAAACAATATGGATTTTATGTATGAAAGCAGCCGTTCATTTACGACGCGTCCATGAAAGTACGCATGAAAGACCCAGCGATGAATCACATGCAGAGGAAGAAATTGCTAATGCACGTCGATTGATGCAAGATGCAGAATCATGGTGTATGACTCGACTTCCATCTTGGAGAACATTATGGTGTCTTGCTGTTGGTTATTGGATTGCCTGCGGCGGTCAACAGACTATTGGATGCGAAGATCGCGAGGATTGGTTACGAAAAGCGTATCGATATACTGTTCGAGCCAAACAAGCCTATGATGCATCTTCTTCCTCTGGTACAGCATCATTATCTGTTGTAACACACCATGTACCGGATATGTTTACAGAATTCAAACGAGATATACGACAAGCGTTACGACGAGAGAACTATACCCCAGCATCGGCAGAAGATGACCAAGTGGATTCAGATGACGATGGGACGAGTATAACCTCTTCCTCTAGTGCGCAACAGTCAACAACAGACAGATGGAAATGGTTGGATGAAATGTATGTTATTCAACGAGAAGATAATGGCAAGGATGGGGATGACGATGCAACGGCAGGTGACATTGGACAACCTTCATCTAAAAGACCCCGCCATGCCTCCACTGGAAGCAACGAAGAAAATACCCGCGAACAATCATTGGATCGAAGTACATCAGCAACATCGCGCCATGCCACTATTGGATCCAGTTCTGATGATCAGCACCAATTTTCAGAGAGTATGATATCCGACGATCAAGAGAATAATGATTCCACAAACAGTAACAACAACAACAGCAACAGTTCTATAAATAACAATAATAATAATGGTGATAATGATACCATCGTAATGGACAACAATAATAATCATTCATCGAGGTCTTCAGTATCATCATCATCTTCCAATGATCGGTCCTCACAAAGTTCTCATGTTATTGAAGTAGAAATTACAGAAGAATATGTTGGATCAGATAGTGATGTGAGTGCGTCGGATGATAGAGCTTCAGATAGTGATGCGTCGTCTCATCACAGCACTTTATCTCATGAAACAGCAACAGAAGATTCGCAATCCATGATGGACACGGATGAAAGTGATGATCAACCAATACAATTACCATTAATTCGACGCCACATTCGTCTAGACGAAGACTCTTCAGATGAAGACGAAGATGATGATGGTGATAGCGATAGTTACACTCGACATTCCAATTCGCGAAATATGCTCGAAAATGATGTGGATTTGGTATCCTATCGTAAAAGATATATTGGTCATTGTAATAACAGGGTAACGTTTAATTCAAAACTAAAAAAAAAAAAAAAAGGAGGGGATAGGGGAAAACTCAAATGTATATGACTATTTTGTAGATTAACAGTGATGTGAATTGAATATATATTGTAGACTGTCAAAGATGTGAATTTTTATGGATTAAATGATGAATACGTGGTATCGGGTAGTGATGATGGCTGCGCCTTTATCTGGGATAAAGCAACGGGTAGAATTGTTCAAGTACTGACTGCGGATAGTGATACTGTGAACGTCATCCAAGGTCATCCATTGAATCCCACGATGGCAATGTCTGGCATTGATCATACAATCAAGATTTTTAATCCCATTTCTGCACTGACAACCTCTCGAAAAAGACTTCCCAATGAACGCTCCTCTTGGTCAAGTTCTTCTCGCATGTACGAATTGGACCGAATTCTTGCGAGAAACGAGGAAGATAATCGAAGTGCCAGTGATGATACTTATATAACCCAAAGCATGATTACCGCATTGACGCGAAGTATGCAAAATGGACGTGAACTGGGGCGATTGCGTGAATTAATGCATGATAATTGGGGTGGGGATATTGACTGTCGCGTTCAATAGGAACTTCCTTTTTCTAACTCCTTATTTTTTCTCTTGTTAATCCACAATTTTTATTCTCCTTTTCCTTCAATATAAAAAAAATACCTTATCATTCTAAAAATGAAAATTGGGGGGGGAATACATCCTGTACATAAATTAAAAAAGATTAAAGATGATGTTTTTGGGCTGTATAAATTGGTTGCCAAAAATATGCTACTTAATTATCAGCAGATATTTACATCACTTCCCATTCAAATAAAATTAGGAAACGTTTGTCTCTTTATTACTATTTTTTTCAGCTGAGTCGAGCAATTTTTCTACATTGAATTGTCATATCCTTCAAATTATTCCAAAGATGGTTCGACAAAACCTGTTGTTCTATACAACATTATCGTACATCATTTTATTCTTTTTGATAAAAATTCGTGGCCGTTCTGCTATTTCATAGACTGTTATAACTCTCAAAAATTCTAAATTAGGAGGGTAACGAGGAAAGAATACTGAAACTGATGTAATGATGATACTAGAGCTTTTGGCTGGGAGTGGGTTCAGTATTATTTCCCCGATACATTATAAGCGATGTTAATAATACTGGAGCGGACTAAATTAAATACTGAGTGCTGGAGATAATGAAAAGTTTTGCTTTTTTCTTATCATAAACTATCACTATGAGTTCTTCTAATACTACTAATAACCAACCAACCAAATGAGGTCAAGGTCGGCCTTGCAAGAACAACCACGATCAGCATGACATAGCATTGACAGATGCTGGATCGAGTAACAGCATGATCTCCAACGCTAATTCCTCCACTGATCCGGATGAAATTGTTCGTGTAATTGAGTTCATGGAGATAAATACACGTCCTAGCACTGCAGTATCTTACAAAGGTCCATTGGCTCATTGGAACGTAAATTGCCTTTTATATTTGGAATTGTGGTGGAAACCCATCGCTTATAGTTTCAAAAATAACAGCAATCTATTATTATGCTTATATCTCAACATATATACTTTGTATAATTATGGTCGAGTTTTTCTTTCATTTTATATTATAATTCTATTATAAGGCTTTATGGTACAGAGCGGAAAATTATTCAGATATATTTTATGAATTGGGTTTCCATAGCAATTTCTTTGGAGTTTTTTCATGCATTATAACTATTAGTACTTACTTGGTGAATGTTTATAGAAATTTTGCAAAGAGAATACTGACCGCTTTGATGATATTGATCGAGAATATCCGTACACTGTGGGTCCTCCCGAACGTGTCATTGCATTTTTTAATGATTTCGTGTTTAAGCGTACCTACCAAAAACACGTTCAAATTGGTACGGACACCAGAACTCAAATTGGCCTTAGAGATGATGGCGAATCAAGCTCATCCGTTACATTGCCTCAATGTAATTTTTTTCAATTGTAGTATGCATAGAATTATATGTATATTTATATAGGTTTTCTTTTGTTTATGGTATATTTTATAGTGACGGAGTCAGCACCTATCAGTAGAGATGGCAGGTTTAACATCATCAAAGTTCCTTTGGGCATCGAGGCGGTCAAGCAATTCAGAAAGGCATTGATGTACCTCTATAGATTCCAGTATTTAAGACGATTAGTTCGCTTTCCATCGCCAAAAGATACCAAAGAACTAAATAATGGAATCAAAAAATACAGCCATGATCTAATTTATGATCAGGTCCAGACTGGTGCTGACAGGGGTGAACATTGTGTGATCAGAGATTCATATAAACCTGGTCAGTTAATAAAGATTTTGAAGACGCTTTGGAGATCCGAAAGTGAGAATGGTCTACAAGATATGTTCTCGTTTTCAGTTTGGCACCATATGCTTTTACGTGACGAAGATCTGCAACACTTGAACTTTACTGACTGTTTTTGCATGATCCTTCTGTGGTATATCCATATATTCACCTCATTAACAAATTAAAAATAAAATCACCAAGCATAAATAATAATAATGCATGTATTGTTCACTTCATAAAATAATAATCATATATACAAAACATAACAATACCATTTATTATAATCTGAATCAATACCATATATACCTATATAATAATACAATAATATGCAGTATAATAATCTAAAACCTTGTACTATAATACATCCTTGATAACTATGCCTCATGATAAAGATACTAAATCCTATAAATATAAACTATTATTATAATATAGAATAATTATCATATCTTTTATCTTATATTTTGATATATTATTAAAGACCTACTTTGATTCTCACTTGACTTTACCTATCTCTTATCTTATATCTTATTTTCTATTCTTGATCTACTTCTTCTATCTATCTATTATTCTATATTTATAATACACTAAGTCCAAAAAATCTAGGAAGTGCTGCATTCTTGTTCTAATTTAGAAACAATACATTCCTCTCTACCATCCAACTTTCATGTCTTTGATTTAACTATAGCTTAGGGACTACTTAAAGATAAGTTCACCAGTCCTTCTCTAGCAATAGTACCCAGAATTATAACATTTACACGCTGATTATTTGAAACAACTTCTTTAGTAGGAGTACTACTATATTTTGACTAACCAAATGTACATTGTATATAAAAATTAAATCTAGCTTCATCTATAAACACATAGTAGCTTTTAAAATTGATATTTTCTTTTTTTATATTTAAAACCCATTATATTTAGGCAATAATTGTTTTTTTAGAGCTATAAGCTTAGGATATTTTTTTAAGTTTCTTTATAGTCAAACTACACTTAGTTACTAAATATTTCTAAAGGCCACTCCAAGTAATAGCTATCTTAAACTTGTTCTATTATAATAACACAAGTCTAATTTGTATACTTACAAATGGGTTCGATTAGATAGTGTGAGGAAGTATGAAATGAAATATAATAGAGTAGTTAAGGGTTGAGATATATGAATAATAAAATGACATAGGATCTTGGTTTACAATATCCCTCTTTTTATATATATCAAAATATAAGGGCTAATCTAACATCTATGCTAATATAAATGATCTACATTTCTATAACTATACTGGTTCATCTTATATTTTTATATACAACCATGCATTCATCCATAATTATCTATATAGTTATTTATATTGATCTATCCAATTATCCTTATATATATTGATATCCATAGATATACTGATCAATAACTTCATAGGTTGTATATCGTCATAATGGTCTACACCATTACATCTATAGTAGTATTCCCTGCACCTTGCTAATAGTAACTGTAGTATTATCATTATAAAAT
The DNA here is from genome assembly GCA_025677815.1 of Phascolomyces articulosus. NCBI lineage: Eukaryota > Fungi > Mucoromycota > Mucoromycetes > Mucorales > Lichtheimiaceae > Phascolomyces > Phascolomyces articulosus. The sequence goes on along the minus strand of JAIXMP010000031.1, from coordinate 467,291 downwards.
TCTTAAAGCACCCTAGTATACTCCTATATAAGCATCAGTTCAGGACCTTTAACTTTTTTATTTCTTTGGCTAGGCATATATTCTTTACCATCTCAAAAGCATCTAAAATAATCTTGTATAGTATATTCTAATATATATATAATTCTTATAGCTTTAGTATAATTCAATATAACATTTTATATAAGGTCAATAACAACTGTTATATCTATAAGATTGGATAGAATAAATAAGTAAAGTCTATGCCACATCCGAAATAGGATGAGGTAAAAACAAGGATAAAAAATAAGATTAATACTATAACCAGGTACATTAGAACAGATATACTGAATAAGGCATATAAATAAAATAATAAGAATAAGGGATTCATAAATACCTTGTATTATATATAGGCATAAGATAATAAGAATAGTTCCTATTATTAATAATATCTCTAATATAAATATATATATGAACACAATAATAGTATATATAAAGAAATAATAAGAAATATATATCTTACTAAAAAGTATAAAAGGACCTTAATTTATTAGACAGTTGGATTATTACTATTTTTTAGTATTAAATAAATCTATATAATAGTCTTAATGTATTCCTATTATCTTTATTTTTCTATTTTACTACCTTTTATATCTTTTATAATAACTGTGGTGAACCACACTAATACATGATAGATTCACTCATTCATAAATAACTGGTTAAACATCATTCCATAATAAAACATGATATAACCAATAACACACTATATCACTCTTGATTCGTTCCTCATTACTAATAATCTGGAATACAGAAGAAAGATGAAGAATGATTACTAAACAGGATAATACACCTATTGCTAGGTACATAAAGAAATATCTAGAACCAAGTACGCGTATACACTTGAATAATTGGATATCAATCGTCCTTTAATCAAAGTCAGTGAAACATAGTACTAGAATGATCTAGTGAACAACATCATTATATTAGATAGACAAAACATATAAATATGAGCAAATTTGAACAATAAAAAGATTCTCAACTATATTCTTATCTGTCTCTTTATTTTTACATTCGATTTTATTACCATTTCATCTCAATAACTATTATAATAAACTTATTATTATATTTTCTATATTTTTCTATAATAGAAATTAAACTTCTTACTGTTAGATATTAATAGTTATTTAGGAAGAAAAACAAAATCTATATATATCTTAAATTTTAAACTTCTTTCTTTAGATATTCATATAGTCTTCCTTTCTTTTTCTTAATAGCTTATTAAACTATATTATTATGTAATTGATATTTTAAATAAACCTTAATAATAATAATAATCATTTAAGTAGTAGTACTACTAAGCCTTTGATAGGTACTTTAGGAATACCTCCCTCTAATTTACTCTAATAATAGTAATAGCTATAAGCTAGTAATTAAGAAAATTGGACCCTTATTCTTATTAACTAGTTACTTAATACTATTATAAAATATAAAACTAATAGGTACTTTAAATTACTTTTTATAATAGGAACTAAATATTTAAATATTTAGAAGGTATAGTCAAAGTTAAATAATAAGGATTAACTTTTATTAGATAGAAAAAAATTTATATGAAATCTTTAAATTTGAATATTTAATTAACTTTGACTAGGTATTGTATCAGAGAGAAATCAATTAATAAAAAGAATAAAAGGAGATAAGATAAGTCAATAAGACCCAAAAATAATGAACTGAAGTTTATTAAGATAAAAAATAATCTCTCTATTTATAAGAAAGTGCTTATTATAGATAGACTATTATAACTTATGCATTATAGTGTAATATTAGAATATAGATTACATTATTTGGATTATATGTTATAAGGACAGTGTAATGGTGTAGACCATTATGACGATATACAACCTATAAAGTCATTGATCAGTATATCCGCAGATATCAATATATAAAAGGATAATTGGATAGATCAATATAAATAACCATATGGATAATTATGGATGAACACATAGTTGTATATAGAAATATAAGATGAACCAGTATAGTTATAGAAATGTAGATCATTTGTTGTATCAGAGAGAAATCAATTAATAAAAAGAATAAAAGGAGACGAGATAAGTCAACGAGACCCGAAAATAATGAACTGAAGTTTATTAAGATAAAAAATAATCTCTCTATTTATAAGAAAGTGCTCATCATGGATGGACTATCACAACTTGCACATTATGGTGTAATATTAGAATATAGATTGCATCATTTGGATTGCGTGTTATGAGGACAGTATATTTAAGTAGACCATGAATGATATCGTTAGAAGGATTGCGTGATCCAGCATAATTAACAATATGTGAAAGAGGATGGTGCAATACTGTGTGTAACATAAGTAATTATCTAAATAGAATCACCGCACAAGTGAGATATAGGGTGAATGACAGTAATAATAATAATAATAATGAAGAATTATTATTTATTGTGAAGCCATTGTATGTTGGATACAACATTACCCCCCACCAGGTTGGAACAACCGTCATGATAAGTTTGTGCATTACACTGTCTTCAGAGATGAAGTAACTAGTCAATAAAACTCCAGTGAAAAACCCAGGGTCTGTTATTGGGATAAAAAAGCTTTGGAGAAAGACATGTTTAAGTGCGTCTGCGTTTAGTAAAACGAGGTGAATGACGTGGCTCATTTAATGCACGTTTGCTCGATTTACTTTTCTTTGGCGTTTGTGGTACGTGTTCAACCTTATTGTCTGTATTGTTATTTTTATTAAGACGTGGAGGTGATGTACGTTTACCAGCAGTACCATTATTGTTATTGCGACGTTGCCAATATTTTTCAATCAGCGTTAAGTCATTGAAGTGCTCGATAGGTTCCCATGTATCATCTTCAGGACCATAACCTTTCCATCTGACAAGGTATTTGTAATGACCTGGTGTACCTTGATGATCCACAATAGATTGTATTTCGTAAAAGTCATCACCAGAGGCGATGGTGTCTTGTGAAATTAATTTAATGTGATGTGGAGGAATATCGCGAGAAAGAAGAGCGCCAGTTGGATCAGTTAAAATATATTGACCATTGCCCTTGTTCTTTCCATGCACTGTGTACGGTCCCTCATAACGAGCATCCGTTTTTGATTTACGATTCATACTTAAGATCATGACTTTACTACCAACAGGGAATTCTTTAATAATTCGGAATTTTTTAGAGAATTTTCCTTGCTGTGCATCTTGCAATGCGGTCATACGATCTCGTATTGCGGGAATGACTATGTTAGCCAGGTTTTCTTCGCGTTTATCATTAAATCGTAGTTCATCATCCACTTCCTGTACATCCAAATGACTATAATCCTGCCATAAATTGGGTTGACGTGCAAACATCAAGGAAAAGGGACGGGAGTTGTGTAACTTTGCAATTTTGTTGTTAATACTAAGTTGTGCAGCAGGAAGGAATAGATCCCAATCATCGTTTTTACCATGTAGGCGTCGAACAATAATATTTTTCATTGCTTTAACTTTAACTTCTGTTCCACCATTTGCTCTGGGATTGTATGGTGTTAGTAATCTACTGTCAATACCACAATGTTCCAGAAGGTGTTGAACAACTTCATTCGCAAACTCTGTACCTCTGTCACTCTGTAAGATTTTACAAAAACCGAAATCAGCAAAGATTTGTACAAGTGTTTTTGCAACAGTAAGAGCGGTCTTATCAGGAATAGCACGTAAGAGAGTGTATCGCGAGTACATATCCACAATAACTAAAACATAGTTGTTACCACGTGGAGTAGTGCAATTAAAATCACCAGTATCAATACCAATATGATCCCAAGGTTGATCAGCATAGATACTACGCAAAGGGTGAAATCCATGTTTTCCAATTGTAAACCTTTGACAGTCAGGACAACTAGCAACCACGTTTTGAGCATCAGCTTTAATTGAGGTCCAGTGTATGTGTTGACTATGAATTTCGTTGACTAGAGCATCAATACCAAAATGTCCATTGAGATGTGCCTGTTGTAATAGGTGTTCTCGTTCATTTTCAGGTGGTGTCATGAAGTCTGTGTAGTCATTGCGAAGAATGGCGGCACGTTGGAAATGGGTGGAAGAATAAAAAGAAGAATTTTTAATTTCTTGTGAATTTTTATTCTTGTGTGACGGTCGAAGGTCGCCGAGGTATGGAGAAGAAGCGATTATATGCTCCGAATTATCCCCCTCCAGCTTCTTCGTAGTTGACCAAAGGCGTGAAATAGCATCGGGAATGACATTGTCATAACCACGAATGTATTCAATAGTGAAATTATAATCACAAATAATATCTAACCAGTTAACCATCATTGCATTAGCGACAGGTTGAGTGTGCAAGAAAGTAAGTGCCTTATGATCGCATTGGATCGTAAATTTCTGTGGCCAGCCCCATAAAATTTTATGATAGCGGCGAAGACTAAACACAATACTTAAAAGCTCTCGTTTTGTAGTGCTGTAGGATCTTTCTGCCTTATTAAGCTGACGACCCATAAAGCCAATGTAACGGTATTGGTTGTTGACGATTTGATAAAGAACGCATCCAATACCTGTGTCAGAAGCATCAGTAGCTAGGTAAAGGGGAAGTCTTTCGTCAATTTGACTGAGAACAGGAGCGTGTTGTAATGCCGTTTTAATATCATTAAAGGCTGTAGTATGCTCGTTTGTCCAGTGTTTAGATAAAACTTTGACGGATCGAAGTTCATCCAGTTTTTTGGTGAGAAGTTGTACACCAGGGATGTGATCCCGTAAATAATTGATATAACCAAGAAAGCGTTGTAAGCCTTTAACATCAAGAGGTATTGGCCATTCATCAACATTAGTAAGTTTCTTTTTGTCGACGGAAATAGAACCAGCTTGAATATTAAAACCCAAAAGACTAACACTTTTCTGTGCAAATGAACATTTGTCTTTGTTAATGACAAGATTAGCCGCTGAAAGACGACGTAAAACTTCTTGTACGTGTAGAGTGTGCAAATTCATATCCCCATTTGTGGCGATGACGATATCATCAACATAAATATTACAATATGGAAGATCACTGAATAAAGATTGCATGCATCGTTGTACGTGTGAAGATAAGAATTTTAAACCAAAAGGAGAACCAACGAAACAATACTGTTGATTTTGAAAAGTGAAAGAAGTACGATTCTGATGTTTTTCGTAAATTTTAAATTTGTGAAAACAACTTTTCAAATCCAATGTGGTAAAAATTGTAGCATTCTTAATTTTGTGGAAAATGTCACGAATTAATGGTAACTCATGGTTGTCATCAGGAAGTAACAAATTCAAAGGGCGAGGATCTAAACAAATACGGAATTTGGTAAGATTACCTTCAGCATCCTTTTTTGGCACAAAAGTAAGAGGATTATTAAAAGGTGTACCCGGAGGTGCATGTTTGATAATACCATCGTTCATCCATTCATCAATTTGTTGTTGAAGAACAGGAATAATTTTGTCAGGTAATGGATATTGTCTACGATTGACGACTTTGCCCGGAGAGTATGTTTAAATATATAATAGATTCAGGTAAAGTGCAAAAGTGAGAAGGAGGAATATTTATATTTTCCTGTAGATAAGGTTCGATCTTGTTCAGAAATAATTGATGCTCATCCTGAGAACCAGCGGGAGAATTATCAGGTTCAGGTAATTCAATGGGTTCAGGAATGGAAACACGAGAAGGTTTGTGCCAACAATAAGCTAAACCCCCCATATAGATACCAATTTTAGACATAAGATCAGTGCCAATGGAAACATCAGCGTCAGCATTAAAATCCATAATTTCAAAATCATGATAAACAGAAATTCCATTGTGTAAGATTTTAATTTTATTTATTTTTCCAATTCTATTTACACCTAAACCAGGTATAGCCGTGTCGATCTTGCCGGAACAAGGAATAATAGTGAGTCCAAGGCGTTTGACAACGTGTGGTTTCGCGGACGAAAACGTTGCGCCTGGATCAATAAAAGCAAAAATTTCAAGATCCTGTAAAGTAATAGGAACGTAATACGCTTTTGTGTTTTTATAAAGGCGATTGGAAAAATTGTGCGAGTGGTTTGACTTACAATTAAAACATGCCTTATCCAAAGCCTCACTAACCTCTGTCATCATGAAATCTTTAGCAGAAGAAGATGACATGGGTGGAGTGGATGAAAGCGAATTTGAAGAAACCGATCTGTCTTGACCACCCAGAGGGGAAGACGAAAGTGTAGTTACCGGAGTAACAGAAGAAGAAGCAACAGGTACGGAGCCTGATGATGATGATGATAGCGGTGTGACTGGTGCGGAACCAGAAACCGGTAGTAAAGAGGAAGTAACCATTTTGGTTTGATGGATAGAAGAAGAAGGTATAGACATGGTGAATGAAATAAGGTAGGGAAAAAATAAAATAGAATAAGGTAGAGATTATAGAGAAAAAATAATAAGGAATTCGTTGAAAAAAATGTTGTATCAGAGAGAAATCAATTAATAAAAAGAATAAAAGGAGACGAGATAAGTCAACGAGACCCGAAAATAATGAACTGAAGTTTATTAAGATAAAAAATAATCTCTCTATTTATAAGAAAGTGCTCATCATGGATGGACTATCACAACTTGCACATTATGGTGTAATATTAGAATATAGATTGCATCATTTGGATTGCGTGTTATGAGGACAGTATATTTAAGTAGACCATGAATGATATCGTTAGAAGGATTGCGTGATCCAGCATAATTAACAATATGTGAAAGAGGATGGTGCAATACTGTGTGTAACATAAGTAATTATCTAAATAGAATCACCGCACAAGTGAGATATAGGGTGAATGACAGTAATAATAATAATAATAATGAAGAATTATTATTTATTGTGAAGCCATTGTATGTTGGATACAACATCATTTATATTAGTATAGATGTTAGATTAGCCCTTATATGTCGATGTATATAAAAAGAGGGATCTTGCAAACCAAGATCCCATATCATTTTATTATTCATATATCTCAACCCTTAACTACTCTATTATATTTCATTTCACGCTTCCTCATACTATCTAATCGAACCCATTTGTAAGTATACAAATTAGACTTGCATTATTATAGACAGCAGTATGTCATATTCTGACACTATACTCTATAATAAACACCGATATTACACAAAAGGCACAGCCTGAGCACATATACAAATAAGGAAACTTAAATAATCCTTGTGTAAAAAAGGAAATTAGTATAATCGCATAATGATGTACTACCTTCATATAACTCTCTAAAAAGAAAACGTCAAAGAAGATGTCAAAGATAAAAGGCACAGCCTTAGACCTATCCTTATAACTACCCTCATAAACGATAATAATTGTCATATCCCAAAGGTCCCGATTCATCCATCCAGAATATAGAATAGTATAAAATAAGTAACTAAGCCCACATCTTTCATAGAATAGAAAAAGTATAAATAAGCTATTGTAAACGTAATTATAGAAAAGTAATTCAACTTTTTTTTTAAAAAAATCTTTCTCTTCATTAAAAAACCTATAACAAAGTCTCAAAGGATTTACATCGTCCGTTTTTATCTTTTATTCTAATCTAAAATTAACCAAATTCCACACAGTATATTTAAAGTAGACTATAAGTGATATCATTAGAAGGATTATATGGTCTAGTATAATTAACAATATGTGAGAGAGGATAGTATAATACTATAATATATAATATAAGTAAATATTTAAATAGAATTACTACATAAGTGAGATATAGGGTAAATGACAGTAATAATAATAATAATAATGAAGAATTATTATTTATTATGAAGCCATTGTATATTGGATATAATACTAGGGTTATAGCAAATTTAGTTTTTAAGAAAGTAAAAATTAGAAGTAGAGGTTGTGAAAAATATAAAAGGTATCACAAATAGAAAATAAAAATGATATAGGAATATGTTGAGACTGATATATAGATTTATTTCAATAAAAGTAATGATGTTTCAACTATCTAATAAAATTGAGGTCCTTTTATACTTTTTGATGAAGTGTTTATTTCTAATTATTTATCTATTGTTGGGTATGTGTTTATATGAGTCCATAGAGATGAGGATTGATATTTATTATTGTTAATTTATGCCTTATTGTGGTATAGATAAGAATTAATGATAGAATTAATAACAAAGAGAGATGGAGACAGAAGAAGTCTTGTGAGAATTGATATAGATTTATTATAATGATCAAGATGATAATAAAGATAATTATATTCTAGTTTTACAAATATAGTATTTATATATTTTCTTATCCATGCCACTTAATCATTGATCATAGTAGTTTGTTAATATTGCATTTGTTTAATATAATGGATATATATTATAGGTAGTGTTTATGGTGATATAACACAACATGAGGAGAAATAATTATATTTGTTGTATATATATATATTTGTTGACCATTAGTCATTGGATGATTATTATTACTTTTATGCTCTTACTTATACAATGAGAAGGTATGGTAGTATTTGTGTATTATTTAATAATTATTGTGTATAGGATATTATACTAGGATCATTATTATTGTATTATTATTGGAATGAGGATTATGTGAGGCAACCGATATTATTTATTTATATTATTATTTATTATTTGTGATAACATGATGTAGTAGAATCAGTGATAATATATATGAGAAGAAGTGTGGATATGTAAATATGCCACACTTATACTAAGAGGGCATTTATTCATTTCTTATTTTCTTATTGTTGAACATTATACCTTATTTGGTATACCATTCTAATTCACACCATTTCATAATAATGGCGTTATTCTATTTTATTTATTATTTATTCTTTTCTTCCTTATTTAAATTTAGATACACCTATTTGGCATATTCTTTTTATATAGACATAACAGAGGTACTGTATAATGCAACATTTATTTCTAAATAAATCACAAAAATGTCAGATCTGTTGTAAATCCTTTTTGCTATCACTGCACTTGCAAGTATAAATGATTATGACCAGACCAAGATTCTTCAGTAGATACTACAAAACCAGAATTAAGGATAAAACATAAGGGAAATGATTTAAAGATAAAAGTAGATCAATGGTAATATATATAAGTAGATGGTTTTTTTTTATATAAGTAGATAATTGATTCATTATTCTTTTATTTTATGTAACATTTATTGCCTTTATATATTTATATAACAATAAATTAATAAAAGTAAATATGGAAATAAATATAAGGCAATGATATACAATATATAAAATAATAAGAGAGCATAATGAGGGACAATATAATAAATATAAGAGGATGATCAAATAAGGGTTAGATAAAAACATAAAAATAAATAATAATAATTATAATATAATTATTATTATATAGAGAACACTACTTCCATTATTATTAAGAAAATATCTATGGATGATATAGTTATGATCATTTAGGGCAACAAGGGGATAACACATATAGGGATAGATAGGGATCATTAAAAACAGGATAGTTGATCAACCCATCCATCTATGGATAAACCTTCAGGAGAAACATTTCACCGACGCGATCTGGTTGGTCGACCCGGGTTCTTGGGTTTGAATCGTCGTCTTGAAGTCACGTGACCAGCTGATGACGAATTTCTTTCAAAATTTGTCTCAGACGCGACAAAAACTATAGGCCCGGATGGTGTAGTGGTATCATTCACGCTTCGGATGCGTGAGGTCCCGGGTTCAAATCCCGGTTCGGGCCTAGCTTTCGATAAAATGCATGTTCAATAAGCGGTTTTGCTCAGTTTCGTTTTATTTTGGATTTTGCATTGTTGTTAAAGACGACTTGCCGTAACGATGATGATGACGTTAATGATTCCACTATATCCTGAACGATTTTGTTGTATTTTACCTCAAAAGTATGTTGGGTACAGCCCATCGATTACGATTGATTTTAAAATAAATAATGTTGTGTTTAGTGGTCATTGTATGTACTATTGCTTATGTATTGTGGTTATGTGTGGAAGAAAAAAAGAGTGTTGAATTATTATTTGGCATGCTGATTATTGTTATTGTAATAAGAAGAAAACAATGGAGTATCGCAAAAAATATATATATATATATATAAAAACAAAAAAGAAATGAAAGATATATTTTTATTTTCTTCGCCTGTCAGAAAATAATTTTTTTTAAAAAAAGTTTCTGTGCTCCGTTCTAAAGATATATGCTGCATCGTACCAGCGTTACTTTGTTATATAGTTTTTATTGTCCTTTGAGGCCAATGTCACAAAATAGAATGAGGAACAGCTTTGTAAATATTCATTGTTTGGTATTGACAATCAAAACCAAAATTCAAGTTGGTGGAAATTCAAAAAGTGCGGAAATAGATTCTTGAATTAAATGATGGTGATTCTTTATATGATGATCAATACGGATTACAATGTGAAATGATGGATCTGGTTATCCTAGTTGTATTTTTTTTTTGAAATAGTTTGTTATATATTGGAACAGTTACCTTTTTTTTTTGGCTTATACTATAAGTGGGTCTAACGGCAGCATGATGATTACTAGTAAGTGAGGAAAAAATATATTTCATTGGTGTGAGAGGTAATGTTGGTATATAATTTCGACGTTGTAACAAAAGCTGTTTATTATCACATCATTGGGATGTTTGGCATATAAGCTTCAATTAAAAAATTATTATTACTAAAGTGTACAGATATGATAGAAATACAGTGCAAAATAAGATATTGCACCAGTAATACCTCTTTATATAGACCACTTTAAAGCAAAGGGCTAGTATTTTACATCAACTATATATATTTCTCCTCATTTCTATATATATAAACAATAGCATTTTGTCCACTCCTTTTCAAAATCCAAACATTTTGAAAAATATAAAGAACTATATTATATATATTACTGACATTTATAGAGCGACATGGAGGTTTATTACCAGGAATTGGAGATTTTCATGGAACGAAAAAACCTATTCCTATGTACTTTATATTTTTGTAACATTAGATTCAAATGAAAATTCATTCCGGGTATATAGTAAGTGGTATCGTTTTTATTACATCTTAATACAAAATATAATAATAACATTTCTACTGTGTGCGTGTAATAAATACATCAATGTAGCCAATGTTTACATTATCGCTGAGTAGGATCAGCAATGAAAAAAATAACATTTAAATGGTTTTTTTTTATCAAAGAAGGTTGTTTCACCTGTATCGATTAGTATAACTGTTTCACAAGATGGTTTTTTTTCTAATTTTATAAATAAAAAATTGGTACGGGAACTTTAAAAATTGGCGTCATAATTTATAAATACAAGTGTTGCCACATTTGTGGCACTTTTTTTTAACTGATAGATGTGCTTCACTCTTTTGGAAAAATAATAAAATTAAAAATTACTTTTATGTCATCCCTTTTTATGAACACATTACCCTATGCAATTTGAAATAAACTCCATGCATATTGAATTACGATGAAGGAACGGTAGAAAATTAAATCATAACCTGATTGGCTATGAAAATAAAAATTCTGGTTAAAAAAAAAAAAGAAAAAAAAAATGCTGAGCAGTACAAAAAGGCGGTGATTTTAAACTTTTTGATACAAACCACTTATTACTCAGCCCCTAAAATTATATTTTTTTTAACAATAATTCATATCAGTTAATTGTCATTTAACCTACTTTTTTTTTTTTTACTATTTTGTTCTTCTTGGCAAATATAAAATGACAATTTGAAAGAGAGAGAGAGTGTGTGTGTGTGTATGTGCGTAATATAATATATTATAGATATATTTATATATAAATTTCCAGGTAATTATCGAATTATTTTAATAGAATGGGATATAAATGGATTCAGCTAAAAAAAGATGTAGAGTGCTCCGAAGGAGAAAAGGAAATATTCTCATGTTCTATTTTATTATTAGGAGGTGATGGTTTTGTTACCAGATATTTTACAACATTGTTGTATAATGCGTGCGTGGTAAATCATGGACCCTTTTATATAAATGGTTGCTGGACCCAGGAAAATCAAACGGTAAGGTAATTAACCAATTATAATTGAATGATGGGCGCCCTCTTATTACTTATTATTTACAATGTTCCCCGTTCAATCTCGTTATGTGTACATTATTATTATTATTATTATCGTCATATAAATATCATCTTGAAATCTTTTATTCAAAAAAAATAAATAAAAAAAAACTTCATAGGATTGGTGTATATTATTATTATTATTATATAAAAGGTTTAATCAGAACAATTTATTTCATATGTGAACATGACCTATCCATGTGGTTCTTGTAAAAAGTTATTTTCGTATCATTTTTTTTTATTTTGCTACACTTCTTTGAATAAGTACTAACAGGAGCAAAAGAAGTTCGCGTGACCTGTAACACGCGATTGACAATTTGTTCGTCCCATTTAGTAAATAGATATCTTTTTTAGATGAAATTATGATTCATTAATAATGCCTATGCAGCATAATACCTCCAATTGGGGGAATATCTATTCACTCATCACATATTTATATATATATATGTCGGTGAATGTAAAGGTGTGTGTGAAAGAGAGGTTGGGGGTGTGTGTGAGGTTTGTAATGAAAAAAAAAAGAGGTCGGAACAACAAGATGCAAAGAAACATGACAGAATTGTTTCTAAGTAGGAATAACGGTCTGGAATCTGATTTCCGTTCAAAAACTATAAAAAGACACCCTTGCCAAAATGTATTGGAGAATCGTTTTTCTTTATTCCCTTTTCTTTTTCACCCAATTTATTTTTTGTTCCCTTATTTTCTTTTGTTACAAGTCAAACAAGTACGTATTATTATTACACCAATGACACAATTTATTCACAACAACAACAGCAACAACAGGATTGTTGACAGATCAAAAACACATTGTTATCTATGTGGTTCTGGTAATTATAATAATATTTTTTATATATAGATTTTATTTTTTTTACTAATTGTATAAAGTTGTCAATAATAATTAGATAAACATAATTCGAGTGATTGTGTAAGCATACGGTTTTTTTTATAGTTTAAAATGAACAAAAATGATAAGGAAATTCTAACCAACTTTTTTTTTTGGTCTTGGCAACTTGTAATTCTTGTTATATAATTTATGATACAAAATCTCAAATTCTCTCCACATTTTTCGTTTTGCGCAGCCACAGTATGTAACGTTACAAACCATGTTACTCGTTTATAATATAAAATTTTCTGACGCGCGTGGTTTTTTTTTTTTTTTTGTATAAATAGTTATGCTACCCTTGAGGGACCTCGAAAACATTTGACAACAAACATTTATAATAAATTGATGACAATCATTCTATATCAACAAAGTTCCTGTGACCTTATCGACCCACCATTCCATTCAACATTATCAACATCCTATCATCAACATAATCATCATCGTAACATCATGACCACCTTATCAGTATATTGACGTGTTATCATATAAATATCATTATCCAACAAGTTGTTCCATCATTTCAATTCTCTCTTTTTTTTTTCTCACCCTTCAGCATTTTCATTATGAATTTTTTTTTTGTTTTATTCAAGCTTTTGTTTTGGTAGTAAAGAAATCGATCGTCGCTGGGTTTAGTACTTGTTTATATATATAAAACGACGCTTTTCTTCTCTTCTATTCTACTACTACTACCATAAAAAGCCAGGATATTTGAATAAAACAAAAAAAAACCATTCCCCTTTCTTTCCCCTTCCCACATATTATTTATCACTCATTCATTTATACATAACCAAACTCACCCCCATCATGATTTCCCCTTGTATTATATTATATCAAGATATTTATACATTTGTCATTTCATTTTATGGATGACAGTCATAGTATTATATAAACATTTTTTACTTGCATATCATATATCAAAAAAACAAACTGTAGTTAGGAGACAAAGGTCCGTGCACTAGATCAGTTTTCATGCTTATACCAAAGTGAATTTTAATTCCCTATTGTCTGGATATGTTTCTCACTTCAAATAATTAAAGCATTACTTCTACAAAATTATAATAATTAATAGTAGGACTATCTTCAATATGTTGACCTAAAATAATAATAAAAAAATACGTTATTCTCGATTGAACAGGAATCGAAATTTTAAAAAATCAATCAGTGAATTATTTTTTTTCAAGTAAATGTATATCATGCATTGAGTTGACCCTCATAGAAATTATTTGTTACATATCAGAGAAACTTAGCATTGACAGCAATAGTTTTACCATTGGGCCATTGGTTGCTCGAAATATTATTCCAATTATTATCCAAGACAGTACAATGGGTTATTAAAAAACCTAATTACATCATCATTCTTCTTTGGGGTGCTACTATTATTTGAAGAGTCTATATCTTTATTCACAGTCAATTGATCATTTGCATCAAGTATCCTATTTGATTTGCCAATAGGTAAAAATGATGCAATGTTATGAAATCAAATTTTCCTGATGTAGTGTTGACTTTGTTGGTAAAGCTTACCGATATTTTCTACTCCTAACTCTAAAAAGGCGACGGCATGTATTTTTGCATTCACTGTATCAGCCTTACCGTGGTCTACTAAACTGTAACCAGGGATAAAAGCTGTATTGTCACTTTTAAGTGTACCACAAGGATTGGATGATGATATGTTTTGATTGTAAAATATAATGAGATGGTTATTATAATTTAAACTGCGTAGAAATGACCCAATGATTATTTTAGCATCGTTAATCACAGTTATTACTAAAGCATAAAATGTCATTAGTGTATCATTCTTTTTGATGGTTTTAATGGTTTACTAATTATATAGAATAATAATATCTATTATGATGATGATTATAACGAAAAAGCTTAAAGGTTTAAAATCATCATTATTAGTAGTATGAACGAGGGAGTATTTGTTATTAATATATATATATCAAATTATTAGCATTCGATTGGCACCAAGAAAAAAAAAAACTCAGATCGTTTCACCCTTTTTTTTTTTTGCTTGTGCATAACAGTGGTTTTTTTGTTTGTCGTTTCTTTTTTTTTTTCAACTTCACTCTTCTTCCGTTCTTCTTCCATTTTTCCCTCCCCCCCTTCTCCTCTTCTCTCTCCCACCCCCTCTCCACCCTATATATCTTTTTTTTCTGTTTTGTTTTGTTTTTGGTTTCTATTTCAAAAAAAGAAAAACTGTATTTTGATTTACGAATTATATATAAAAGAAGTGAACAATGAAAGAAAAGGTAAATTGTTGCAAAAAAAAAGTTTTTTTTTTATGGTTCGATTTAGGCCAAAAAATAATAAAAAGAAAATTGGCATATTAAATGAATGTTTTATATTTTATCTTGATTTATAGCAAGATTCAATGGTGGCAACAACAACGGATGACAGTACGTCATCCTCACAATCTCCTTCTCCACCATGTACTCCACCTCCATCCAACAAATCTAATGATAATAATGACCTTGACCAAATAGTGCCAACTGCTATTGTGATCAAAAACATTCCATTTTCAATCAAACGAGACGCGTTGCTTGGGTTACTTGTAAGTTTATATTCTTAGGATAAACCATAGGTAGAAGGGTTATATATAAAATTTGACATTTTTTTTTTTTTTTAGGATATTCAAAGTGTACCACAACCCTATGCAATGAATTATCATTTTGATAATGGTGTTTTTCGTGGACTTGCATTTGCAAACTATAGAACACATGAACTTGCATTAGAAGCAACTCAATTGATCAACAAAATTACTATCAATGGCCGACAACTCCGTGCCGAATTTAAACGTATGTTACCTTCAAATCATACAGGAGCAGAGAAAGAGGATGAACGGAAGAAGGAGAATGAATTGGAAGTATCACTTCGTCAATTAGCCATTGGTAATGGGAATGATACGAATACGATAATACCAACTACGATTCATGAGGGTCGCCGTGGTAATGGTGGTAATAGAAGAGGTTTACAAAGTGATGATGTACGTCAACAATTATCGGGCCCTTCAAGACATATTATTAATGGTGTTGATATTAATAATGACCGTAAGTTTTTTTTTTCTTGAGGGTGGAAGTATAAGCGAATGATATTTATTATAATTGATTAATAATCACACCATAAATTTTTCAGTCGATTCACTGGATTTGGATGATCCACTTGTTCAAGGATTAGTGAAGAAAATGAAACAATTCAAGGAATCGGATGAAGAAGAATTAGTGATTCCTAATTTGAATGGTAAACGTCGTCGAGATGCGCATATTATTGCGGGATCCCTTGGATTAGGTCATTTTGCAGAAGGAGTTTATCCTGTACGATTCATGCATGTTACCAAAGACCCCGCTGATACCGTGAGTTTTTTTTTTTTGAAATAAGGATATACTTGTGTAATTTTGATCGTTTGAATTTCTAAAAAAAAAATCATTACTTAGCTAAAATCATCCTTGTATCAAAATCCATCGGATCAACAACAACAAGGTGAGGGACCTTCCTCCTCATCATCTCAACCACCATCATCATCACGTGAAGGACAACGAAGATCTTTAATGTAAGTTTTATGGCATTATCTAATCATCATGAGTAGTTGGAAAATCAAAAAAGGGATAACTAACGGATTATCCATCATTTTTAGTAATTTAAATACTTCTTCATCGTCCATATCCTCTGGTAATAACAACAACAATAACAATAGCAGTAATGAATTTGCTTCCATCATTCGACCTATTCGACAACCCCGTGGCCCGGAACCGGATAGAAATTTCGAAACGCGAAAGCATTTTGCACATTTAGGAAGACATGCTACTTGTGTGTGTCATACACCAGAAGTCAAGATTTAAAGTATATCTTTTATATATGTTGGGATTAATATAACTTAATTCTATTATCATCATGATAATTATACATTTTTTTTTTCACACACGTCCTTTTTTTTTTCATTCAAGCATCATCTTTTTTTTTCTTTACATGTAAAAACACACACACACACACACAAAAACAGAATTCCCATTCAAAAAAAATGAATGGATATGATCACACCGTTTCTTTTTTGTTTTGATGTTTCATTTTTCCCCTTCTCCCCCTCAAAAAAAAAATGTATCATTATTATATATTGTTATGACCTTTTTTTTTCTCTTTATATAATTCTCTGAAAAATACAAATGATTGATTCCATATAATTAAAACTATATGATGTATCAAGTAATATAATGTTATACGTGTTGTACAGGATTTTCATTCATAGTTGGCGTACCTCGTTTTTCAACTTGGCGTAACACGAATTTACGTTTGGCAGATATGAGGGCTGACAACGGTTTTTTTACTTGTTATTTGATTCATTTTGGATAAATCCGGAAAAACACCGATCAAGTCGTCAAACAAGAAGATACCATTGACAGATCTAAGGGACAGACAAATAAACAAGTTCATATAGTAGTCACTGAAGCGGTTATACACTTGCAGCTCTTCCTGATAAGTATCAAACACCTTTTTTCAATTGACAAATTTTCTGTATTCGAGTGAAATTTCAGACACGTTTACTCCATTCACTTCCCCACTTTAAAAACATGTATTAGTGTCAACATTATGTTAGTGTATAAATTAAACCTCTTGCCCTTTCTAATCCATCTAATTATTACACTCCAAGCGATTGTCAGTAGTGAATCCAATACCCAAGCAGTTTTTTTTTCGGTAATATATCTTGGAGGAACATATGTTGTAATGTCTGTTTATTATTATATATATATATATATATATGTGTGTGTGTGTGTGTGCGTGTATAATTATTTTATACGTTGATAAAACTATATAGCAAAATAAACTATACCAAAGAATTCATCAAATGTGTCAAAATAGAATACATCAAACGTCAAGTTAAAACTATGAATGTGCTAAAGTATATTTCATGCAATGCCAACTTGGAAATTTTACTCGTGCCTAAATGAAAAAAAAAAAAACCAAATGCCTGTATATCAATTATAGTGAAGTGATTATTCTGAGGATCATAAATTAGTGGTGGTAACACCAGATATTCTTATATATATATATATATATATATAAATATATTACTGTTTACTTTCTGTGTTGTTCTTTTCTTTTCAAACATAACAAATTTTCTCGCCTCGAGAATAAGTATGTATTATCACGGCATTCAGTATTATATCAATTTTATTAACGTAACAAAATAAAGTCATTATTTGAACCAAATTAATTTATAGTCACGTCAATAGGATATTGAGGATCGCCATTGAAAGAAATTCAACATGGGATATTTCCATATTTGAAAACTTGGCAGGCGACGAATTAAGCAATCTGCGTGGTATCTCAATAGACCTATTTATATAACTTGAACTCTCTCTCTCTTTCCCTCTCTCTCTCTCTTGCCCAGCCCATTCCTTTAACTTTTTATTTTATTACATTATATTTACAATGTCGTCGTGGGAGTCTTATTTGACACCCCAAGAATTAAATGCATATACACACTATTTTCGTGCTGCCAGTCGTACTCAAACGGGTATCGTCACTGGTTCCGAAGCTGTGCAATTCTTTGCTACTTCTGGTGTACCAAACCAAATCTTGTCTTCTGTAAGCTTTTTTTTTTATCATCATGAACAAAAAAATAAATAAATAAATGATATTCTTTTTTTCTTAATGTTAATTTTCTTAATATAGATATGGGAAGCTGCTGATCGTGATAATGTAGGTCATTTAACACCAGAGACATTTGCCATTGCATTGAAAATGATTGCTTGTGCTCAACATGGATATGAAGTAGCCGAACCTGCCCTTTCAACTTGTAGGTTATATTTAAATTTATTGGATATGAAAAAAAAAGAGCATAGAGATGATAATAATAGAGTACTTAATTTTTTTTATCTATATTTAATATATATAGCCGTACCTTTACCACAGTTTGAAGGTTTAAAATTGGATAACCATCAAGGTCTTGCAAACAATAGTCCTGCTATTAGTTCTCAACAACAACCACAACAACAAGCGGATGGACCAGCAATGAAAGTAACACCTACTGAACGCGAAAAATATAATTCAATCTTTCGTGTTCAACAACCTGTGGATGGTTTATTGGATGCTACTAATGCCAAGAATATTTTTATGAAATCTAAACTCCCAAATGAAACATTAGGACAGATATGGTAAACTATTGGGATGATGATGAGTCATGATGGATGGATGGATATGAATGTGGAGAGAGAGAGAGAGAGAGAGAGAGAGGC
Organism: Phascolomyces articulosus; assembly: GCA_025677815.1. Classification (NCBI taxonomy): domain Eukaryota; kingdom Fungi; phylum Mucoromycota; class Mucoromycetes; order Mucorales; family Lichtheimiaceae; genus Phascolomyces; species Phascolomyces articulosus. Next base: position 448,144 of record JAIXMP010000031.1, on the reverse strand, counting down.
AACACACAAAAAAAAAAGTTTATTATGTTTGTTGGATTATAAACAAATGGCTCATTCGGTTTCTATTTGTTGATAATGAATAAATAATAAATCAATAGGAATTTGGCTGATGTGCGCCAAGCCGGTAATTTGAATCAAACTGAATTTGCCATTGCTATGCATTATATTGCCAAGCTTATGGATGGAACCCTCTCAACGTTACCAACTCAATTACCGCCATCGGTTTATGCAACTGCCAATGGTGACACCAATAACACTATTGTACAACCTTCACCCAGGCCCCTTGCGGCCACTGCATCACCCCACATACCTCATCAACAACAACAACGCTCACAAACGATAGATTCACTTGGTAGTATGGCCTTTTCGGGTAATGATTCAATGACCACAGCACCTCCACCAACAGCAGCTTATACACCATGGGATGTGACACCACAAGAAAAAGCTCAATTTGATACCTATTTTGATAAAATTGATACACAAAGAACTGGGTTTGTTCAAGGTGGTGAAACAGTTGAATTTTTCAAAAATTCACGTTTGCCCGAGAATGATTTGGCACATATTTGGGATTTGGCAGATTCAGGACAACAAGGTCGATTGACACGTGATCAATTTGCAGTGGCAATGCATTTGATTCATAAACGACTTAAAGGGGACATGTTGCCAAATGCTTTACCACAATCCCTTGTTCCACCAAGTCCTCATCCACAAGCTGCCATGGCAGCAGCAGCAGCTAGTCCCGCTATGATGGCTGCTCCTTTGCAACAACAGCAACAATCTACTGGTTTATCAGCACCTAATGTACAATCTCCTGCAATGACAGGTATATAAAAAAGAGAGGGGGATCTACTAAGGAATTACTGTGGAATGAGAGAAAAAAAAGCAACATAAACAGGAAACCAAAAAAAAAAAAAACTTATATATTTATGTTGGGGATGGAACATTTTATATGATTCATTAGGTGGATCTGTATTTGATGATCAGGATTTACTTGGTGATTTCGGTAACAATGATCGATTAACCCAAGACACAAACCAAGTAAATCAATTACAAAATCAAATATCCGCTTTAAAAACGTCGACAGGTCAAATTCAGGGACAAAAATTAGACACCCAACAAACATTGGAACGTTTATCACAACAAAAACAAGAACTTCAAGCCCAATTGACACAAGTACAAATGCAACATGAAACGGAATTAAAAGAACTCAACGAATTGCAGCAACAACTTGAGAATGAAAAACCTGGATTTATGCAAGCAACTCAGGAACATGAAGCGGCACAACAACAATTGACAACAACACAAAATGAAATTGCTCAACTGCAACATACTTTGGATCATGGACGTAGTGAAAGTGAACGTTTACGACAACATGTGCGTACCATTCAAGACGAAACACAAAAATTGGTGAATGATTTGAATGCATTACGGTCTCAAGTCAAACAACAAAATATGATGTTGGATATTAATCGTCGACAAGTCACAGCCTCTGAGCAAGATCGAGATCAAGCGAAACGAGATTTGAATGATTTTAAGGAAGAACGTGGACTCCCTGAGGATGTTGAAGTTCCTGTCACAACAACAGAAGAAGAATTAAAATCGTCAGAGGTTCCACCTGCAACCACAGCAGATACTGTGTCAAGTCCTGGTGCATCCTCTTTGGCAAGCAATAATAATTTCTTTGATGTATTTTCACCCAAATCCGAAAATGCTGAAACATCTGCACCAGCAGCAGCAGCAACAACGTCACCTGTACCAGCAAGCGATTTTGATGCCATCTTTGGTAGCTTTGGTGGTGATGATAGTCAATCCTCTCCTGCGGTAGAAAAGAAACCTCAACAAGAAAGTCCATTGAGTGCATTTGATCCTGTTGGATGGGCTACACCACCTGAATCTGCTGCTACACCTACCATTGGAACTAAATCTTCTCGTCCTGCACCACCACCGCCACCTCCTCAAAGTAGACACCATCGTCAAACATCTGATCAAAGCCATGTGTCTACACCAACAAGTGCAACACCAACAACAACAAAGAAACCACGCGCTCCTCCACCCCCGCCTCCAGCTAATAAATCTTCTACCAGTTCCATTACATCACCACCACCTCAACAACAACCATTTTCAGATAGTACAAACGTATTTGGAAGTGATGATTTTGATGCCGCATTCTCTGGACAATTCAATGAAACTCAAATCGTTTCATCCACAGAACCCACCAAAACGGATGGATTTGACGATGCTTTTGGTGTGGATGTATTTGATAATAATAAAAGTAATAATACCAAAAAGGAGGACGAGGAAGAGGAGAAGAAGAAGGAAACTCAAGAGAAAGAGAAAGGAGCCAATGACGAAAAACCAAAGAAGGCTTCTGGAAGTGATTTAAATTGGGCAACTGATTTTGGAGGTTTTGAATTCAACGAGGAGAACAAGGAGAAAAAGACGACAAATGAAGAAGATGATTGGGATTCTATCTTTGGTGGTTCATCTACTACTACTACCAACAAAGGAGTATCCGCAGAAGGAACAACTCAAAATACCCAAACGATTACAGCTGATAAGGATGCTTTTGTTGGATTTGAAGATGCTTTTAATAGTAGTTTTGATTCCTCAGCAACACCAGCAGAAAAAACAACAACATCATCAACAAAAGAAAAAAGTGACACCATTCTACCATCATCAGGAAATAGTAATTTGGATGAACTCATCAAGATGGGATTTGGACAAAAAGAAGCTAAAAATGCATTGGATCGATATGATCAAGACTTGACAAAAGCTAGTAACTTTTTATTGGATCAAACAACAAAATGATAATAAAAAAAATTGATGTTTTCTATTACGTAAAAAAAAACCAACAACAACAGTAGTAACAAAGTTTATAATGAAAACAAGCTTTTTTTTTTGTTTTTTAAAAGCCCATGTATTCTTACTTGGCTTGTTTCTTTTTGTTTCTTTTGTCTAATTTTGTATAATAACTTATAATATGATTCTCCTTCTTATTATCTAAATGCAGCCATAAACTTTTCCTACATAACACTACATACTGCTCCTATTATTATTATTATTATTATTACTTCTCTAGAACATGGTTTTTCCGATAGTGGGGGGCCGTGTCCATTTCCTTAAAAAGACAAAAAAACAAGAAATATAGAAAGAGAAGGTGAGGAAGGAAAGGGGTTGTATGTGCGTATTTTTATAGTATCATATATAAGGCCACTCCTCAATTTCTTGATTGATTTAAGTTTTTTTATTCTTTGGATCCAAAGGGTCTTGTAATTACTCCCTCAAACTTCATTTTTTTTTTATATATTCAATTCCTCCTTTTTATTTCTTTATCAATTTCATATTTAAACAAGAAACCATTTTTTTTTTTAACTCTCACTCTTTTTTTTTATAAATCAAAAACGAATCAATTTCTTTTATAATTATAAGAAGAAACACGAAAAATGATGGATCCAAGTATGTCACAACAAGCCTATACATCTATGATGAAATTCACCATGGATGGACGCCCTTATATTAAGGTAATATAAACAAACAAGCAAACAAACAACTTTTTTTTTATTTGCATAAACATGTCCACTGACATGAATAATGAAAAATTAGGATATTCATGATTTATTTGGTGCATTAATGGTCCAAATTCGTTTTGAAACGCATCGCTATCTTTTTCGTAATTATCAAAATGCTTTTTCATCCGAAGACGCAATCCAAGTCTTGGGAAATTTAAAATTCTCACAAACCATTCGAGTGCCTGATCCCAATAATCCATCGCGACGATTACGTACAACCACTACCACTACCTTTAATATGGCACGTGATATGGCTCGAGCATTATGCCAACAATTTGCTTGGGCTCGATTAATGGAAAATGCAGTGGATCATCAAACACGCTCTTTTCGTGATCGAGGATTATGGAGATTGACTCCCAAAGGAGTCGCTACATTGCAAGATTTTTGTGTTCGCACAGAAGCTGAAAATATACCATTGGGTGCTATTCCACCTACAGTCCATATGGAGCAATTTCATCTGATTGAATTGGATCGTAGTAAAGATGATGATCAAATGCTGTTGACAAGACAGACCATCTCCGCTGTTTTTCGAATCATGGTTTATTCGCTACCTATGGAAGGAAGTTCAACCACCTCATCAGGATCAAGAGGTGTCTCTGCAGCAGCAGGAGAAGATCAGCGCGATGATGCATCTATATCCACGTCCATTACAGGAGGTACAAGCTTAAAACGATGTGAATCAGTAGCATCTTCTACCTCCTCTATCTCTTCAGCATCTACCAATCCATCCCATGGTGCTCCTTTTGCATTATCATCAAGAGCCTCTTCCGTCACTACTGGAACAACCGCTATGAGTGAAAAAACAAGAATGCAATTATTAGACAATCGATTATTAAACACCGTTGCCAATATGAAACGTCAACACAACCAACAGCAACAGCAACAAGGAGGAGGAACCCGTCGATCATCCACCAAATCCGCTGCATCAACGTCTTCTTGTGATGGTTACCGTGTCGTTTTCCCAACTCAATTATGCTGTGATTGGATTACTGAAAATTGTACTGTTGCCAATCGTGATGAATCAGAAGAAATTGCAACTGAATTTTACCGTCTCGGATGGATTGAATACCAAGATCCAAAACATCATCATGCTCATACCACAGCAATTCAAGCTCATAAAAATTTATTTGTCGTTGTTACGAGTAAAGGAAAAGAACAAGCCATTGCTTCGGAACAACAAGAGAATACTTTAGGTACTACCATTCCACGTCCTAGAGTTCATAAGAAGAATTCAAGTCATCAACAACCAAGACCCAACAGTGCAGTCAATGTAGATCAACAAGAAGGTTTAAATGGACGATTAAAACAGATATTGGATGATGCTCAACTACGTTCCTTATTCAAAGACTTTTTACGATCCAACTTTTGTGAAGAAAATCTAGATTTTTGGATCGATTATGCTACATTACGTCGAAAATGTCGCAATCAAAGCCCTGCCATGCCTTCTCAAAACCAAAAGGATCTATTAGAGGATGCTTATAGTATTTGGTCTACCTATTTGGCTCCTCGAGCACCCAGTGAATTGAACGTAGATCATTTATTACGCCAAGAAATGGCTCGTTTGGTTAATGCCACAGTGACTATCAGTGAAGACCCCCAAAGTCAACGGGTCATCATATCTACTCATTCAACATCTCAAAGTTTGCGTATGATGTTAAAATGGTTTGACAAGGTGGAAGAGCATATTCTTCGTTTAATGGCTTCAGATTCTGTTCCCAAGTTTATTAAAACTTCTTCCTATCGTAAAATCATGGAGAAGCGAGGTGTTTCCGATTCCCAACAACAACAACAACAACAACAACAACAACAGCAGCTACAGGCGCCTACATTTATGGATCAAGAACGACGTGATTCCGCCATGATGCCATCACCAGGTTCTGAAAAGGAAGAAGTACCGTCATTTTTATCAGAAATACCACAAACCAACAATAATATGGTTGTTTAAAAAAACTTGTTTTTTTCCCTTGCTCCTTAGTATATTTTCTTTTAATCATTCTTATTACGTTTTATTGTTCTTTTCATCATATACCTATATTTACCTATATTATTATTATTATTATTATTATTATATATATCACTATCATTATTACTATCATTACATGACACATGGGAAAAAAAAGTCAATGTAAAAAAGGAGAAAAGGAGGGGATCAAGGAAAATGATTTATCTTTCTCCATTTTCCATTATACTATTATTTCTATATACTCATACATGCCCCTTGAATCCCCTCTTTTCTATCTCTTTCTCCACTTTAAATCCCTTAACCAAACTCTCCCTTAATTCATGGAACATTTCTATTTTTCATGCTTCTACTACTTTCTTCTTTTGCGTTAATGTACTTAATAAACTTTATATTATCTCTTCATATATACATTCTACTACTTGCATTATTACTTTATATTGCTAAAGCGCTATGTAATGTTTATAAGGGGCCAGTTCCGTGCTTTTTCCATGGGTTTTGCATTGATTTGGTTTTAAGCAGGTCCAGCTGCTCAATGAGTCTTGCACGTGTTGTTCTATAAACATCATATAAATCACGATTATGTATATATAACTTATTTCTTTTCTTTTCGTTCTTTTCTTTCATTTTGTATTACCTTGGTTCAATGATATCATCCAAATATCCTTGTCTTGCAGCCGCTAAGGGTGTTGTAAACTTTTCCTTATATTCAGCTTCTAATGCATCTTTACCAGGTTTGTTTCTAAATATGATTTCCACAGCTCCTGATGCTCCCATGACGGCAATTTCTGCTGTCGGCCAAGCAACACTAAATAGATACAAACAAACCATAAATAAAGTGAGTTGTTGTTTTATGGTTAATTGTTGGTTGTTTTATGGTTATCCAAATCCTCCTCCCCTTTCTCTCCTTCTTGTTTCTCTTCTTTCCTTGATATAAAGGAGTGTTGTTTATTACATACTTGTAATCACCACGTAAATGTTTCGAGCTCATAACAATATAAGCACCACCATATGCTTTACGAGTAATCACAGTCAATTTCGGTACAGTTGCTTCACAATAAGCATAAAGTAATTTAGCACCATGACGAATAATTCCACCATGTTCTTGTGCTGTTCCAGGTAAAAATCCAGGTACATCCACAAATGAGACAAGGGGTATATTAAACGCATCACAAAATCGAATAAATCGTGCTGCTTTTACAGATGCATCCATATCGAGTGCACCTGAAGATGTTAAAGGTTGATTGGCTACAATACCCACTGTTTCTCCTGCTAATCGACTAAATCCAACCAGGATATTGGGTGCAAATTCTGGTCCAATTTCATAAAATGAATGTCTATCAACAACCTATAGTTTCGTAATTTTGGTAATTATTATTATTATTATTTCCCACTGATTTAAATTTCCTTTCTCGTTCTTCCTCTCATCATTTCTCTCATTGATATATATATATATATATATGATATTACTAGAATATTTAAACTTACACGTTGAATCACTTCGCGCATATCATAAGCCATACTTGAATTAGAGGGTACAATGGCATCCAATGCTTCATCCTGACGGTCGATTGGATCTTCATAAGGTCGTTTGGGTGGTTGTTCTCGGTTAGATAATGGTAAATAATCCATCAAATCACGTACTCGTTGAAGTGCTTCCATATCATTGGCAAAAGCATGCTGAGCAACGCCACTTTTCACTGTATGCGTTTTTGCACCACCCAGTACTTCTTGCGTCACTTTTTCATTAGTCACTGCTTTGACTACATCTGGTCCTGTCACAAACATATGAGATGTATCCTTAACCATGAATACAAAATCAGTCAATGCAGGAGAATAGACAGCACCACCCGCACATGGACCCATAATTAAGGAGAGTTGTGGAACGACGCCCGATGCTAATACATTCTTTTGGAAAATATCGGCATAACCAGCTAATGAATTCACACCTTCTTGAATTCTAGCCCCACCTGAATCTTGTAGTCCAATAATGGGGGCACCCACAAGCATCGCCTGATCCATTACTTTTAAGATTTTATTGGCGTTTGTTCGAGATAAACTACCACCAAATACTGTAAAATCTTGACTATATACAAATACGCGTCGACCATGGATCGTGCCATGCCCTGTCACTATACCATCCCCTGCTATCTATTTTTTTTTTTTGTTTATGTATGAGTTAATTTTGTGCTTTTCCCCCATACTTTCTTGATTTGTAAAGCTTCTAAATAGTTAAAATACTCACCTTTTTCGAATCCATGCCAAAATCAGTACATTCATGTTCGACAAATGCATCATATTCACGGAATGATCCAGTATCTAAAAGTAAATCAAGTCGTTCGCGTGCTGTTAATTTGCCCTAACCCATTGAATATATGTTAATTCAATGTCGAAAGTGTGTGCGTCTGAATAACATGAAAAACCATTTATTATATATACCTTGTCGTGTTGAGCTTTACGTTTGACTTCACCACCACCTTCATATGCTTCTTGCCGTTTAGAAGCAATGGAAGAATAGTGTCGAGATACATATTGGCAAGAGGCAATGCTTCGCTGCCATAAACGTGTTCTTATTGAAAGCATAGCAGGGAAAGGGGTACAAAAAGTCGAGAGTATTTAATGCGTGAGATTTTACAAGATTTTCTCAGAAAGACTGGATAAATCTTTTTCTCGCATGGATTAATCCTTCAGATTTTGCTTAATATATTTATTAATGCGGAAGAGCGAATTGACCTGGTCCTATAGACATAGGGTCGCTTCTTTGCAGTACTTCTTAATATTATAGGTTTGTCGTTTTGGTAAATATAGGCATCAAATCTATTATGTAATCTATCAGTTAATCACTACGAGTAACCAACGGTAATTTTAGGGAGTAAACGAGCTGTATAAGTTATTTTTCTGAAACTCTCTATGTTTTGTCTATATTCAATTACTATAACATATGAATAGGATTCCCTCAATCAAAAAAAAAAAAAAAACGCCGCAAACTGCTTGGTGATGCCAGTCATGCGTTTTTCTGATAAATAAAAAACATTGTATTGTTGTGAAAACCTTTCTTTCCCTTTTTTAAAAGAAATCCTGCAAAAAAGACTTTGGTGATAAGCCGCACGTGTTATCAGAATCCATACATAAAATAATGTCAACTCTTATATCACGAACGAGTAAAATAGAAGAATTCATGTCTACAGCGTTCACAATACAGCAGAGAGAAGAACAAATGCGTGAAGATATAAAAAGAATCAATGGGAGCAACGATTATTAAAAATCATATATACATTCCCTATTTACAAAAAATATATAAATTGAAAAGCATAGCATTATGTTGAAGAAATGCACGAATTGTTACCATATCAACAAAAACTAAACATGGTTTTTTCCAGAAAGAGAAATATTCCATTTGTTTTACAGTTGATCAAGAGGCAACGATTAATATTCGTAAATTGGATACTAAAACCCGTCTCCCAAGCGTATTCGTCAAAGATCCACGTAACGAAGATGTTGAAAAAAAAGCATTGCAAACACGAATAATCTTGTAGTTGTGTTCTACAGTAATTCAAAATCATCAATGATGTTCCAAGAGTTTTTGGATTTTATGGAAGATACAATCAAAATGGCCGTAATGAAAAAGAGCAAAGCATCTACAGAGACAAAAGCTTCAGTCCTGGCCGTTCCAAGATGAAAATGTACGGAAAAGCGTGTTTGACTGGGTCGAGAGAAGATGTGCTCGTCGTAACCCAACATTATCTGTGGACATATGTGAGGATCACTGGATTTTGAGACGATGGTTAGTAAAACATTGGGATGATTTTGTAATGAATGAACGGCACCGCCAACAAGTGATAACAGAAGGGTATTACGTGAGATAAATGAGAATGTATGTAATTTATGAATTATATAAACTTGCAATACAAAAAGTAGATATACATTAGTAATCCTTTTTTTGCTATTCAATAATAGAGTGTTTCTATTTTACAAGTCAACGTTATTGAATATAAAATATTGTATAATAAATGGCGCTGGATATGCTCTCGTCATTAATAAAGCAACATCTCTCGTTGTTGTATATATAATAACAATAAATAAGTTTATATTTTGGCATATTTTACCTGTGTTGATCGATAGATCGTGCACTACACGTATTATGAATGTTGTCATACTATGCATGTGCGAATAGATTTATACATGTTGCTATTGTGGCACCAGCGGTACTAACAGAATCATTACTTTTTCCAACCTAAGAAAAATAGCGTACATTTTTAATATGAGATTATTTCTGACTTAATCGAGTGATATGCAATGAACCCTTTTCTTATGGGAATATCAATTGGTATATTATGGGGTTCTTATTCAATTAGTTTTATTTCTAAAAACGACTAAACTACCATAATTGCCTGAAATTACGGCGCGACTCTCCCTCTCTGTTGGCATCACGCATTTGAATAAACTCAGCCAAATCCACACCTTCCACCAGCCTGGTTCGCTTTGTTGTTGAACGGTAAACTTGCACCGTTAGAAATAGGTCTTATAGAAGAGCCTTTTTACTTTAGCTTTTTGGCCCTTCGTTTATAGTCTTTATTTTTTAACCCTTTATTTTTTTTCTTTTTATATAAATAAATATATATAACATACGTTATTATTATTTCTAGTCAAGAGCATTTTATTTTATTTAATCGCATTAGAAAATAGATAACCAAAAAAAACATACAACTATTTTTTTTCCTTTTTTTTTCTCCCTCTTCTCTCTCTCTCTTTTCTCTTAAAAACTTTTTTTTCTAATCTGTTGTGGTGTTTCTTTTCTCTTGTCTATTTTTTTTCTTCTCCCCAACGTCATTGGATTTAAAATAATAATAAAAAATATATGCCGTTAAAAACACGAGGACGTGGTAGAGGGACAGGTCGTCGTGGACGTCCTAAAAAGTATCCGCGTCCAGAACAAAACGAACAACAACGTCAAGATCAACACCAACAATTAACTATAAGACCACCTAGTTTATCATTGAATACGTCTGCTACTATTGGAACTCCAACACATCATGAGAATACCAATGGGCATACTGCAGTACGACCAAGAGAAGAACGATCGTATAAAGATTATTTTCCAAATTTGAATCTAAAACAGCCTTTGAGGATTGTCAGAGTGTCATTGTCAGATCGTCAAGATGCTGCTGCTACTAGTACACCCATGGGTGTTGCTGATACCACAAACAAGGCAAAAGAGACCACAGAAGAGAATGTCACTTTGACTAATACTACTACGACTGCCACTGCCAGTAGTGCTAATACTACTTTAGTGTCACCACAGATACAAACAGATACAGTCGCAGTAATACCAACAGTTGACAAAGACGACCAAAATAAAAACAAGGAACAACAAGTACCTGAACTTCCACGCGAAAGTTCCGAAGAGTCTGAACTCTCTTCTATGAGTGTCGATGAATCTTCACTGGTTGTAGAGAACGGAACAAACAGTATGGCTACCACAACAGCATCAGCAACCGTTGAAAAAAAACAAAAAGAGACCAATGAAGAACAGGAAGAAGACAACAAAATCTCCAGTAGTAGCAATAGTAGTTTGTCGTTGTACGAACCAGACGAAAACAATAATTCATCCGATATATTAACTGAAGAAAAGATGACAAGTAGAAGTAGTACCAGTTCATCTGATAATATCATGGCCGAGGACGACGTTGATATTGTGGAAGGGGAGGAAGAAAAGAGTAGCAGCGAACGTTTATCTTCGCCATCATTCTCGTCGTCATCAACACCTGCTGTACCAGCAGAAACATCAGAACCAACAGCAGCGCTACCTACTGTAGAAACTGAACGAAATGGGGATCCGTTAGTAGATCATCATAAAGAAGGTGATTTATATCAAGCATTATCAACTCGCCCACAACCTCAATCAGCACCTGTTCCAACCATCAATGACACAAATATGGGGGTCAATCTTGATGCATTACCTAAGCCTTCATTTCGTTTGGTGACTGATGAAGATCCCAAGGATAGTGATCGACAAGGGGAAAACAACAGTAGTAATAATCAAGATACAGGTGTTGATGATGAAGGTTCAAATGGTCAACATCAGCGATTTCAACGTCCAGAGAACCACTATATTCGATATATTGGTATGTGTGTATAAATGTATATATGAAAAAAAAAACTGGCCATTTTTTTTTTCTGTAGGTCTGATGATTATTGGGTATTGTTTCTTATATAGAACCATCTGAAGCTGATTTAATGGATTTGGTGGAATATGATATGGATGAACATGGTAAGTATATTGAATGAGAGAAGGAAGGATTAATGGTGATGCGGGCCAAAAAAAATATGAAACACAGTTATTCATAAAAATTGTTTTGGGGGATCTATTTTTGATTTTGTTATATAAAGATGATGCATGGTTACAAATGTTAAATGAAGAACGACGAAAAGAAGATCTTGGTGAAGTATCTGGTGATTTATTTGAAGCTGTCATGGATCAACTTGAGAAGGAATGGTTTGATCTGGTAATGTCACACAAGAACAAGTCCTCTATAGCATTATTTGTTGACATGTTTGTATTCATATTTTTTATTTATTTATTTATTATGATTCTTTAAAAAAAATTTCAATAGGTCAAGAATTTACCAAAGCAAGTTGCTGAAGAACCTACCCTTCCAGAAGATTCTGCATGTGCTATTTGTGATGATACAGAATGTGAAAATAGTAATGCTATTGTGTTTTGCGATGGATGTAATTTAGCGGTTCATCAAGGTAAAAACAAAGAGTTCCTGTACAGAGGATAATTTGGAAGCAGACGAAAAAAAAAACTTATCATCATATATTTATGTAAAATTATAGATTGTTATGGTATTCCTTATATTCCTGAAGGTCAATGGTTATGTCGTAAATGTTTAGTATCACCTGAAAATCCAGTATCGTGTATTTTTTGTCCCAATGAAGGTGGTGCATTCAAACAAACCAATACGAACAAATGGGGTCATTTATTATGTGCCATCTGGATTCCTGAAGTGGGTCTCAGTAACAGTGTCTATATGGAACCCATTGATAACATTGAAAATATACCCAAAAGTCGATGGAAATTGACATGTTATATTTGCCGACGACGTCATGGAGCATGTATCCAATGTGATAGCAAACATTGCTTCGTTGCATTCCATGTGACATGTGCACGGTGGGCACGTCTTTGTATGCGAATGAAATCACACGGTTCTCATTATGATGGTGTTGTCTTTAGGGCATATTGTGATAAACATACTCCACGCGATTATGCAGAACAGGTGGATGTGGAACAATCGGTTGCATCGGCACAAGCCTTTTTCTCAAACAGTCATCGACGTAAACAAGGCAATAACCATCTTCAACATCGTACCCCACGACAACGTTATGTGGATGGTGAAGTCATAATGAGCGATAATAATACAACAGTTGGATCTGATATTGAACAAGAAGATGGTCGAAAGAAGAAACATAAAAAGAAACGACTTGCATTGACCAATAATACGGATAGTGGTGGTAGTAGTAATGATAATTCAGCAGTAACTCAAATGTTACCAAGTTCCAAGGCTGCACGTGCACATCAACATCATTATTCTGCAGGTGCACCGATTGCTCCAGAATATATCATTACCAAGTTGGAGAATATGAAGTGTGTTCGTCAGGCAACAAATTTGCGTAGAAAATCGCAATTAATTGTCAGTATATGTCGATATTGGTCTCTCAAACGAGAATCAAGACGAGGTGCACCTTTACTTAAGCGTTTACATTTGGAGGTAAATATATATACAACTGGTTTGGAAAGGAAGTGTATATAAACATGGGAAATGTATACGTGTATTTGAAACATTTATATTAACTATTTTTGTAATAACACTATTAGCCTTGGACTGCATCATCATCACAGCATAAACAAACTGAAGTGGAAAAGGCACATCGTGCAGCGGTAAGCTGTTGTTTGGAAAGAAGAGGGGGTTGGGTTGGGGGATGGATGTAAAGTATATAATATGTTGATCCTTATCCTAATATAAAAAAACGATAGGCCATGATGAACTTACGAGCCGACTTGGAGCGTGTACGAATGTTATCAGAACAAGTACAAAAGCGTGAAAAACAAAAGTTGGAACGTATCAGAAAACAAAAAGCCTATTTGGAAATGATTCTCTTTCCAGTGGAATATATCACCAAGCCATTAGTGGATCAGCTTGTAGAGTAAGTTTAAAAACAATCAACCATCATCCTATGTTAAGCAATGATAGATATAACTGACAACATTTTTTATTTTCATTTGTTACTATCAATAGAATGGATAAAAAAGAATTATTCCGATTTCCTGTGACACCCGATGTTGCACCCGATTATGCTGAAATCATCGATACACCTATGTCATTTGCTGATATTCTTGAAAAGTTTTCGTCGCACGAGTATACAAGTTTAGATCAAGTGGAGGTGTGTGGCTCGTTTTTTATTTAATTAAAACGAAAAAAAAAAATACAATCTAGAAATCATATAGACTTATATATGTATTAAAATAGGATGATGTCATGCTGATCTGGAAAAATTGTATGCACTACAACAAACCTGAAACCTTATATTATCGAACGGCCGAACGATTAGAAAAAGTATCCACTGATTTATTAACACAAGCACGGAACGAGTATAATGAGTTAGTCATTCGTAAAGAAACAGGTGTATTAGCCATTGATATCCATCCCGAAATCTTTACCTACAACACAGTCCATGTGCCATCGCCTGAAGAACTTGCAGCAGAACGTGAACGACAGGAAGCAGAAGAAATGGCCAAGGCAGAAGAGGAAGAACAGCAGCGCATTGCTGCTGAAAAATTGGAAGCCAAAAAACAAGCAGAAGCGGAACGAAAGAAAGCCAAGGCTGCCTATGAAGAAGTCAAACGAAAGAAAAGGGCAGATCAAGCGGTTCGAAGAGAAAAAGCGCGAGCAGAAAAATTGGCAGCGGCAGCAAGAGCTAAAGCGGAGGAAGAAGAAAAAGAAAGAAATAAGAATGATCAATTGGTGTCTAGTCAAGATGGATTATCAGCGGATCAAAAAGAAAGAGAGGTGCCTAATAATAATAATAATAAACATAGTCGAATCAATACACGATCCTCAAGAGTGGTAGCGGCGGCTTCTGCGACAAAGACCACATCCCAGGAAATAACAGGCAATACGAGGGCCATGCGTCGACGTACCAGAAGTATGGGCTCAGATGGTTTAATAGCACCTACAGCAGAAGAGGTTCAAAGGCGTACATCATCAGAAGCACGGAATTTATTATGGCATTCAGATCGTGTCGTAGGCGAAGATCCATTGAAACCTGATAAGAAGCGTAAAGCTCCTCCTGGTTGGCTCTATGTGGAAGAAAACGGTGCTAGTAATAGTAATAGTGAAGTAGATTCTCCCGTACCTTCCCCTCGAAAGAAACCTCGACCAGAATCTCGAATGCCAAAACCCAAGTCAGAACCTCTTGCAGACATTAAACATAAAATGATTGTATGGGCCCGTGTCAAAGGATTCCCACCTCATCCTGCCAAGGTAAGTCAATAGAGTGAAAGGAAGGGGGGATATCATCTGTTATTATCTTTTTTTTTGTGACATTTTCAAACTCACTGTAAATCATCTATTTCTACATTTTTACAGATTATAGATCCAAAGCAGGAGGATATTGGAAAACATGTATTATCTTCAAAACACGGTGAACAAGATGTATTGGTTGAATTCTATGAAGTACCCGACCATCATAAATGGTAAGAATAAAGTGAAAATAAAATAAAGGAACGGTATATTGAGGATAGTAATAACGATTTCATTTTTTTTCTTGTTAGGGGTTGGGTCAATCGAATGGATATCTTTGCATTTGGTAATCCTGGCCATGATACTGAAATGTTATTAATGGCACGAAAGAAGAAGAATTCACGTAGAATCAAGGAATCCAGAGCCGGTTATGAATTTGCATGTAAAGTATTGGGACTGGATCCCTTACCGGCATTGAATGGTTCAGTCTCACACAAGAAATCATAATTACATACACACAACAAACAATAAAAACGCTCACATCCTTTCATGTTCCAAAACCGTAGCACCATCTTCACATTATTTTATAACCCAT
This sequence comes from Phascolomyces articulosus, assembly GCA_025677815.1. Taxonomy (NCBI): domain Eukaryota; kingdom Fungi; phylum Mucoromycota; class Mucoromycetes; order Mucorales; family Lichtheimiaceae; genus Phascolomyces; species Phascolomyces articulosus. The sequence goes on along the minus strand of JAIXMP010000031.1, from coordinate 432,496 downwards.
ACCCCCTCCACCCAAACAACAACAAACACAAAACCCATCCTATTACCACTATTATTAACTTTTGTTCACTTCCATGACTTTCCTTCTTACATAACTTTCATATTCTTTTTTTTTTTTACTTTTGCTGTATATATGAGATTTTCGCCTCCATCCCTCCCATATCTTTGTGCTTTTTTACTTCTCTTTGCATTATATAAAATAGTGTTTTGCATATTGCAATGTATTATTTTCTTTTCTTTCTTTTTTTCAAAAAAAAAAAAGCCAAAAAAGACAAAGGAATGTATTATCATATTAAAAGCTTATTTTTTTTATCATTGGGATAAGAAGGAGCAAGTGTTCCATTTGACTTGTTATAATAAGAAATAGAGATGCTCAATAGAAAAAAAGTGATATTACAGAAATATTAGCTATTAATTTGCGCTTTTGTAGTTGTCTGGGTTGATCCTTGAATCAGAAGGGCTGCTTCTATTTTCCCATTTCCAAATGTAATTACAATCATTACATTTACTAGTATGCTGATATATACCATAAAAAATAGAGAACAATAAAGTTTCATCATTTGAAAAAGGTTTTTTTTTGTATTTAATTTCAAGAGAATATAAGCACACACAGACACAAAGAAAGAAAGCCCAAGTTCATTTTATTTACTTATATTAAATCTTTTAGTGTTCTTTATTAGGTATTCAAGGAGGTCGAAAGGATTAGATCAAAGTGTAATTCTTTATTAAGGGTAGAAGTGATACTCAAGGGCAAAACCCATTAAGCAATTTGCCGATCACAGTGATATCGATGTATATGTGTGACAAATAAACTATGTATAATGTAAAAGGCGTAGGAAAACCCTTAATGGGGATAAAATCCTAGCCATGTAACTATATGAGAGAGGTAGAAAGGATTGATATGACCAATTGATAATGACGAGTTTCTCCAACGATTAAATAAAACAACGACTGTACAACAGCAATGCTTGAAAGAACTTACAATCACGAATCACTCTTACGATCTTTCACTATTAGTGCTTATCCTCAACAACTGATCAATCTTTCACTGTTCCTTGGAAGTTCAGATATGTTGAATTTTTATAAACCAATAATAGAAAAACAAATGGAAGAAATGAATGCAGGTGAATTCAAACGATGCTTCTCACCACATCTTTTTTATCTTCATCCGGATGCTAGTTTTTGTTTAAATACAAGGATTGAACCTTTGCTACACTGTTGTCCACAACGTTCAAGAGTGAATGGCTTACCAGATTCAGACGAAGACAAACTTGAAGATTTATTATATTTGTCAGTATTATCTGTACATCATTCTAACTTTGCACGTATACTACATTATTGTCGACCCAAAATAAATCCCATCGATTGTGAATTAGCTGGCTTATGTGAATGGACAAGTATACTCGATACCAATAATGAATTACTTACAGTTTGAGTGGAAGGCGAACAAACACTGTGATTTCTGCTTTAATACAGGTACAAGAGACATTGGAGGATATACACATACCATACATCAAGTACAAATTGGCCAATCTTTCGTTGAAGCACACACGACTGACTTTCTACTTGTTTCAGATAATGCGAGTGAAGATTGGGAAGGATTGGAGCTGTAACAACTTCCACGATTACGTCGACTCTTTGCAACCATGCTCACAAAAAATCTTTCCATGAATATAACACGATTTCTGTGTCATCAGTCGACTATGCATTAACAAATATCATTGGAAATGAATCCTCATTTTTTTCTTTTTTTTACAAAAGAGTTTGCGAATCCATTTATCTCTATGACCCATCTAAAACGCATACCATTGTCTTTGGACTGGACAACCGAGGATCTTCACGAGTGTGAAGGAGGAGTGGTATTTTCCACAATGTGATAAAGCACTTGATGAATAATGGCACAAATCAACTTTCAAGTCATTAACAGTAAACGTTCACTTGGTAATAGTAGATCGTGAGCAATATACTCTGATGATCATACCAAGACTCCTTTACTATTAAGATGCCTAGGCTTCGCAATCACTCTTTTTTTAATTACAAATGTTTATATATGGAGTTATATATTGATATGCTTTGTGTCATAGTATTTACGAATATCAAAAACAATTATTTTCCGAATCTATTATTCATTGTTCCATATCTATTATATCGATAATATCTATCAGTCGCAAGAAGAGTATAAGGTATAAGAAAAGAAGAGGGAATAGTATATTGAAATGGCAATTTTTTTCAGTGCTACACATAAAAATGAACAGCTTGGTTTATTTTACCTATGCAACCTATCAGACCCATCCTACCAAGTTGTTGTCTATATATACATAAAATATAACTTTTTTGTTTACTATAACATGAGTAAAAATGTGCTCTTCCATAGATACTAAAGATATATTACACAAACATCCTATAAAATTATAAATGAATGAACTCATGTTCCATATTCAATTTTTCTTATTGGCTAAATCAATTCGATTTGGTATATTATGAAACATTATCCTGATGATCATGTTTACTCTAATTTCAACCAGATGTTTCCAATGCACTGGTACATAGTACGTAGAGTAAAATAAAGAAGCGTTTCAAGGAAATTTTTAAGCATTCCATTCATCATGCATCTGTGTAAATAATCATGATAATAGTAATTTGTAAAAAGTGCCAAGAAAAAAATATAAATAATATATTGCTGAAAAACCAGGTTTTCCTAACGAAACGCTTTTGTTGGTTCTTGTAAAGTTTATTATAATGATATGCCGGTTCATATAATTAAAATTATGCCAAGACGAAGCTCCACTTTGTTTCACATATAAAATAACCTTTTGATCTGATGGGTATATGTATAGAGGAAGGAAAATATGTATGCCGCGTTTCAATCACTGGATATAATACCTAGTCTATCAACCTATATATTATAACATGTGATATTGTCCCTATCATCGGTCATCTTTATTACTCTAAACTGCCTGATTTTGCATAATAATTTGTTATCAAAGCACGATCACAAACATAGATTTACATCCACCAGAAGTGAAGTTAACTCTGATATATTATGTAAAAAAAAAAAAAAACTCAAAAAGCATAAGCAAGACAACCTTTTTTTTTGATGCACGGTGGCGGCGGGGAGATCATCAAACACACAACACACGTTGACTTCCTGAAAAAAATACTTTGGATAAGAGGAGCTGGATCATGATTATCGACAATCTCTACCATAATTATACAAGTTTACACTGTATATGCAAATTAATAAAAAATGATAACGTAGTAGTAAATAGATTATCAGTAAAATTAAGTTCAAGTGCTATGTACATATAATAATCTTGTAAAAAGTATACATGCAACAGATTCTAAGGATGCAAAGGAATTTAAACACACAGACATTATTATTATTATTTCACATAGACACATCTGTATAAAATGATGATGTTCCTGGTTTTACAATATTATGTTTACACATTTCTTTTATACAGTAATCCATATATCCCTTTTTACCGATGTACGTAGATCAAAGATTTAAATATATATAAAAGGAATATTTATATATATTAGAGGAATATCTCCTTTAATATTCCCATGATGAAAAAGATGGTGATAATCATAAAGTGTTTCACTTTTACCAATGCTAATAAAATGTCTTTTTTTTTTTTTGAAGAGAAAAATCGCTTTTTTTTTTTTTTAGAAAAGTGCCCCAGACATTCGTTTATTGTCCTCCTTAACGGACTACATATTACTATGTGGATATATTTTAGTTATAAGTATAATAAAACATTTAAGATGAGTTTATTCATAACGAAAAGCCGTTATTTTCTACATCTTAATATACATAATAGATCTAATAATATATAAAGGCATCTGCAAATAATAACCCAAGTCATGGAAGAAGTTTATACTCTGTTTTTTTCTTGTAAGGGCAACAACTTCCCCCATACTCAAATGTTTCAAGTATGATTTTCTTTATTATTAGTGTCACTATTATTTATATTTATATTATTATTATTATTATTAAATAGAGTATCACCTTCCTCGTGATTCATATTGTTGATAGATGACGATGACGATGACGATGGTGATGGTGACGGATTGGTACTACTATTACTTTTTGAAGGTGCAGCCGCATCCATCGTAGTGGTAGTAGTGGTTGTTGTATTGGCAGCATCGTCCTCATCATTTTCGCTCCCATTATGAGGAGATAAACTACTTGATTCGATAGTATGGCTGATAAAATGGGTCAACATCAATTGTTTTACCCGTTCCAAATATTCCGTCACTTTTTCAGCAGGTAAAAATAAATTGGCACGTATTGAATCCAATAATTTATCGAGTCTCGTTCTTGATCCAGAAAATGCGTGTAACATATTCACTTTGCTAATATAAACGGAAAAAAAGTGGTCAGAATAATATATCCATGATTGTCATGTTACAATATAGATTATAGGACGTATATATAGACTTACTGTTCATAATCTTTAAATTCATGAACGAGTTTTTCAAATTCTTCAAATACTTGCGGCGAGACCTGCTCACTTTGATGAACCATTCTTTTACATGCATAGGGAACTCCTAACATATGAAGATTTTAGGTCTCTGGCTTCTTCCCACGCCTCCCATTTTGTTTTTCTCATAAAAAAAATTATATATACGTACGAAATGGATTGGATTCGTTCCATCGTGGGCTGATATGAATATATTGAATTAATGAATGATCGCTAACAGTATCCGTATCATAGGGAGTCACAATAACACCGATAAATGGTTCATCGCCTGAATTTTCATCACGAAACAATGTCTATATATTTGTTGTTAAGAAATAAAAATAAAAATTGTTCAATTATTCCAAGCAATACAAAAAAAAAAGACTTACTTGATATGAAGTTTGATTCTCAATATCTCGTATACTTGGATGAGGTTCGAACGTAGGATGTGAATGATACCAACCTACAACACTATATCCTTTTTCTGCAAAAACTTCCCGCGCTTTCATCTCGGAAGCAGGATCCATTTCACACTTTTTTTAAAAAAAGAAAATAATATGTATTCTCTTATTTAGTGTATGCGTTTTCTTTTTTCTTGGGCAATGCTAACTGATCCATCAATGGGAAATCTATATTTTGTTTTTTTTTAGTTACCTGAATACCCGTACTAGTGCTTTTACATGGGAATACACTTTGTACTTTGAGGATTTTTTGTGATGGTGATGCTGATGATTGCCCACTATTGCTATTACCATAATGATCCTCAAACTTCCCACCTAATAAGCCAATAATTTCTGTATGTGCTAAATGAGAATGAAAATCCATAATAAGCTAAAAAAGAGAGAGAGGGAGATATATATATATATATTATGATGACATAATATACACACAAACAAACAAACAAATATGAGCTCATCCATTCTTTTTTTGTTCCCAGTTTACTTTTTTTTTTTTTAACTTTAACGATTAGTTTAGCTTACCAAGGCATCACTCGTGATATCGACTATAAACGGAGCAACATATTCATCATCATAATGTGCCAACGGAACCAGCCGAAAGGGATCATAACCTGCGCCATCAAAATGATGGTGTGGTCGTTTAATAACTCGTTTTGGCCGTGATGGTTTAATTTCTGATCTGAAACATATCAGTATATTGGATATATAACTTGAAACAAAAAAGCACTTTTTTTTCTCTTTGCTTCCAATCCATTTCTCTTTTTGTAAAGTCAACAATTCATTATACCTTGTCCATGTTCAATGACGCGCCCTTCCAATTCCTTGGGATCTACCCTATATAATTTTTTTTTGGGATGCGTTAATAAAAGAAAACAAGCCAATAAAGCAAAGTGAGTGTCATGTGTATAATAATAATAAATAATAATAATAAAGAACAACTTTATACCATTCGCCCAATTCGTTTCGTACTTTACGTTTTCGTGGTCTAAAAAATAAACGTAATTTCAATTTCATCAATTTCATCATTCCAATGTGTCCTTTATATATAACTATTTGACAAAAACTAAAAATTACCCATCATATCCAATCACTAAATCGGCTGCTGCAAACATATCATCATTTGTCGCAGAATTTTCGTCATGAACTAAGCTACTTGATTCAGCACGAGGACGTTTCGGCGGATGTTGTCGGGGTGCATTGTTGATACAACCCACGTTGATGGCACCCACACTTTCTAAATAAGTGTGTACACGACCAATGGCATTTACATCGCCACAATTAGCAAGTCCTTTTCGAGCACTTGTTTTCGTTAGATAACGTGGTCGACATTCACGCCAACAATCAAGAATATGATTCCGTATTTTTAAATATCGATCGGGTGTTTTCGAATGCTTGTTACAAAACCATTCTGGATTGCTTTGTTTTTCTTCTTCTGATATACTATGTTTATCAAACTATATCATTTTGTTAGACTATTTAGAGTAACTAATAATATATACTTGTTTATAAATCTAATTCGTCTATAAGTTCCTGAATAAAAAAGAAAAATCTCTTTACCAATGCACTTGTAGCATCCGATGGTTCTGGTTCTGTCGTCGTTGCTTTTTCCACAGTAGTAAGTAGATCAGTACTAACAGGTACTGTAGATAATGATGATGGTTTTGTTGCTGATAAAGGAGATGGTGATGGTGGATTGGATATGGGTGTTGATGATGATTGTATTTGTGGATCCGGTAGCGCTGGTCCCTGAATTGCGGGATGATCCACTTGAATTGCGGGATGATTCACTTGTGTCACATTTTCTTCCTTCTCCACTATTTCATTGTTTGGCTTGGTATGTTGAATTTCATCCTTTGTTTTTAATGCCTCGCTCGTTTGTTGGGCAACAGATATGTCATCTTGTTCTAATGGAACCATCTCTTGTGCTTTTTTGTCATTCTCTAATAATCGTTTCTGATCTTCTTCATCCTCCCCATTCTTCAATCTTAATTGTTCAGTTTCATCATCTCCATCAGGATGAATTATAGGTACTTCCATCGATAATGGGCGTGGTGGAGAACCACTGTCTTCGACTGATATTTCTTCATCCTCCTCCTCGTCTTTGTCATCATCATCATCCAATGGCTCATTATTTTTCACAGTATCCAAACCCTTCTTTTCTTCATCCTTTTCCACCTTGGTTTCTTCCTCCTTTGGTTCTTCTTTAATGGTGGCATGTTGGTGTTCTTGTTGTGATGATTCTGTTGTAGAAGGTGATCCTACTTGCTTTTCAAGCTAAAATAATAACAATAAACAAATAATTCATAAACTCGATACAAAAACTTTTCCATAGATAAAAACACAATAATGGAAACTCTCAACCAAAAAAATATTAAATGACTATCACATTACCTTATCGGATAAAACCCAATGTCGTGCGCGATTTTTACATTGTAGTGAATTCCGTGTTTTAACTTGTGCTGCAATAGCTTTCCAATTACCATATCCATACTGGTCCTATTATATTACCATAATTAACATTCTCTCTCCTCCTTTTTTTTTTCTCGCCTTTTCTCCTCAAATAGGTATTTACTATAGCAGATCGTAATAAATCGTCTTCTGTTGATGTCCAACGTGTCTTGTGCGACGGTAATGATGCTGATGATATCGTTGCTATATCCAGTGTAAAAATAATTGAAGTTTTAACCTTTTTGCATGATGCCATATGGTCCTTTTTCTCCTCCCCCTATTAACTTTATTCATGGTTAGAAAAATCATTTACTTACGTTCGGTTTTAAGTTTTTTCGTAGCATTGGTAGTTGATGGTTTTTTGGCTTTACGTTTATTTGCTGTAGTTTTTGTGGTGGGTAATGTAGCTATGGTATCTGTACCATAATAATATTGTTCTTCTGCAAGCATTTGTTCGATTAAGGCTCTTGATTCATCGTCCATGTCCTTGATCGCGTCATTGAATAAATATATATAGTTGCCACGTTTTTTTTTTATTAATACATTTAAGATCTCAATCATTTTCATTCACTCCCCCATGGCGTTGTTCCTGAATTGTATCAGTTCATATTTAATATATTTACAGGATCATGATTATTTGTCCATGGTATTGATTCGTATTCTGGTATTGTGGTTACTGTCGTATCATTATGACTGATGGGGGTTGATTCACTTTATTTTTTAAGATCAAACCCAATAAAAAAAAAGAGTTATTTTTGCGATCAAATTGAAGGCTTACAAATAAATTAAATGAAAATAAAAGACTTTACGGTAAAGTGGATGATTCAGGTGCAATGGTAGAGGATTGTTCCGAATTTTCATCGTCAATATCAATAATCTCGTCATCCATCGGAAGGAACGGAATAAAAGCTTATGTATAAAAAAAAAATGCACACACTACCCACACTAGCTAAATCAAAAAATCTATTCTCAATTTTTCACGAATATGCCGCACGCGCGTATATCTTCACCTATCAATCTTTTTTTCTCTCTCTCCCCCAATTTACTTGTTATGGATTGGCATAGAATACTGCAAAGCACGCCCATTAATCTTTTATGATAACGAAAAATTTAAAACAACATTCAACCATATTAAGAAGTCGTCGTGACTTGTTTATGCTTCGGTGCATGCAGGATATTTCTTTTTTGTGGTAGGATCATCTTCGAATATTTAGAATAATTATGTGATGTACGCGTTTATTGTGTACTAAAATTATACAACAGACAACATTTACATTATAAAATAATACAAGTATTCTATTTTATATTAATAAAGAAGGTTATACATAATAAATAGTAGAGTAGAAATACTGATGGATGATGTGTATATAATGTATTAACAAGTTTAAATAATTAGATAATAATGATACGATTTGATTGTTATTCATGTTATATCTTGGCAAAGTGATCTTAACGTTTTGCATTATCATAATGCATATTATCCTTCTAATCATTCCATACATACTTATTATTTAACAAATAGTAGGCATAGTAAAATAGAAGGTTATTTACCCGTATAATATTAGGTTTTTATCAAGAAGGAAAAAAGTACGTATCTGGAAGGGAAGAAGATAGAGATTTTCGGTTCACATGAGAATATAATATTACATGTCATTGTATCTAAATTATATTGATACGTATATTTTCTTCTTTTATATATAAAGATGGATGACAACACTCTAAATAATATTCTATCCAGTTTGTAGTTGGTGGGATGACGAGATGACAGTAGCAGTGGGATTCAACAAGATAAATAAATATTAAATAATTGTGCGTTGTGTCGATTTATTTATTAAACAGGTGGGAAAAAAACCACAGCGCGCACTTTTTGAATAAACATTCAATCATCATCATAAATAATAATATAATCGCAAAGAAGAATTCATCACCTACTATTCCAAGTTACACGTGTTTAGGATCAGGTGGAAGGGCCACCGGCTGTTTCACAATCAAACATAATAAGAATTGGCATATGTTGTATGTTAGTATTTTAAACCATCTTCAGTAGTAAAATAATCCTTTTTTGGGAACAAATTACACAAAATGGCTTTTTTTGATGAAAATGATGATATTTATTATTCTTCTTCTTTTTGATAATCCTTTTTGTTCTCTCTGAAACTTTGGGGGACACAAAAAATAAATACGGAAAAAGTTTTTCTTCTTGTTACTATTGTGTTCGATCGTTGTTTTGCCCATTCAGTGAGTGAGAGTCAACCAAGTGAGGATATTTCCCATCTACTTGAGTAAAAAAAAATGTCCTTTCAAAGATTTAAATTTTATATAAAAGACATATACTCCTTGCTTTTCTGTTTGCATTTGCATCCTTTTTTCTTTTCCTATTTTTATTTCTTGTTTCCTATTGAAAAAAAAGAGTCATCCTTTTTTATATTCAACTTCTTGATCCAAGTGTACCCTAAAATTTATTTTTAAACACCCTACCCCGATTGTCCTTAACAATGGCAAACGACGATCAAAACGACGCGGTGAAAAGGGAGGTCACCGAAGTCGTTGAGGTCAAAGAAGTCATCAATGAGAAGCAAGAGGTGCAACAACAAGATCAACAAACAACAAAAGAACCTCTTCCTGATATGAAGTCTTTGACCGTGGAAGAACTCTATGACAAGGAAAAGTATGATATGTCCACTATGGAGCCTGGTGATGTCTTTACACTTCTCCAGTAAGTAATATTTTTTTAAAAAAAAATTCTATGAAACAAAATCAAAGAAAAATTTATCAATACAGATCCACTCATTTTTATTATTATTATTACGATATAGAACAACAGCTGAAGGTTTAACTGAAGAAGAAGCTGCCGCACGTGTAGAAAAGTTTGGTTACAACAAAATTGAATCCAAAGAACAAAATCCATTCTTGCAATTCCTTGGATTTATGTGGAATCCTTTGTCTTGGGTCATGGAAATGGCTGCCTTGGTTGCTATTGCTTTATCGAATGGTGAAGGTCGTCCACCAGATTGGCCTGATTTTGTTGGTATCATGTTATTGCTTTTGGCCAACTCAACCATTGGTTTTTGGGAAGAACGTCAAGCAGGGAATGCTGTCAAGGCCTTGATGGATGCGCTTGCTCCAGAATGTAAAGTCAAACGCGATGGTGAATGGAAAACCATGGAAGCTGCTGCTTTGGTACCTGGTGATGTAATTAGTATCAAGTTAGGAGACGTGATTCCAGCCGATGGTCGTTTAATTACTGCCCATGGTGCCGTGTCGATCGATCAAGCAGCATTGACTGGTGAATCTTTACCCGTGGGTAAAGAGACTGGAGATGAAGTGTTTTCGGGGTCGACCGTCAAACAAGGTGAAGCAGAAGCCATCGTGATTGGTACTGGTTTAAATACTTTCTTTGGTCGTGCTGCCAAGTTGGTCGGTGAAGCTGGTGAGGATATGGGCCATTTGCAAGTGATTTTGGCACATATTGGTAACTTTTGTTTGTGCAGTATTGGTATCTTTTTGGTATTGGAAATTCTTGTCCAATATGCTGCTTTCCGTTACTCGTATCGCCGTGGTATTGATAACCTTTTGGTCTTGCTTATTGGTGGTATTCCCATTGCCATGCCTACCGTCTTGTCGGTCACTTTGGCGATTGGTGCTAAGCAATTGGCAGAACATAAGGCCATTGTTACTCGCATTACTGCTATTGAAGAAATGGCAGCTGTGACCATTCTTTGCTCTGACAAGACTGGTACTTTAACCTTGAACAAGTTGATTGTGGACAAGCCTACCGTCAAGAATTATGCGGAATACGATGTCGATGATATCATGTTGATATCTTCTTACGCTTCTCGAACAGAAAATCAAGATGCTATTGATTTTTGTATCGTTAATTCATTGCCTGATATTAAGATGGCACGTGATGGTATTGAAGAGCTTGACTTTAAACCTTTCAATCCAGTCATCAAGCGTACTGAAATTACTTACAAGCGTTTGTCGGATGGGAAGGTGTTCCGTGCCACCAAGGGTATGTCTGCTTTTATCATGGATTTGTGTACGCGTGACAAGACAGAAGAACAAATCCAACAACTTGATGAAGATGTGGATGAATTTGCTCGACGTGGTTTACGTTCTCTTGCAGTGGCCATTGATGAAGTCCCCAGTGGTGACCCTGAAGGAGAAGGTCTTGGTTTCCGTTTGATTGGTTTATTACCTATTTATGATCCTCCACGTTCTGATACCAAGGAAACCATTGATCGTGCTATTGGTTTAGGTGTCCAAGTAAAGATGATTACAGGTGATCAATTGGCTATTGCAAAAGAAACGGGTCGTCGATTGGGTATGGGTGACAACATGTACCTCTCGAAGACTCTCAAGGAAGGACCTCCCTCCGGTTCAGGCTATTCTACAGTGGACGAATTGGTATTACAGTCCGATGGTTTTGCTGGTGTGTATCCTGAACACAAGTACGAGATTGTCGAGCGACTCCAAGCCATGGGTCATATGACTGCCATGACGGGTGATGGTGTCAATGATGCCCCAGCCCTTTCGAAAGCCAATGTGGGTGTTGCCGTCGCAGATGCATCCGATGCTGCCCGTTCTGCAGCGGATATTGTATTGACTGAACCTGGTTTATCCGTCATTATCGAAGCTTTCATCCATTCGCGTCGTATTTTCCAACGTATGCGTAACTATTCCATCTACACATGTTCTGTGACCATTCGTATTGTCGTTGGTTTTGCCATCATGTGCTTTGCATTCAAGTTTGATTTCCCTCCCTTCTTGGTACTGATTATTGCAGTCATTAATGATGGTACCATCATGACCATTTCCAAGGATCGTGTTCGTCCTTCTCCTTTCCCAGACAGCTGGAACTTGAAAGAAATCTTTTCTTATGCCATTGTCTACGGTCTTTATTTGGCCGCCTCTACCATTGCCTTCTATGCTGTGGCTCTAAAGACAAGTTTCTTCCAAGATCATTTTGGTGTTGAACATTTTGATAATCCAAATGATTGGGTCTTGCATTCAGTTGTCTATCTTCAAGTGGCTTCCATTTCCCAGGCTTTGATCTTTGTCACTCGTTCCCATGGTTTCTTCTTTATGGAACGACCTTCGACTTTGTTGCTATGTGCTTTTGTCATTGCTCAAATTGTGGCCACCATGATTGCCGTCTATGCCAATTGGCCATTTACTTACATTCAAGGATGTGGTTGGCCTTGGGCTGGTATTGCTTGGGTCTGGAACTTTGTTTGGTTCCCTCCATTGGATTTACTCAAGTTTGGTATGCAACGTCTTTGGCGTTCATCTCATACAGCTCATGCACCCGCTCCCGGAGGTGCTGCTTCTCGAAGATCATCGGTTATTTCTGGCTCTGCTTCTGCTCGTTATTATGCTAATCGTACACGCTCTTTACGTGCATTGGAACGCCCAAGAAACTTTGGACGTCGTTTACTTGGTCTTAACAAAAAATTGTCCATGGATCCTAATGAAATGCGTCGATTCTCATCTGTACAGGTAATTTTTTACACACATATACAACTTGATAACTCTTCTTCTTCATACTCACATAAATTTTTATTTATTTATTAGACGAATCATGCTTCTCAAGTATTGAGTGGTACTACTCAACAGCAACAACAATAAAAAAACACACCACACAAAATAATCAAAAGCTTTGTATTCCCCTCTCTTTCCAATCTGTACTTTGGAAACTTTGTTTTTACTCAAAGTGTGAAATTATTTCTTTTACATTTCTTCTTTATTCTTCTTTATTGTTTTCTTTTTTTTTTTTCACAACTACATCATTAGAATAAGATGTACATAATTTTTCTTTTGTACTAGTTTCTCTTCTTTATAACAATTCCCTACCCCTTCCATTTTAACTTCTTTATATTCTCTTTGAATTATTACTTTTTATTATAGCTTCTTTTTTATTCTACATATATATATATATATATATAAAACCAAAAAGAAATTTATTTTATTTTCTCTATTTAGAAAAAAAAATCGAATTTTTTAAAGTTTTTGTTTGTGTGTGTGTGTAAATCTTTTTTTTTTTGTGTTTCGTAAAACATGTGTAATGCTATACAAACACACACGACGAACTACGACGACATAATACTTTAATAATTATAATGAATCGTGATGGAAACACAAAACTAAAAATAATCAAGAAATGAAATTTGTGACAAAGAGAAGAACATTTTAGATAAAAAAACAGTTGGATCAAATGATTTCATTTACACTGCTTAAATATTTTTGTTGGCTAAAAAGGATTAACCGCCGATGATGGATGAGCCTGTTTTTTTAAAAAAAAATGGAAATCCTTTACCCAGATCAAAACCATAGTTTCTATTTGTACGTTAGTAGTATAACATAATATCAAAATGCATCTTATCATGGTGATATTAACATCTGTATGTGTACGTACTTGCCATGATGGCAGACAACGGCGCCAACAATAAAATACGTATATTGTAAACTTGTTTTTTTCAAAGTTTTTCTTCTCATGAACTTTATATAACTTTTTACAGAATTTTTTGAATAAAAAACAACAAATTGTACAACGATTCTAAAATAACGCAAAATGGGGCAATTGAGAAATTTAGAAAGAGTTACTCTGCCGACGGAAGACGACGCCAAGTGATCAATAGTAAAACTACCAGAGTATCATGAGATCACCCATCCATAACGGTACAGCCCGATACGGCGAGAAAAAGATAAATACAAAATGATAGAATCTCTCGTAGAGTTGGTCTCAATTTCAGAAAAAGAGACACGCGCAGCCATGATCTACATAACAAAGTATGGGTTCGGCTTCTTACATATCTGACTTCTTTTCCAGATCAAAAGATAGATACCTTTTTAACAGATAATTGGATCCAATACTAGACTGACTGATGGTGATGAGCTATTTTTTATTGAATTGGAATATATTTTTGCTGAGCTTTCTCTTCCTCACCGTCTTCATTGAAAAATACGTAAACATTCTATAATGAATTCTTTTTAACTGGGATAATGTTGTTTGTATGGGCGAGATTCTTTTTTTCTTACTGTGCTCACTATACACAAAACAATCTATTCATCAAAGTAGTAAATGATAATAATATAAACAATAAAAGTGTTGTTAATACAAACAAAAAAAACACTTTGGGATTTTTTTTACTTAAAATGGATAATCAGTAGCCTTTAATTTTTACGCCAACTTTAATGGAGCTAATCCATCATAAGATCATCACATACGTAAAAAAAACAAGTTATTATATTTTTTTTTTACATTTTTTTTTCTCTTTTTGGATATTTTAAAGGAGATCAAAATATAATCATCCATCTTGTAGTAACATTGAAGTTTAAAGGTTTATACTTACTTCCTTTACGTTCTCCAAATGCATCCTGACATGTTAAAAAACTTTTTTTGAGATTTCCTATTTAGAGCATATAGTGTATAACAAACATCACGTGGAGTAGTTTCTAATGGCATTGTGTTTCCATTCCTAGATGGAACATCAAATCGGCTCAAAACCTGAAAAAATGGTCTGGGACTTTTTTTTTTTTTTTTTTTTTTTTTTTACTTTTATCTATATCAATACTAAAGTAATAACTACACTTATTAATAAACACAAATAATGTTTTCATGAGCCATAGTAGTAAATACAGATTTATCGAACAAGGGTTTGTTTCTTCTTTATCCATCACGAATTCAAGGTTCTTCAAAAGGACTTTGAGTACAATTGACAAGTCAATACTGTATACAAATCAGAGAGTTTAACAGTATCCTGGTTAGAGTAAAGTACGTGAGAAAATAAAACTTCTTGGTGGGAATATATGGAGCAGAAGAGCACCAGCTATTAATGGTATACAATACTTTTTCTACATAATATTCCATCCTATTATGCTCATTTGTACATATTTGATGTATGGTATCGAGTATATAAATAATGATATTACGGTACCATCTTTATGTATTGTGTTCATTATTGGAGTATTGTATTAATTCATTCATAAAAAAAATCATTGAGCTTGTAATGTCTTCGATTGAAGGAAGCTTTTGAAAACACAAGGGTCTCTATTTGTTGTTCCACAAACTGTGATATCTTCTACTACAAGCCGCTGAGAATTCGCGACAGTTGCTCCCATGAACTGTCGCAAATTTTCAGCGGTTGGAAGGAACGCGTATCCAATAAAATATGTTTGTCGGTTGATGCCAACAATTACATGAGCAACATTCATACATCCAGGTAACGCATGAAACTTTCATTTCAACAAGGTTAAAGCAAAATTTTTGACCGATGAAGCTTTCGTGCTCCGCCCTGTTCGTGTTTAATATTATAAAGTGTCTGTCAATACACCTTATCAGTGAAGAATCTTATCATTTATTAACGACTAAATTACATTTATTATTTGAACAGAAGTCACCTCATAGGCAAACAAATATAACATTTAATAATAATGAATGAGTCACCCACCTATATGAGAAATTCCTTGTAGTATTCATTACAGTTTTACTTTGAATGTGATGACACAATTGAAAATAGTAGTTCCCTTCTTTTATGTATCTTTCCTCCTAATTATTACCACTATATATACTATACTCTTTATTAAATAAGATCATGAGCAGATATGCTCTCTATAAATTCAAGAAGAAAAACGTAAAAATTATGCAAGGGTACTACGTCAAAGCATAGTTGTTTTATCCATATTTTATATTATTTTTTTTTCATCATCGTTCATTACCATAATAGTTCTAAATAATATTAATATACATTTAAACAATAGCCATTATAATATAGTCATTAACACTAGCCATCAAATGCAACAAACAAAACAAAAACAAGGATTAACTAGATAACAAGGATCAGTACATACGCGTTTTTTATTCTATAACACACGCTAAAAAAATCCCATAATTTGATATATGCTAATTATATATTTATTCCCATAGAATCTTAGGGAAACCGCCATCAAGTATCAGATTCTTTCATCATATAATCACGGTAATGAGGATTATATAAAACAGCTTAGCATAAGTATTATATTATTAAATATGCTAAATTACTCCCAAGTTATTATCTGTGGAATAATACTGGAAGCATACCTCTTTTGAATATTTTTACAAATTAGCCTTTATCAATAAGTGACTCACTTTAAGCAAAAACATGAAAATTATACAAATAAACAGTTAATTATTCAATAATATAATATTAGTGCCTCTATAAATATACAATAGTCATTTTATATTAACCGCATTATATACCAAGATCGATGCAAAAAATAGTATAGAAACATTATTGAACATTTTAGTTCACGGAACAAAAATGACATTTATGTTTTTTCTGTACATATTACCTGTCTATTATTTAACTTTAAGGTCGCTGGAAAATAACTTTGGATGGTGTTGTTTTGATGTATAAATTATAGCGTATTTTTGTTTAGTAGAACTGGAAGGCCTCACCGCAACACATTGTAAGGCTTTCCATTGACATCACACCTTTTTTAAATACACTGCAGGAAACAGCGTCACCGACATCCTCTTCTTTACATTACAAAGCAATTGCGACCTTATAGTCAAGGAAAATTGAACTAATATGGCTGGAACCATACATAATAATACATAATGCAAACAACGTAAAAAGATATAAATTGAAAACCATAGATGAAAAGATACTGTGCATGACAATTTACTAAAAATATGAAAGTTACCCACAAATATTAAGTTTTAAAATAGTATTACTTCACTTGATAAACCAAAATCAACACGAACGATAATCATCCATTAAATCCACCTAGCTCACCATCCGTTCCTTCTTGCTGTGATCTGGATTTCCAGCCAATTCTTCTTTGGTATATTCTTTTTGACAAAGATTTGTCTACCACTGACCAACCTTTCAAAAACGAATCACAAAGAGCCAATTATTGTGTTTTCTCATACGACTTCACCTAACCCTATCCTCCATGAAATTGTGATTCAATAATTTAAATTTGTATTGATGCTTCAAGAACTTGTTTGGATTCAAAAATACCAAAAAGATATTGTAAAAAAAAAATACAAACATTGTCATACGAACTTTTTACATTATCGTTAAACACTATTCCGTTTCCAAAACGAAAAAATCTAATGTCAACACCAAGATCAGATACCTTCTTGGTGAAAATAATATTCCTCCAGAATTGTTTTCCAAAGATAACCCATTTTACCGATCTGTAATGTAATCTTCAACCAAATATGAGTAAGTATAAGTCGACGCTCTGCCGAAGATTCATCTCATTATTCGAGGTACTAGTACTGATATAGACTGTTCCTCCCACCTATTATATTTCCCCCAATAAATATATGTATTATATATTCTCGTCATTGATATCATTCTATTAATGAAATTTCTTAGTTATATATATATTCATACTTACTCTCTCTCTCTCTGTAATACTTTGCAAACATATAAAGATTAAATGCTATTGCTGTCTATATCATTCCATTGGAAGTTTAAAGAGATCAATTTTATTCCATATTTGGTTCATATGATAATGCACTTTCATTACTCAAACAGTTCTTTTGAAATGGTAATATGTATCCTGTATTTTAGCGACATTTTTTGCTGTTTAAACTCTTCTTCCATGTTTGCATATGATGTTCGGACGACGTTTGACCCATTGGAAAGGTTACTTTACGAGGAAAAGTAGAGGGAAAAGGAGGTAATTGGAGCTAATTATGGCACAAGTCCCTAAATGGAGTGAAACCCATTGCGTGGTTTTCTAAGGTTTTTTTTTTTTTTTTTTTTTTTTAGTTTATTCATCAATGTTGTGGAAAGTATACACAGCAACGCACGATCTCCAAAAGCAAATACGTTTACACTTTGTGTCAATCAAAGAGTCAGCAAAGTTTTGTAATAAAAAAAAAGGAAAAGAACCAGACTGTTTTTTTTTATAATGAGAAGAAAGTATTACTATGCTATAAATAAAAAATTATTCTTGTGGCTCTCCTTATTTATCAAGACCAGCGTGTGTAAAGCGCGTCGGCTGCAGCGGAACGCGTTCCGTTTATTATTTATATCACCAAGACAATCAAAAGATCTTGTAGATCAACTTTAAAAACAATGTCACACAATAATAATAAAAAACAGGTGTATTAAATTATAAAGATCTCTTAGTTACAAAGAGAAGAAAAAAGTACGATCCCTTTATTAAAAAGAAGATTGCGAGTAGTAATAATGACCTAATGACATTACTTTTTTTTTTATCATTTTCTTATTACTTTTTGATAGCCCAGGTTCACCGAACCAAAGATCCCTCGAAAAAAAGGCCGTTTAACCACCCAGCTACCGCAAGTGACAAGCATAGTGCCTAGCTAATGGGTTACCCAATGGTGAGTAGTAGCTATTTCCTGGGCGGAAAGGATATAAAAAACCAAAAGCTACCACCAATGAATTAAGCATGAACTGTGAAGAACATGCTCAGCGTCTGGGGATTTTCGCCCGACCATTGAACATTAAAGAGTTCTTGAAGTAAAAAGGAAGAAAGAAAAGTAAGACACGGGCAAGAAAAGTGGGGTTTTGATTTTTTTTTCAATTTCAAACACCGTGCCAATGCCATTTTTTATTAATAAATAATAAAGTGGAATAATAAAACTTGAAGAGAATGACAGTTCGCAAGGAATGGTATTGTAGAGAAGTGTGTGGATCGTGTGGTATTTGAGTAAACTTGTTCTCTTGGTAACCAACTGTTTCACAACTAGCTCCGATAAGCACGGACCTTCTCAGATGATCCTTTTTTTTTTGTTTATAGAAGAGTCAGTTAATTCGATACCCCTAGTAAAGATGAACATAGCCACAGCGTAACACGACAATATTGGTGGATTATGCCTAAATAAATATGATATACGCTAGGATAGTTTGGTTATGCATATTCAAAAAAAAGTAAAAATATAGTCAAACCCAGTTTTTACACTCCAATAAGTTTTCGCATCAATTTTTGGAACTTCATCACCCAAATTCACTACTTATTGACTCTCGTTTAGGCGTGCCATCACATTACGCACCAATTTTTGGACTTTCCCGGATTGCAAAAACCAGGGTGGGGGGGGGTGAGTTGATAGTGCCTATCAGACAACAATCCTAAAAATTTCGTTATGAAAGTAGCAAAGTCAGCACTTGGTTTTGACAGTTGAGTAAATCAAAATGACTCTATGGGTTAGCAGCTGATTTAATCGACATATATTTATTTTCTTGTAATGAATTAATCAACTTAGCAATCCAACATCTTTTTTGTGGGGTTGTTTCATTTGATAAAGATACTCGATCGTTGTTGTTGATGATAGATTCCTTAAGCAGTTTTTTTCGTCTTGTTGGTCGTAATCAATCATATGTTCTGTTCGTATCAAGCCGAATTATTTGGACTTTGTTGGTATCTATACAAAAAAAAAAGATCAGGAGTATGTCGTAGGCAACGGAATCTTATACTTTATATGATATTGGTTGGAATATGTGATTCCAACGATAGGAGGGTCCCTTTTTAGCCATTCTTTGAATTATTCTTGATGAGGATCAAAAGTGTGGGCTATTGCAGGATATAAACTAACGCCCGGGTTTATTTATATTTCTTTTGTTTACATATGTACAAAGGAGATCAGTGCAATTGTGCCTCGAGAGAATAATATATCCACTTTATTCGGAGATTCTTTTTGACAGTATTGGCTTTTTTTTGTACCTGTAAATATAAATGACAAATATCCATTTTTATTATTTGGTACTAAAATTCGTTTGCCATGGGCTAAATTATCAAATAGTACCTAACCCAATGTTGACTGTAATGGCTCATTTTTATTTTGGGTTTTATATTCTCCAACTCTTTAGAATAACATTGAAGATCACCCTTCAAAGATTCTTTGGATTTTTTAAACTGAAGCATCTAAGAAGCATTGTATGACAAAGGTGACCATAAACGTGGATCTGTGTAATACAAATTGATTTTAAGTTTCGGGGCTTAGCTAAACTAATTTTCTTTAAACAGACATATTTCCAACTGACAATCTCATCTTCTCTTTCTCTTTTCTTTTTTTTTTTTCCTCATCATCCATATTTTTTCAACACTTGATTTTTATTATGTTATCCTCCTTACATACATTATAATATGACAAGACCGTCAGACTTTATAAAAGATAATCCAGTCGATATAGTACAACAAGCAGTCAAATTTTTGGAAAACCGATATGATGATTTTAAACACGTTGTCCCTGAAGCTGTGGATTTTAAACGTGAATGTCAACACTTCCTCAAAGTATTACCACCTAAATTAATTAATGATGCTCAAGGTGAAATAATCAGGCATCAAGAACAAAAGTATAAGCATGAAAATATAAAAGCACAGGTTACTCGGCTAATCAATAAATCAGACATTACTGGATATGGTACGTATATTATTCTCGTTTGGGCGATGACAATTACTTATTGAAGGTTTTGAATTGTATATAGTTCGAGCACACTGGGATTTTGTGGCCAAAATTACGGGGGAATTATCAGTGGATCATGGGGAATACGTTTCTCTTTTGCGGAAACAGTCGGATGGTTGGTGGAAGGTCAGGACACTCAGCCTAGAACGAGAAGAACAAGAAGGATTGGTCCCTGGGAATTATATGGAAGTCGTCACGCGTGAAGAAGCGGAAACCGCTATCCTAGAAGCTGCTGTTGTTGCTGACGACAACACACATGAAAGTGACGATGAAGATGATTTACAGGGAGAAGCCGCCATTATTTGGGATATTTTAAAGCGTATCAATGCCGCCAATGAACTGATCCGTGATTTTCTTGGAAAAGAAAAACAAAAGAAAACCTTAGACGAGAAAATATCTTGGTATACAACACGACGTCCTCTTCATGCAAAGAATCTTCGTGAATATTGTCGATCGGAATCCAATGCTATCCGGTTACGTTTAAACGATCTATTACTCTGTCTTCAATTGAATGAAATGGCTGAAAAGAGGAAGGCAAAGGATATCATTCAAGAAAAGAACGAGGACCCTCCTCTCTATCACAGCAGCAGTCGCCCTCATCATCATGACGAGAAAGAAGAGGATCAAAGGATAACAGCAACACCGAAAGCGGATGATTTCAAAAAGGACATGAGCACGGAAAGTTATGGATTTTGGACCACTTATTTTAAACAACAAGTACGTGTGGAATGGAAAGCGTTTATCGATGCCTATCAACTTGTCTATGGTACCCTTGAAACGTCCAATAGAATTTATATTGAAAGAGTGCTAGTGCCAAGGAATGATGATAAAATGATTACCATCTATGGGTTTATGGCTTTTGTTGTGGATCATGATTTTCCCTTTGTTCAAAATATCGCTGGAGTAAGGACACCAACAACACCAACGAAAAGTGAACGTCATAGTCCCACGAGAACTGATTCTGAAACAGAATTCCTTCCACCTTATTCCAAAATCAATGACTTTTCATTGGGAGTTCAGTTATTTGAGCCAGGTAAAAGAAAAAAAGAAAAAATAATAAAATCAAAATGAAGCTAATGAATGGTTCGAAATGAACTATATTTTTAGATGAGGTGGTGGATAATGGTGAGACGACGTTTGGCATCGCGACACCGTCAAAGCAAGGTTTTGGTAGCAGTAGTAGCAGTGGTTCTCTTGTGACGGAAAAGGTTAATTCAATATCTACGCGTTCGATAGCATCAAGTGTGAGTGAAGACGAAAATCGCCGTATGGTAGCAACATTAAAGGAACTCCTTGAAAAACAAAAATTCCTCCTCAAGAACCTGCAAGTAGAAAAACAACACTGTCAAAGTGACAACAAGGCATTGTCCAAACGCATCCAAGTAGTAACTACAGAATCACGCCATCGTACCAAAGATATTGAACAATTGCGAAAGCGTGGAGTTGACACATTAGTCATGTTACTAAAAGGGGAAAAGGTGAAAAATATATCCAAAAAAATTCAACAACTTCAACAAGATATTCATACGTTGGCTAGTTCATTACTTGAACAGTGTGATACCGATGTGGCAACAAAGGCATTTTCTATCTTCTGGTTAAACCTAAAAGAGCCCATTGCTGCCATGGGGGATCCTTTACCCCTCAAACGCATCTTAACATTGACGGAAAAGTTCATGATGGATGTATTGGTAGATCTTTTTATTTTAAATGAAAATCCCGGTTTCAACATCCAAGAAAAATACCATCAACTCAGTGTATGGATATACGATAACGCAACTGATCCAGAAGATACCTATTTAGGTGGCTTGTTACGTCAAGAAATAGCACGGATATGTGACAGGTGCCGAAAAGATAAAACAAGCGATCTCTATCAAACTCACTGTGAAGTTTTACAAAATAAATGGAAATATATGTATAGTGGACTTGTGAAAGCCTTTCCATTCGTTTATCAAAATGATAAAGCAGAACCGGATATTAAGAAACATTATGGCGCCAGAGTGCATTCTTTGGTTGAACAAGCAATTGATATTGGTATGTCTATCCGAAGCCAAGCAATGGATATTTATGCGGTTGCTGTGGAAGAAGGAACTCAAGCATTGGACACAGGCATGATGCTTGATGTGGATGGACACACGTCTGGTACGATAGCACTTTGTATATTTCCTCCCATCTTAGCTTCTGCTCCAATATCGAGTGATGTGGATACTTCTCTTGTATTAGCCGTTGGACGGATGCTTTGTATATAATTTACCCCCCCTCATCCATACCTGTCATTTCCTTGTTAAGTTTTTACTTGAACTCTTTTTAGATTTATACCAAGCCGGTTTTTTTTTTTTTAGTATCGCGCATCTCATATCTTCCCGTTTTTTTTTTTTTTTTTTTTTTTGAATAATATGATGTTGCAGATAGAGTATGTTTGTATATTTAGAATGGTAATTTTTGTTTTTGATTAAATAACAATATATATATTTAATCAACCTATGTTGAAGCAATAGTATACAATGGTGGGGTTTCTTGAGGATCTATCTTAGAATTACATTGATTCCGTTATTTGAAAGTTAGGTTGCGATTAAGAGCTATAAATAAATATACATATTTAGCCATGGCGGAAGTAATTTTTTTTTTTACTTATATTCATCATCACACACACACATATATATATATGTACGAGCGTACCGCAAATGTGAAAAATCTTCACATCTGTTGATTTCGTTTTCCAGAGAATGATCATCCGAAAAATGGATAAATTTATAAATATAAAAAGTTGTTAAATAGAGTATACCGGATTTATCATGGTCAATCTATCACAATTGATAACATTCTTGCTACGCCCTGTTTTCATAGCAAAAGTAGATCCAGTACTAAATTTATGTTGAAAAGAAAAATTGGAAGCCAGCGATACATTCTTATCCTCCATTATTTCATCGTCATATTGTTCTGTATCTTCATCATCCTCAGTAAGAACAGAAATAAAAAGAGTACATAAAAGATACATGTTTGCTTTGTTTGTTTGTGATTTTAAATGATAAACTAGGATGACGATGAATACTTATCTTTCAAAATGCCTAAAGAATATCTGTGTATCGTAAGAACTTGAATCACCATCATTAACGTGGATGATACGGATGACGGTGACGAAGAAGAGGATGATGTTACTCCTGGTATAGATGGTGATGGTATAGTTTTTTACCACTCCTGTTCTTCGATTCTTTACTTCTTCATTGGCACGCCAATTCCAACGCCATTTTATAAATTATAAAGTGATCCATTTCTCTTCACACAGATGCACAGGGATACATGGACGATGATTGTTCGTCTTATCAGAAAACCATTTTATTGCGTTGTTTCGTTCCGTTTTACCAATCTCTCCCCAGTGAAGTACGTGTTGCTCATTGGGAAGTTTCTTTGTTAATTGGGTGATCGTATCTCTTCCATAGCCATGCAAGGCATCCATCAAGGCATCCCTTTCTGAGGTCGCCTTGGTGATACTACTAAGGGTTATCAGGATGTCGTGTTTAAGAATGGCTGTATTACACCTCTTTCTTTTGGTAACGATGTGTTTTCCAAGGTAATTTTACAAAAACGTCAGGCGTTTTTTATCTTTATTGCGTTTATTGGCTGATGACGACGACGACAATAATGATACTAATAGACAAACAGAGGAGATAGATTTTTTATTGTCTTTGTTTGTTGTTGTTGTTGTTCTAGAAGAGATGGCGCATTATGGCCAAGGATCTTTTGTATATCTTGTTGCAATATTATGTTATTCCGTAAGGATTGATCCATTATCGATTGAGCTGTTCGATACGTCCTATTCTTTGGGTGACCGTGGCGAGCATATTATTTATAGAGGGACCATGTATGTCATGATCCTCATCATCATGATCGGAAAAAGGCTGCATGTTTAATGAAATAAAAAGAAAAAGAAAACAAAAACGCTGGGGTTTTTTTTAGGTGATCCTGATTCTGAGAAAAATGAAGATCGGAACAAAAGTCATCCTGTTCCGAGAAAAAGCCAATCGATCCAGAACAACGTGAATATATTTTTATAGTTTAAATTGCATATACGTAAGGTCATTTATATCAACTAGTTATTGTCGTTAGATATTGTGAATACAATTTATGAGTTTGATTATATATCCATAAAGTTCGACAAATAAGGGAACGTAATAAATCAAAACAAATCCTTCTTCTTTTAGAATCATCCGTCTTTATTTATTATTATTATTTAGAAGTAACGCAATTACAGCAAATTTACAGTGAAGCAAGAAGAGTTCGGATGGTTTGTTGTCGTTATACAACATAAGCCCAATGATCAATAACTACTGCTGCTGTGGTAGGTTCCGATAGGATGTGATGGTGGTGATTATAGTGGTGTTTGTTGATAGATAGGATGACCGTCATCCGATATTTGTTGGTTTGTATGTTGTGTTGATGCCTCTTTGCTATATATAACAAATTGATTAGTGAGTAATAAATCATCAAGTTTCCAAGCCTAACAGGTTCCTATATATGTTTACCTTTGTTTATTATTATTATTAGAACAAGTTTCCCATTTACTTGATGAAGTACTATAAGATGAGGAATCAATTTTGCCTTCATACAAAGAACTACTTGTCTCATGTGTGGTTCCTTCTCCAGCATCATCCCCGGGTGAATTGAATTCTTCTTCTTGTTCGATTGCTGGTATTACGATGGGTGTTTTTAATCTGGATATATTCAGTTCCTGATCAGTAGATAATTGAATAATATATCTTGTTAGTTTTTTAAGACTATGAAGCAGACAAAGGACAGAAATGAAATAGAACAAGTTACTTATCTAATATCATTCTCCCCCGCATTAGATAAGTTTATTTCATTTTCTTCTTCCTCATAATTATCCTCTTCCATCGACTCATCTTCTTGTTGCTGTTCTTGTTTTTTTCGTGCTTGCGATTTAATTCGTCTTTCTTGACTTTGTAACCGTTTAGCATACTGTCTTTTCCTTTTTTCTATTAAAATAACACTTTTCCAACGTCGCATCAACATGGTGTAGGCCAACCAATTGCCTTCGCATTGATCCAATGGAATGGGTGGTGTATGATTTCTGCCTATTTTCACCACCCATTTTTCAACGTCCTTTCTCACTTTTTCATTAATAAACGTCCAAGGAAGCACTCTTTCTCTGTAGGGTACCCTCTTTTGTATCATTTCCGCTCCTTCCATGGCTGTGTTGTCCATAAATTTCCATAATAATGCTTGTGTTTTGGGTGATGTGGAAAGACTATAGAGAGCATCCACCAACTCATTGAGGAAAGGGTTGTGTAGTTTTCTTCCATCTTTGGTACGGGGCCGATAGACAAAGGCACTGGGAAGACCGTTGGGTGCAATGCGTGGAAGTGGCCAGGAAGGAATTTCTTTCATACTTGGTGTAGGAATATCCATCCATCGACTCTTTGAAGAACAGGCTACTGTTGTTAAAGAGGAGGTGGGTGGATGGGATTTCTTTTGTGTGATAGTATTTCTGTTGGATAGATGATGACCGCGTTTTGGTGTGTCGGGAATACCAAGAGTTTGTTGCAAACTTTCCAAAATTTGTCCTTGTTGTCGCTGGTGGTCCAAAATATAGGACATTCTTTCCTCGATCGCTAATGTACGATCCAAAAGAGAGGACAATGTATCATATATCGATGGCAAAGTTTCTTGTTGTTGTTGTACCAAACCTTGAGGGTTTTCATAATGACAGAGTGCTGGGCGATAGCTCTCATGGTGTTGGCCATGAGGGGGGTGATATCGCCGGTCTCTCCGTCTCAGTTCATCCTCCTGTTGTTGTTCCTGCTGTTTTTTCTGAAGTCTAGCACTGAACCTTGAGCCTTCTGTCATTTCTGAAAAAGTAAGAAATAAAAGAAAAGGAGAAAAAAAGATAGATGGTTTTTTTTTGTTGTCATCAATTAAAAAAACACACTTTTTTGTACAACATAAAACAAGTTTGCGACATCCTTTTTCGGCATAGAACCAACACTTCTGTCACGTAACTATCTCTTTAACAAGAAAACCGGTTAATTTATATTTTTATCTATTCTAAAATTTGAAGAATATGATAAAAAAGAGCATTGTTTTATAGAATGATAAATGGAATTAATTACAAGGTACATTATTGGTGATAGACAACATGAACAAAAATAAAATAAAACTATTTGTTATTTTTATGCCAATCATGATTCAAAGTCAACTTTTTCTTTTTGCATGCGTGTAAATTCATGGCTCATATCCAGGAGATGATGAAGACGACAAAACTGAATACTTGTCGTCATAATCATCATCAGAAATCCAAATCGGTTGTTTAATGTAATCGACGCAAAGTTGTTGTTGATGTTTCCTCTTTCGTGGGGAGACAATCCCTTCTCGTTCTCTTCGACTTCGTTCGACCTCAGCATGATCGTACCAGTTTTTTTGTAGGAGGTACCGTGAAAGCCAATTCTTCTCGCACAAGCCAACTGGTATGGTGGGTGAGTGATCAGTGGCAACTTTAACGAACCATTGCGATACATAGTTTCGTGTGAATTCACTCTGGTATATCCATGATTGTGCCAATTGGTCGTGGGTAGCTCGTCTTTTTATCTTTCCCATGGCCGTTTCAACAGAGGCAGTCAAAAACGACAATATTTTTTCGCGTTCCTCTGTGCTGTTGAAAAGACTATAGATCGCCTTTACTACATCATCGTATCGCGTAGCTCGTCTAGATCCATCTTGGTTTCGTGGGAATTGGATAAAGCTAGTCGGATATAGACTTTGTTGTTGTTTAAAAAATTGTTCTAGTTCGTGTTGTTCTTGTAGTTCTTGAATGAATGACGCACTATCGGTGATGGAGACACCACTCAATTGTCGAATCATTTTTTGCTCAATTTCTTGTTGTTGTGTAAATAGGTTTGGAGAAACAGCTGATATCGTAGGTGGTGGCGTAGGCATATCGTTTGCATGATGATTGTCACTACTATTATTTTTTTCCATGGAGTCCAATTTTCTTTTGATTCTACGAACAGAATCTTCCTGTTTATTTTGAATCGTCCACAGTTTAACTAAGGTATCGCGAAGATCTTTTGAATTATTGGAGAGTGAGGTAAAAGTGTCTTTTAATGATAATAATTCATCATTTTCATGTTGCTTATCATCAGAACTGGAAGATGCTCCTGTGATTGTATTATTTATGGTTGTAATAGAAGAAACAGTCGTTGTAATAGCTGCATCTTCATCATTATCATCGGCTGGTACGTCAATTTTCATTTTTTAGTGCTAAAAGAAAAAAGAAAAAAAAAGGAAGTGAGAGGGCTCGTCAATCACTTTTTTTACAAAGAAAAAGAAGCAAAGAAGTGTATTTGTTGCACAATACACCTTATGAAGAACGCCATGTTTCAATATACGTAAAGAAAACATAAACAAGCATTTGTTACACTGCTGGTATTTAAGTAGCCGTTTGGAAGAGCTATTTTACCCTGGTATATCTAAGTCATTCTTTGGGTAGCAACGTGCTTGGTACATAAATACTGGTTTTATTTGCATAAGGTGCTTATATGACTACGTAGCTTTCCCGTTGCTTTTATTGATGTAGCTTTCTGGCATTATATTTATATGGGAAAAAGTTCCATACTGTTTACGCCAACGAACAATACTGATTAAAAACGAGAAAGGGTAAATATTAAGTAATACGATTGGTCATCCTATGGGTGGGATATGTTACCTACGTGTGAAAAGAATAAAGTGAAACAAAAGAGCAGGAAGCTAAGCATTTTTTGCATGTTGCATTGATGGATGGATTGATGGATGGAGATTGATTCTTTACAACATTGTGTAACTTGGAATAAACTGGACGCATCGTCATATCGCGTGACAAGCCGAGAAAGATGCTTTATATTTTATGCAAGTGCCACATTCTTTTATATTAAAGCAACTCTTTCTTCCTTTCTATATAATTATATCATATTCAACACCACAATGACCATGACCACTCATCGCCAGTCAAAGCAAGGACTACAACAACCTGGTAGTATTAGTTCTACAAGACAATACGGACTTTTGGGAACCCTTCCTTATGATGTTGTCACCATGGTGTTTGCTTTTCTGAATCAAAATGACTGTTTGAATTGCATGGCGTTGAATCGCGAATGGTACAATCTTGTACCTGACTGTTCCAAAAGTGTCTGGA
This sequence comes from Phascolomyces articulosus, assembly GCA_025677815.1. Taxonomy (NCBI): domain Eukaryota; kingdom Fungi; phylum Mucoromycota; class Mucoromycetes; order Mucorales; family Lichtheimiaceae; genus Phascolomyces; species Phascolomyces articulosus. The sequence continues at coordinate 403,517 of JAIXMP010000031.1, read as the reverse complement.
AAACAGTCGTTTTCTGTGGACGAGATATTCATATACAACCGCATTCTCGTCGTGCTCAATGTTTAGGAAAACATGTTCGTCATATTCAATTGGATATGACCCTGGATGAACAAGAAGATATATTTTACGAATTGGTGAAGAAACTTCTTGACTGGGGTTGTAATGAAATAGAATCTCTTGGTATAGTCTTTTTTTTCCCGCAAAAAAAAATAAAAATGAACGGGATAAATAATGATTTAAAACGATAATACGAATAACGACACGTATCTAACATTCTGATTACCTTATTCTTTTTTTCCCATGCATTAAAAATTAGAGCTTATTTGTTCCGGTGAGACTTTTGTACAACCCCGCATTATCCAGCTTTTGAGGCAGCTATCTGATGCTCGTTTAAAACATCTCACATTGAACCAACATCAATCCAATATTTCGATGCAAAATCTATTAGCTGCCTGTCCTCGATTAACCCATTTCACATACAAACCAAAACCGTTGGATTGGTATAGACAGTATATGATTTATGATCAAGAACCGTCTTTGACAGCATCTATTACTAATGACAACAACAACAGCAATAATGATGGGGGCGATTTATCATCCATCCATGATGCAACAATAACCTATGATAATTTAATCTACCTCTGTATCGACACGTGTATAAGCTATCAAGCACGACTAGCACCCATTTTACAAAAATGTCCAAATCTTGAATGTTTTATTGGTTTAAGTTTGAGCAACACCAGTTTTTATGCACAAAATTATGGTATTCCATCCAACAATCCTACCACAGTGGATCTTGACCAGGTGTCTTTATGGTGTCCTAATCTTCGTTTTTTTATGGGTAATAAAACCTATTACGAACTACCCGATGCAATCAAAAAAATTCAAAGCGGTGGCAGAAAGAATCACCGTCGTCATCGCCATAGCAATGGCAACGACAACATGCAACTACCACCCGATTATCATTTTTCCATTTGTGAAAATCATGGTCCTGAAAAAATAGTGCATCATCTCTTTGAGCATCAACATAGATTGAAGTATCTGAAATTAATCCGGCAAGGTCACTTTGATCATATCTATGCATGGTCTTATGCATTTCATGCATTACGAATGCCTCATTTACACACATTAATCTTGGATAGCGTTGATTTCGATGCCGATGCACTCATTACACTTCTCAGCTCATGTCTCACCATCGATACTCTAGTCTTATCCAGAATACTATCAGCTTTGGATTTTTCCAATATCTCGACACATCATAGGCTGTTATCACTACGTAGGCTCAATCTTGGCCAATCATCGATTCTTGACCAACATGCTACAATTACAATGGTCGAACGTTTCCCCCGATTAGAGGCATTGATGGCCATGAGTTCATCCATGATGCTTTCTCATCCAAATACGTTCCAATATGTAAAACATTTGAAAGACTTGCATCTTGATGGCGCTTACTATTGGGAACAAGGCATGAATGATCATGAAGAAGAAGAGGAGAATGACATACCTTATAGGCCTGCACGATTACGTGTTCCTGTAGTTGAACCCAAACTATTCCATCAATTGGCGATGCATGGATCATGTCTTGAAACTATCAAAATACGTGCGGTAGAAAAAGTGGATCGTGCATTATTATTTGCCATAGCTCATATTCCCACGATCAAGCATATGGATATAGAACTTGATCATGATGACCCTTCTCTTGCTCCTGTTGGCATCACCCCAACAACAATAAAAAATTATACCACTAGTAGTAGCAACGATTGTCATGGTAGCGAGGAGGAAGGAGGCGACTTGCTCTTTCTTTTCGCCAAAAAATTATGCAGTACGGCCATGGGGATTGAAACGTTGAAATTGGAAGGTATTTTATACATGCCAACCGGGGTACTTGACATTTTGGGACAATTACCAAAATTAAATACACTAAGTATGACAACTCGACGAAGAGGTATATGTCCATCATCGTTAGCTTATACAACGTTTGTGGTGGAACCCAAAGAGGTGGTGTCGTTCCTTTGTAAAAGTAAAAGTCTCCATGAATTGGCGATGGATGGTTCAGGCACAAGAAAAGAAAATCCGCGCGGATACAGTATCATTAATTCTCTATTGGAGGAACAAGGCATGTTGTCCTGTTTTAGTTTTCAAAACTTGCCTAGTTTTGAAAAGTTGGGTGATTGGTGTCTGGAAACTTATAAAATAGGACGTTGTCCTGCTGCTTCTGTTTATTTTCCCGCTGAATAAAATTCTAGTAGCCAATCTCTTAATAGCAACAGTATATTCTGTCATAAAAATATGTTTAAATATTTTTTTCTTTATAATTCATAATAATAAAATATGCTATTATTTATTCATTCTGTGCATGAATAATGCAACATGCATAATGCACCATGTGCTTGTGATATCTGGGTTATAATCAATATTAAAGTAAAATATGAATATAAGCAAGATCGAATAGTGTCTTTTATAACTGAATGATTCTAAATATTTTCAACTATACTCATTCTTTGGCCCAGCACAACTTGTAATAATATGGATGTCAATGAGCGCGCTTTGCGGCTGTTGTAGCAAAATGGATTTGGTGGCGCGGGAAGGTACAAGTGGTGCTAATTTACAAGCATACAAACAATGGTGGGTTCATGTGATACGCCACACTTTTATTCTTCATAGGTAGTAAAGGCCATTTTTTCTGTCGTGTTAAACCTTTTTTATTTCTGTCCATTTTAATCTTCCCATCATTGATGTTAACAACAATTGCAACACGATGCCTCAATGAACTTCCTTTTGACATTCTCACCGAGATTTTTTCATACCTTAGCCAAGATGAATGTCTGACTTGCATGGATGCTGGTCCAGCATGGTTTCATCTCGTACCACACTATTCTGAACGTGTCTGGGAAAATATCACTCTATTGGAACGAAGCTTTGTCAAGGAAGATCCACGTCTTAAACAGTGTTTGGGAAACCATGTAAAATTCGTCTGCCTTCGTGTGAATCGAAATAAAGAAATACTATATGATCTATTGGATAAACTTGCAGAGTACAAATGTGATCAAATTGAGAGGATTAGTACGTTGTTATTTGCAAAAATCAACTGGATGGGGACAACAGCAAGTAGGACCAAGAAAAGTAGGTGTGGGGATATATTATGTAACTCTCTACTAATTACCTCTCCTTTGTATAAAAATATAGCTTTGACCCGTTGTTCGACACATTATCAAGCCGAATTTCTTAAGCATTTACAAACATTAACATTGACACGATTAACACACTTGACTTTGGAAAGTCATCTTAGCCATATTTCCATTTTACATGTGCTTTCCATCTGTCCCAATCTATCACATCTTATATTTATACCTGGTCCCGATCCTTTACAACATTTCTACATATTCAATTATGAAGCTCCTATGAATCCAGACGACAGGAAAAACAAGACTGTTAATAAAACCAATAGCGACAACACTATGACAACAATAACTATTCCAGACAAATTCAATCATTTAATTTATCTTCATATCGACGCAGCCATGGAGAGTCAATCCCGACTGATGCCTATTTTACAAAAATGTCCAAATCTCAGATGCTTTGTTGGTACAAACTATTATAGATATCACTCTTGTATAAAGTGGATTCCATCCTATAGTTCAGCTTCTGTGGATATGGATCAATTGGCAGTGTTGTGTCCAAAGCTTTTGTATTTTATGGGCAGTGGATCCTATATTGAATTACCAGAGCCAATTAAAAAATTACAGGAGGCGAGAAACTGTAGTGATATTAGCAATAACAACGAAGCGTTGGATAATGATGGTGATAGTCATCATATTGAATACCTCACCATGTGTGAAGAATATGGTCAGAACCGCATCGTACAGTGTATTACTAAAAATCAGCAAACGCTTCAATATTTGGGTCTCAATCGATGTACGCAATATAACAACGACAGTCCAACATGGTCACGTATATTTCGATCCTTGGATGTAATGCCTCGATTACACACGTTCATCTGTTCAGATATTCACTTTGACGCTTTATCACTCATGATCATGTTAAGCAACTGTCCTGTGATAGACATTGTGGAATTAGCATCTACGGAGGAGTGCAGCATTCGCCGATTTATACTAGACTTTTCGATGATGATGAATAACCATGCCATTATAGTGCCAACATTACGAACTTTAACGTTACGGCGATATTCAATTCTTGGCCAACCTTCTATCACACGGATGCTCCAGCAATTAAATGGGTTAGAAAAACTTGTTGTAAAAGATTCTATGATACACCTCAATCACCCAGATACAGCTTTCTTCATCAAAAGTTTAAAGCGTTTAGAACTGAGTCATGTCTTTTGGAACGAGGAAGAGGAAGGTGGTCATCTTCAAACATACCAATTACAACAACAACAACAACAACAACAACAGGATCAAGTGAAAAGTGACCCTGTTCTCTTACCAGACCTCTTTCAACAATTAGCAACACATGGATCTGCACTCGAATCTGTTCAACTCTCCAGTATACCACATATTACGTCAGAACTATTGTTGGCCATGGCGCATATACCTACCATCAAAGAAATCCGGATAGAGTTTGGCGAGGAAAATTTATCAACTACAGCAACTACTATGAAAGATAATCATGATCTCTTACTACGTTTTGCAACTAAACTATGTGATACGGCATCAGACATTGAAGTCTTAGAATTAGATGGTATTTGCTCTATTCCTCGTGGTGTTCTTACTTTGCTCGGGAAACTATCTAAATTACGTACATTGAGCTTACAGCACTCAAGAAGAATCGTAGCAAGAGGTTTGTTACACGCCACACCTGGAAGTTTGTTAAAAATGGACCCGGAGGAAGTCATTTTTTTGCTTTGCCATAGTAGATCATTGAATGAATTTCGTGCCCGTATAACACCTAAACAAGTGCGTTTGGGGAATCCTCGCGATTATACCGTCGTTCGAAAATTAATGCAAGAACATGACATTTCTTCCTCTTTTACGGTTTCTAGTACTGGATATTTATCGACGGGTGATATGTGTATAGAAGAATATTATACTGTCAAACGGTGTCGATCGACGACAAAACGGAAATAAAAAAACAAGAATTACTCTTTATTATATAATGTTATACTCTATTATTTAGGAAAAGCAATCTTGTTATGATATAATGCAGCTTTCTTTGATGTGATGGTGTTATGTGTGAGAAAAAAAAAATTCCTGTATCTTTGTGAAACACTCCTCTCATTCACACTTTTGTGATCATGGTTTACTTTAAGTAAGCTGTTGCGCAATGTTTAATTCAAAAGTGGCTAAATCCCAATACTTTGTTTATTGAGGAGTTGTTACATATCAATAAAAAAAACTTCAGGTTGTTATCCGACTTTATTGAACTTGTAAATAACAGAATTTTTTTGGGATAAAAAGTATGGTTGATTTGAGAACTACGTTAAATATTAACCTTTTTAATTTGACAAGAGGAATATTTTCATATTTTGCGTATTTTGAACAAATTCGACTAATAATAATAATAATATATAATACAAAAATAATGATTATTAGAGAAATTAACATCAAAACCCAAGCCAAATAAATCATACATTTTTTAGATATACGATTCTATATAACAAAATAGTTACAAGCATAAAAAAAGTAGATATGCGGGCATAAAACGACTGATTGTTATAGAGCTATCATCTTGCTTGCATTTGAAGTTGATGTGTTCTTATCCTAAAATAAGTTTGAGAAGACGTAAAAAAAAATGTTACTCGATGTAATATAATATATTATCTTTGATCCAGGCCATCCAGATGACAATACATCGTCCTCTACAACAGTGAGTAAGAGGTGGAAGAACAAATATTATACGTGAAAAACAAATATTATTACATACTCTTAACGAAGATATAAAAAAAAAAGAATATTTTTTATAGATATAACAGAAATAATAAAAAAAGTAGATGGAATTAAGGTGAACTAGTGGATACTACCGAGTCGCTTAGTTTCGTCACAATAATTACGTATTATATGTATTTATCATCTAATATTAATTACATTAAATAATAACCGTTCATGTTTTTTTTAATTTACTTATTAGAAACCGCTATATAACGTAAATATGTACCATATTTACAGTGTCTTTGCTTTTTTCATCAAAAGACATTATTTATCGAGAATTATTATTATTTATCTGCGTTTACACATTGTCATTTATTATCGTTTTTTTTTTCATGTACTTTGTAGTTATGTAATGATGTAAATTTTCCATCAAACAACTAAAAATATAAGAAAATCGAGTTTCTTAAACCCTTATCATCATTGATTTCTGAAAGATGTTTTCTCTCGAAAGTAAAGCGATAAGAACATGAGGTTCCATAAGTAAAATAGCAGATCATGCACATACAAACCAGTTAAAGTGGAGTAATTAGGTGATAAAAACATAATAAATATTGTTCAATGTCCCAAGTCAATGGTAATAAAATATGCATGTGGTGTCATTAAGTGCTCTATTTGGAATGGCTCAAAAAAAAGTGAAGATGGTAGCACTTCGAATAATAGAGTCCTCGTCAGCCTTCTTTTTATATAAACAACAAAACCAGAATTAAATTTAACATAGTAAATTAATAATGACCAAACATCACGATCCCATTGTTGATCTTCCATTCGACATTGTAACTGAAATCTTTACATTTCTAAATCAACGCGATTGCTTATCATGTATGAAAGTGTGTAAAACATGGTATACTGCCGTTCCTGAATATACAAAAGAAATATGGAGAACGTTACGACTAACAGAAAAAGATCCACGAAAGGATATGGATGGTTGTTTCGGAGCATGTCTCGGTGGACATGTAAAGAATATCGAGTTTAATAACTTTAAAGAAGACAAGGATTTATATAATATCATGGAAAAGCTTGTTGGTTGGAAATGTGACCAAGTTGAATCGCTGGGTAAGTAAAAAAAAAGTTACCATCGTAAAAAACAAAAGGGGACAAGTTATTATTTATGGATATATTGGTCTGATTATATTGAAATAATTTATATAGTATTTATAAAGTGTGCTACAGTGGATCAAGACTCATTTATTCGGATGCTACGCTTATTAGGGTGGAATAAGCTGACATATTTAACAATGTTAAATCATGGATCAAATGTCTCATTTATTCATGTATTGGACGCATGTCCACAGCTCTCTTATTTGACTTACAGCCCAACAACATCAGCTTATCGGAAATATAAAGTATATGATACTGAACCATTAGTGACTATCAACAGCAACAGTAATAACAATAAAAAAAGCGACAAAAGTTTTGCGACACGATTGTTATTGTATCGACCTATAGAAAAAAAAGCTCCCAACAATAATTCTCTCGTTTATTTGAATGTGGATGCTGTGATACATAAAGAAAAACGCCTGGTACCCCTCTTAAAAAGATGTCGCAATATACAGTATATTATTGGAGCCAATGTAGAGTCATGTGGAGAAAGGTCTTTCCCAATTCAATTAGACGAATTACTCAAGTTATGCCCAACGCTTATTTATTATGCAAGTAATGGTAGTTATTCTTATCTTGATGCAACATCATGGACAGATCCAACAATAATAGTGACAGAAGCATCAAAAAACGACTGTACTCGTATGGGTACTGCTACTCCTGTTGATATTGAAAATCTTTACACCACGGATATTGCCAATAAACGCGAACAAATAAAAGATAAAACGACACTTTTTCATCTTTCATTATCAATGGCACAGGATCATTACGACCAAATATTTCGCATTTTAAACAAATATCAAGAAAAATTGGGATATTTGAAACTTGTCAGCAACATGTTTAATGATGATGCGGCCGAAATGTTGATGCTCTTTCAATCTTTGAACATGCCAAACCTACGAACGCTCATATGTGATACAATCGATTTTGGAAGTTCGGACTCAGTTGTTTCATTACTTAATACATGTGCCAAAACAATCCAGACAGTAAGTCTGGATCTTCGGCATCTAGATTCGACCTTTGTTGATATAATCATGGTTCAACCTTCGATTCAAGCTCTACATCCATTGGAACAATTACACACTCTACACTTCTATGGAATTCCATTTGATACTGCTGGTGCTATGGTAACGTTACTAGAACGTGTTAGGAATTTGGAACGACTCGTTATGATAGGATGCTTCTTGACCTTCAATATTCAACCACCCACACGTATTTTCGAATGTTTAAAGAATTTAGAACATTTGGAATTGTCCGATATCACTTGGCATCTCTTGAACAACAATGACGAAAGCCCTCGCTATTACACCAAAGAAATTTCACTTAAACCTAAAGATGTCGTGATTGTTCCACCTGCCTTATTCCATTACTTGTCCCAGGACCCCAAACTTGAGACGGTGATATTGAAGAGTGTGTTTTCAATGTCAAATGAATTACTTTTTGCGATCGCTCAGATACCTATATTAAAAGTGTTTCAACTCAAATCCGGTGAACATGCACCTCTTCCATTTTTACCTCATTCTCCTGCTACTACAATCAATAATGATAATAATAGTGACAATGGCCATAGCACAGCATTCGACTTTTTCAGAACACTACATGATGAAACAACAGGATTAGAACAATTAACGTTGCATAATTTTGCGCACACCATTGGTGATGCTGCATTTGATATATTGGCAAGTATGCCAAAGTTAAAAAAACTTGATGTTAGTCTGTCTTTATGGAACCCTGAGGACCCAAATGGCATTCTTCAGTTATTACGCAAAAACAAGAATCTAGCACTGGCTGCCTTTCGTAATACATGTTCGTTCGAAGGTTCACCAGGATCCATTTTAAGGAAACAGATGCATAAATTCAACATTACCGATTATAATATTCAAATTCCTTCTTCACATCAACTTCGACTACTCCATTCTGGTACAAATAGGAATGATTATTTGTTTAGAGATGATATTATCATTATGAAAGAGAATCTTTGTAAACTGTATCATCCTTTATAATTTTTATATATTTTTGAACAATTGAAGATTTCAAAATAAATTTGAATCTCTACCAAAGTTTATTTATATTGTATTCATGTTGTACGACATTGTTGGTTACAAGAATAATATTATATTATGAGTAATTTTGCATCTATTTTTTGTGCAAAGCCTCTTCATCTATCTTTTATTGTTATTAAAAGTATACCACACCATTTTTTAACATCACTCTCCATCGACCCTTTCAAAATGACACAACGAAATTTAAATCTCTTTACCAATCGTCTTCCATTTGATGTTGTCACTGAAATCTTTTCCCTCCTTGAACAACATGAATGTCTTATCTGCCTGAAGGTGTGTCGCGCATGGTATAACCAAGTACCTCAATTTACACAAGAAAAATGGAAACGCGTCCAGTTTTGGCCAAAAGAAAAATATGATCAAAACTCTACTACTGGCAAGATATCTGCTCGTCAATACGATCAAGGACTCCAACTAGTAAAAAGATGTCTTGGTAGTCATGTGACATCTGTAAAATTCAACCGTTTTGACAATGAAAAAGTGCTATATAAAATAATGCAGATGCTCATTGATACAGGATGTATTCAAGTAGAAACTTTAGGTACATATCATTCTATTTTATTATGAGTTTCTTTTTTGACACATAGATAACTTTTTTTCTCTATCTATTAATTCTTTAGAATTTTACCAATGTGCTACATTCGAAAAAGACACGTTTCTTGCCTTCTTACGACAAATCGCAACATCCAAACAATTAACCAATTTGGTGTTACAATTCCATAAACTAACCCAAAATATTGCTTCGTTTCTTTATGAAATATTACAAACGTGTCCGAACCTGACGCATATTACATTTGTTGCACATCCTCAATTTTTTATTCACGGCAATAGTAACCAGGGACGGCGACATCCCAACGATAGCAACAGCGAATACAGCAGCATTGACGACAAATCAGGGATAACAACAGCGATACAACAACAGCAATCATCTTCATCTTCAGCAGTGAATACCAATGCCATTACAAATATATTCAACAGTTTAATTTATATGCATATCAACGCGTATATTCCTAGAGATACGCTATTTGAACAGATTTTGAAAAAGTGTCCAAACCTTCAATACTTTTTTCAGCCAAAATGGTTTGGGAATAACCCATTAATGAAAACAAAGTCGGTCAATATACAGCTCGATCAGTTGGTTTCCTGCTGTCCAAAGCTCGTATCATTTGTTAGTGAATGTAGTTACGATTATGGGCCAGACGAGATGGTTAAGCAGAATGTATTCCAATCTTCATCCACAGCATCTCATTTATTATCTAATGATCATCGGGAAAAGTACGATCAAAATAACAACAGCAGAAAGAAAGAATTTTATCATCTTGCTGTGAGTGATTTTCAAAAGAAAGATTATATTATTCGTCAACTCTACAACAGTCGAAACACGTTAAAATACCTAAAGCTCATGACCTGTTTACGACCTCGACGCCCCGACGAGGATATTCCTCCTATGGACAATGAATGGTCCACTGTATTTCGAGATTTGGAAAAAATGACACAATTACAAGTACTGGTACTTGATCGATTAAACTATGATACAGACGCCTTGATCGCTTTTCTCAATCAATGTACTGTTCTTGAAACATTGGTTTTTCGCACTCCTTTTACACCATTCGATGGACGCATGCTTCGATCCTTACGGACATTACCTACATTACGCACACTGTGTTTGGATTTTTTCACTATTAATGAACCCGATCAAATGAAGCAGGGATCTACACTCGCCTCTCTATTGGAACACTTTCCATCCCTGGAAAATCTTACCATCTTGGACAAATCCTTTTTGACACTTTTACCATTGAAAGAAATAAGCATTAACACTTTAAAGAACCTAAAATTCTTGGAATTAAATAATCCAGTGGTATCAGAAGACGATGGAAACCCCTCTGAAACGCTGTGTACTCTATTTCAACGCATGACTGGTAGCAACTATCAGGGTAACAGTGAAAGTCCAACACTAACAGCATCATCGATGATCACGAAACAAGAGTCTCCCAGACTTGAAAAGATTCGGATCATCGATGTCCCTGGTGTTACGAGTGCGGTTCTTTTATCCATATCTCATTTTTGCATGTTAAAAGATATTGAACTTAAACCCAATCTTCGTACCTGGTTGCCATTGCTCCATGAAAATGAGAAGAAGGGTGAGGATATCCTGTTTTGTTTTTTCAACAATTTGGTGAAAATAGGAGCACCTGCTGAACGAGTGATACTTCATCCAGTAAAATATTTATCTTATGATGCCCTGGAGGCAATAAGTCAATTGACACGTTTGGAGAGTTTGGATATGCAAGGATCAGGAAGATGTTTGCAAAGACATAGAAGTAGTCCAAGAGAATTATTGACCATTGATATGAAAGGATTCTTGTTACTTTTAAAAAAGTCTCCCAAATTGGCGACTCTTTATTTCACACACGCACAGTTTCTTCGACAAACGGAAAAAAATATAGTGTCTGATCTGCTTCAACCTACTTTGAAAAAGCATGGTCTTTTTCGTAAATTTAATGTCTCTTCCCCATACCCAATTACTTCTGCTTCCACCGTTTTTACTCTTACCCGTCGACCGGTTTATCCCCTGTGGCAATAAATACATATGTAAAATTATGTTTTCTCTATTTGGACATCTCTTATACTGCGTGTTTCAAATACTCTTTTTTCACTTTTTTTTTTAAAAAAATATATCGTATTTTCAAAAACACAATGCCAAATAATGAACACACTTTTATAAATCAACTTCCTTTTGACATTGTTACAAGCATCTTTTCATTTCTAAATCAACAAGAATGTTTAACTTGCATGTCAGTGTGTCGTCCATGGTTTGATGAAATTCCACAATATACGATAAATAACTGGAAAACAGTGCAACTTTTCCCCTCACGTCAGGACAACAGTAATAGTAGGAGCGATATCGCCAACGATGACTTGAATCCTTATTATCGACTCAAATATTGTCTTGGAAACCATCTCGAAAATGTCGAGTTTTGTGGATTTTCAGAAGAAGATGATCAAAAAAAGCTATTGATGATGATGCAAATGCTTATCGACTGCGGATGTAATCAAATCCAATCCTTAGGTATGTTAGGGTATTCCTCCATTTCATTCGATAAAGAAAAAGACGATTGATATATTTGCGCGTGTGTGTTTTTTTTACAGTATTCAAAAGATGTGCTACTATACATCAAGAATCATTCTTTCAAAAATTATGTTTATTTGGCGAATCACAAGAATTGAAGCATGTATCCATGTTGGAACATCAATCCAACATTTCACTTTTGTATATATTATATACATGTCCTCAGCTTACCCATTTAACATTTTATCCTACACATTCCGCTTGGAGAAAATTTGGTATATATACAATTGAGCCACCTGTTATGCTTAATGACGACGACTACACCACTACATCCCCTCAACGACAACATCTTCGAAGACCAGCATCATTCGAGCATCTCATTTATTTACACATTGATGCTGAAGTGGATAGACGACTACGTCTTGAATATATTCTTAAAAAATGTCCCAACCTTCGATATTTGATGTGCGCCAGTGCCCAATCGTGCGAACTCGCTCCTGATTCTATACAATTGGATGAGTTGGTTCAATGGTGCCCAAAACTCGTTTATTTTGCGGGCGATGGAAGTTATCGATATCATGATGATGCAATGGATTTGTTAAAGACAGCTCCATTGAAAGATTCTATACATCATGATGATCCTGAAGAAAAGCCATTCATAGACAACAATAAGAACGATAATAATAATACTGATAACGAAGAATATATTGATAATGATAGTGTGTCAACACCAACATCCTCATCAACGTCCTACTTTCAAAAGAAAAAAAGAGCCGCCTCATATCATTTATCTATATGTGAACATCAAGGATATGATCAAATTGCTCAACATTTACAAAAACAGCAACAACGGCTCGGCCACTTGAGACTGGTCAAACCCATCTTTCACCATGATGGCCGTGATTGGTCACCCATCTTCCAATCTTTGCACTTGTACCAATTAAGAACATTAATCTGTGACAGGATCGATTTCAGTGATATGAGTTCGCTCATCACTCTTTTAAACACATGTGCTAGAACGATTCAAATTGTCGACGTGGATATACGTGTTTTGGGATTACATACGATGCATCTTACTGTAGATCAATCCATTATTGAAGGTTTACATGTATTACAGCATCTTCACACATTACGCTTATGTGGATTTTCGTTTCCTAACAAAGCTTCTGTCGTCACATTATTGGAACGTGTCCCTGGATTAGAAAAATGGGTGCTTCAAGAATCATTGGTGACGTTTAATGTTGAACCCATTGTTTTTGAAAGTTTAAAGAATTTGAATACGTTAGAACTAGTGGATGTTCATTGGGACGACAGTGAATTGAACAATGACAATGATAGACAATTACAGTCACCACAGCAACAGAATGAAGGTGGAGACGGCGATGTTGGTGACAATAGTATGATAGTAGTATCATCAGCATTCTTCCAGTGTTTACCACTACTACAAAAAGATAATTATTCCAAACTCACTACGATTCGATTTATACGTATACCCAAGATGACGAATGAATTGCTTTTTTCGATCGCTCATATACCAACACTAAAAGTGCTTCACCTTACCCCTGATTATATCTCTCCATTATTCCTTCCTCCTCCTCCTTCTCCTCCTTCTCCTACTACTACTACCAGCAGTAGCGACAATAGTAATAGCAAAAGTGAGGATAAAAACGACATGCTACTCGATTTTATCCAAATTTTACGCGGCTCTGCAGCCATTGAACAATTAATCCTACATCATATTGGCTGTCCTATAAGCAATGCCGCTTTTACTACGCTAGGTGACTTGACCCAATTAAAAATACTTGACATTTTACTTGTGGGTACAAACACAAATATACCACCCTCCCCTATTGATATGGAGGGTATCTTGCAACTTGTTTACAAAACAAAAACGCTTGAAAAAATGACGATCCATAATGCAGCCTCTTTGGAAGGCCCACCAGGGGGGATTCTTCAACGAGTTTTTCAACAGCGTCACATTTCTTGGTATACTGTGACCAGTATGAACCGTCATTCTACAAGGACGACACATACGAATGATAACACTCATTATTTGTATATAGATGATTGTACAATAACTCGTTCATAAAACTTCTATTTTGGTCCCATCCATATTTTTTTAATAAATGCAATGGTGTGTGTGTACGTAACACAAAACTTTTTGGCATCAAAATAATAGAAAATACAACAGAATTTCATCCCCGGTATTACAGGCTTTTTTTTTTGTTACCATGTTTGCTACACGTCTTGTTCATCGATACCCATTATGGCGTCGTTATTATGCAACGGCTTCCCATGGTGCAGCTAGTTTCCAAGTCTTCAACCGTGATGTCAAACGTATGCAAAAGGATCGCGCTGCTTCTCAAGTAGAGACAAGTCGAACAGTGGATTATTTGAAAGACGAAGTGGCTGCTCGTGTTGCAGATCGATTAATGGTAAACAATAATATTGTTTTTCATTTTTCTGTTTCAATAGATCCGTTCAAATGTGAATTTCTATCCCTATTTTTTTTATGCTCATTCCATTATTGGATCGGTCATTTAGGATATCAAACGTGAATTCAATACAGTAGTTGATTTAGGATCGGGCTGTGGTCATGTTATTAAACATATTAATAAGGATATGATGAAAAAATTAATCATGTGTGATGTTTCTGAAGAAGCCCTTCGTCGAGATGCTGATCAATATTCTCCAGGTAAAAAAGAAAAAAAAATGCAAGCAATTGGAGGAAGGAAGTTTAGATTGATAGAAGCTAAGCCGTTCTATATATGAATTATAGTGGAAGTGGAACGACGCGTCGTGGATGAAGAACATTTACCTTTTGAAGAAAATTCATTGGAAGCTGTTGTTAGCAGTTTATCGATGCATTGGGTCAATGATTTACCGGGAGCTTTGATTCAAGTTCGAAAAGCTTTAGTACCCGATGGTGTTTTTGTGGGTGCTTTATTTGGAGGCGATACATTGTTTGAGTTAAGGTAAAATTGCAAGAAAAGATATTCATTCGAGTTTAAGGAAAGCTAAACTATGCATAATTATAGAACTTCATTACAATTAGCAGAACTTGAACGAGAAAGTGGTGTCTCACCTCATGTATCACCAATGACAGGTAATAAAAATTTACTTTCTCTATTGCGCCCAGTTAGATATCACACACAAATCAAGTTGTATTTTTAAAACAACTAACGCAATCATGGAATATCACATAAATATATATTTAGATTCAAGTGATATTGCACGTTTACTTTCTCGTGCTGGCTTGACATTAACAACGGTAGATGTGGATGAAATTGTAGTGGATTATCCATCCATGTTTGAATTAATGGATGATTTAAAGGCTATGGGTGAAAATAATGCAGTGTTAAGCAGGTAAAATAAAATATGAAGAATCCTTTAGTCTTCCGTCTTTATTAAAACTTTTTTTTTATTCATATAGACGACCTATTATTAAACGAGATACATTAATTGCAGCTGCTTCCATTTATAAAGGTAAGGAGATCCTATTACTATTACTATCATTATTTAATGTATCTGAATAAGACGTGGTTGAAGAAAAAAAGAGTAGTTAGTAACAACTTGTTAATAGAATTACACGGTAATCCTGATGGATCGGTGCCTGCTACCTTTCAAATTATATATATGGTAAGTATATAAACAAAAATAATAAAAATCATGGACTTGGGGATGACTGTGAAAAGAGAAAGGCATGTTGCTTCACATATGTATATTAAACGTTTTCCATTTTTTAATAGATCGGATGGAAGCCATCACCTACTCAACCATTGCCAAAGAAACGTGGTTCTGCAACTCAATCTCTTAAAGATGTATTGGAAGATTAATTTTTATTTTTCCAACGATAACACTTTATCCATGTACAGTAAAAAAATTATATATATATTACACACACCACCCTTTTCCTCTCTCAATCTTCGTATTTTGATCTTTCATCATCCTCATATATACACCTCCTTGAAAAAAAATACATATATACATTTATAGACGCTATGGTTATATTTTTTTTCAGTCTTCGTTCCACTTGTTTAGTGGCCTGGAACCTCTATGCACACCTTCATGAAAGATCGGGAATTTTTTCTTCTTTTTACTTTGTGGTAGTTTTAACAGAAGAGGAATAGGAGGAGGGGGGGATCGTAACAAGATGCATTTTTACAAAGACAACTCACTTGTCCGTAATATTGGTTTTGGATATTATACTTTTTTCTTCTCAAGTTTGTATAAAGTTTCTTTTTAACAAATGCATACAGCGTGGTAAGCTGTCGGTATAAGTTTTGTATTTAGTAGGCTGCTGTGATTGAGAACATAGGCATCGCATCCCTGAAAAACTAAAAATATAATTCATGTCTAAAAAGAAGGTTCATACAATTCAAACTAAGTTTCTACCATTATCATCGTTTTATTACACAGTCTCTTTTCTTACTATTTTATAACCTGGATTTTATTTTATTTTGTACATAAATAGATAGATGGAAGGATCACCGAATGAATTTTTTCTTTTTTTTTTCTTTTTTCAATCCATTATTTGTTCATTCTTTTTTGTTTGTTACATCATTCTCGTCAAACGCAACATAAAATCAGTAAAATCAGTTTTCTCGGTCTCGGATAGTATTAAAAGAAACGGGGATTGTTACAAAAAAAGGATCCTTTATCCATCATTTATTCCATTTTGTAGCGGTTGCTGTTGTGTTTGTTCAAAGTAGTTTTACCTTTTTATCTTTTTATTTTTTTTTATTTTTTTTTTTTTTGCATATCAATTTCCCTTTTTATTACTCTTCCTTGATCATCCATATTCTTTACATACTTGTTCATTTAGTATCATTCGCTTATAACGCTCATTTTCCCGTTTAATTATATAACTACACTCGTCATAAAAACCAAGAAATATATATATTCAAAATTCATTCAATACGGCGTTTAGCACCATCACCTTTTCAAATAATATTTCTCCGTATAAATGCATCTCCATGGCATACATGTATGGATATGCCTTGTTGCCATCATAACTGCAGCAACGGTTCATGGGGCATCACATATTAGCTGCAACTCGCCGATCTATTGTGACGGACCATTATTACGTACAGTACAATTGGCGAGGCTTTTTCCTGATTCGAAAACATTTGTTGATATGGTAAACATCATAATCTCTCTCTACGCATACACTTTTTATCAAGATATATATATATATATTTGGAAACCCCCAACATTTACTAATCAAACAACACGCCACCAATTAATATTTTTTTCTTCAGCCAACAAAAAAACCAGTCGATCAAGTATTGGAAGCATTTGAAGTCATGGGGGGTGAAAAGGCTTCACGAGAAGACATTGCTTCCTTTGTCAATGAAAATTTTAATTCACCTGGAAGTGAGTTGGTCCAGTATTCAGTAGAAGCTTATGATCCCCCTTTATGGTTAGATACAGTCAATGATCCTGTATATCGTGGTTGGCTTGAACTGCTCAATGATGCATGGCGTAATCTTACATTTATATATGATACGTCAAAATTATGTGATGGGTGTGTCACAAGTGCATTACCCGTCAAACGACCCTTTGTTGTTCCAGGTGGACGATTTCGCGAATTCTATTATTGGTAAATATTCACTGTAATGTAAAAAAAAAAAATAGGGTATAGGTATATATGATTTGAGTAGTTGATTTAATGGTGGATATATATATATATATATGGTATTAGGGATACTTATTTTGCGATTCGAGGATTATTATTAAGTGATCTGGATGATCTGGCAAGAGATATGCTTGATAATTTATTGGATTTTGTTGATACCTATGGATTTATTCGCAAGTATTTTTAATTTTCATTCTCATTGAACTATAGGAAAAATGGCATGAGTGTAAATACTTTTTTACTCGTGCATAAAGAGAGAGAGAGAGCATAACCTAATATATATTGCGTATCATGATGCATGGACGAATGTAATCTGCATTTTTATAACTTTTACAGCCAATGGAGCACGTATCTATTATTTAAACCGATCTCAACCCCCTCTCTTGACAGAGATGATCAAAATCTATTATGAAAAAACGGGTGACAAGGCCTTTCTACATAAATCATTACCAGTCTTGGACAAGGAATACACATTTTGGCATACCAATACAACAGTTCGACTCGATTCTGAACATACACTCAACCGATACGCTGTCGACAATACTTCCCCCCGACCAGAATCATATGTGGAAGACTATGATACAGCACATTATGATCCACCGTTGAATGCCACTGAACGTTCCGAACTGTATAGCAATTTGGCCTCAGGAGCCGAATCGGGATGGGATTATTCATCACGATGGACCAAAACCAAACATATCACTAACAATAATCCCATGAGTATTTTACGTCAACTCAATACGCGAAACATCATTCCTGTGGATTTAAATGCTATCTTGTGGAGTATTGAGAACACATTGGCGGAATGGCACACGGCCCCTTCACGTAAATTGTATTATCAACACCAAGCGTCCGAACGATTACGGGCCATGGATGCTTATTTATGGAATCCAGAGTATCATGCTTTTTATGATTATAATTTATCCAGTCATCAACAAAGTATCGAATTTACACCGGCAGGCATGGTGCCTTTTTGGTTGGGGGCGATTCCAGACCGTGTTTACGCATCGTTACCGAGAGTCTTTGATAATGTTATCAAAGCATTGAAAACAGATCCAGGGATATTGACGACATCCATCTATAATACAACTATGCAATGGGATTGGCCCAATGGCTGGCCACCGTTACAATATATTACCATCCGGGCCATGTTGAATGTTGATCAATGGATCCGTCAAGGGAATCATCACGATAATGATAATACTACTCCCAATGAGAATACCAATAGTACGAATAACGATGGTAGTGCTATACCGCTCAGCGGTGATTATTATGATGATATAGCCATGGATTTTTCAAAATTAGCACGGATATTGGGAGAACGTTATGCTGCTTCAGCATTTTGTTCATGGTACAAGACAGGTGGATCATTACCCGGATTACTGGATCGAATAGCAGCGAATACAGATGATGATGGCCATATGTTTGAAAAGTTTGATGTACGGAATATGGGACTTGCTGGTTCAGGTGGCGAATGTAAGTCGATTCTTTTTTTTTTTTTCGAGGAAAAATGATAGAAGGGATCAAGAAGAGTGCATGCGACTCATTCATGCAAACTTGTTTTTTTTCAGATACCGTACAAATTGGATTTGGTTGGACAAATGGTGTAGCACTGTGGATATTTAATACCTTTGCCGATTATAAGGCACCTGATTGTACCTCTGCATTCTCATATCCCATTAGATAAATTCATCATCGCTATCATTATAAACCCTCCCCATCTTTGTTATAATTATACATACATATATTTCACTTCCTCTTCCTTCCTTTACAACAACAACAAAAAAATCACTACTTCAAAAGCATATTAATTATACATCCTGTTACAAATGTATTAAATGATAAATGTATATGGTACAAAAAGTTTTAAAAAATTGTGACATTGGCTATGATGTGTTTTTGGTTGTTGGATCAAAACGGGAATGTATGACGAATGTGGTTGTGGATTTGTAGTAAAGGTTTATGATATGTTTCAATAAAATGCGTATATAGATAAAATAGTATAGAATTATGGATTATGCTGAAAGAAAAAAATAAATGATAGTGGGATGTTGCTTGGTTCCTCATGGATGATGATGATGATTGATGAAATTTTATTTCTTGCCTTTCTTTTTGCTAGCAGCTTCAGCAGCAGTTGCTTCAGCCAATTTCTTCATCACAGTCAATTTACCAACAGCATTGGCTTTAACAGACATTTCTCGTTCGATATTATTATTGATTTTTGCTGTTAATTTCTTTTCAAGTCTCTTTTGAGTGACAAGCGCTGCTTTTTTGGGGGCAATGGTGCGTGCTATATATAAATATCATAATAAGTAAAGATCCAATGACATGAAGAGCATGAATGGCAATAATACAATGTATGCTCATTTACCTCCTTTTTTCATTTGTTTTGCTTTTCTAGGTTGTTTCTTTTGACCACCGCCAATCTTTTTTAATGATCCTTGTACCATGTTTTGTTTGCTTTGAAAAAAAAAAAGTAAAGCGAGTAAGCCTTTTGCTGTTTGATTTAAAAAAAAACTCCGGTTCTTTTATATAGTGACTCCTTTCCTGCTTGGCCATTGACCAATAGGATTGTCTGTCAACAACCTCAAATTTTTTTTTTTTTGACAAGCAGCTTTTTTTTTTTCTTAAACCTTTTCATAACATTCAAAAAAAAGTTTACGATCTATTTCATTTAATTAGACCGTTTCTTTTACCCTCCATTTTATTTTTAATTTTAACCAACCAACAACAACACTTTTATATACTCAACAATGGGATTTGAAGGACGTGGTCGAGGTGGCGCACGCGGCGGTCGAGGTGGCGGCCGTGGTGGATTCGGTGGTGATCGAGGCGGTCGAGGCGGTGGCCGTGGAGGATTCGGCGGTGGCCGTGGTGGAGGCCGTGGCGGATTCGGTGGTGATCGTGGTGGCCGTGGTGGTGGCCGTGGTGGATTCGGTGATCGTGGTGGTCGAGGTGGCATTAGCAAAGGTGGTCGTGGTGCTCCTCGTGGCCGTGGTGCTCCTCGTGGTGGAGGTCGTGGTGGTGCCAAGGGTGGTAACAAGGTCATCATTGAACCCCATCGTCATGAAGGTATCTTTATTGCTCGTGGTAAAGAAGATTTGCTTGTCACCAAAAACTTGGTCCCTGGTGAATCTGTTTATGGTGAAAAACGTATTTCCATTGATGGCCCCGAAGGTACCAAGATTGAATATCGTGTATGGAATCCTTTCCGTTCCAAGTTAGCCGCTGCTGTCTTGGGTGGTGTCGATCATATTCATATTGCTCCCGGTAAAAAGGTCCTTTATTTGGGTGGTGCTTCCGGTACCTCTGTTTCTCATGTTGCTGATGTCGTTGGTCCTCAAGGTGCTGTCTATGCTGTTGAATTCTCTCATCGTTCCGGTCGTGATTTGATTAATATGGCCAAGAAACGCACTAACGTTGTTCCTATTGTTGAAGATGCTCGTCATCCTCACAAGTATCGTATGTTGGTCCCCATGGTTGATGTCATCTTTGCTGATGTTGCTCAACCTGATCAAGCTCGTATCATTACTTTGAACGCACATAACTTTTTAAAGAACGATGGTCATATTGTGATTTCTATCAAGGCTTCTTGTATTGATTCTACTGTCGATGCTGCTACTGTATTTGCTCGTGAAGTCAAGAAACTCCAAGAAGAACGTGTTAAACCTCAAGAACAATTGACTTTGGAACCTTATGAAAGAGATCACGCTGTTGTGGTTGGCAAATATGTTCGAAGCAAATAATTGATACTTTTTTAACTTTCCATATTCTGTTTTTTATGATTACCAAGCTTAGTTTCTTTTCTTTATTTTATCACCATAACGCAACAATAACAACGTAAACATCGCACCCAATCCGTCATATTTTTTTTACATGTAAAACTCAAAAACTTAACATATAACAAACAAAAACTACCACATCGTCTTACCGCACACACCTTCTCTCTTTCTTTTTTCATTTTTCTCTCTATTTGTCATTCCATTATCTTCTTTTGTTTTAGATGTCTTTTTTCTTCAATCTATTTCTTATAATCTTTTTTTTTGTTGTAAATAAAAAAAATCACACAAAAATAAAATCAAATCCAAATGCAAAAATCATTCATCCATTTCCCGCTTATCTGTTATATTCCTGTATTGAATTTAATGTTAGAATTTGGGTGTATAAGTTGAAAATAAGGGTAACACTAGAAACAAAGTTAAAGAGAGAAAAAAAAGTATCCAATGAAATTCGTTGTGGTGTCTTAAAGAGAGAGTCTATTTGAAACTCTACTTCTTTTTCTTCTTCCTTCGACCTTTGTGTGTGTCTGTATTCTTGTGCCTTTTTTTTCTTCTTCTTGTTTTACCTTTTTGTTCGTTTTTTTTTTTTCTATTCGAGTTCTCCTTTTTCTTCAATAACTCTTTTCTCTCTTCTCTCCTCTTCAAATCTTTTTGTTTCTTTTTCTCGGATTTAAATGCACCATGGAGATCAATAAGGACGAAGCTATTCGTTGTTTAAACATTGCAAAAAATCATTTTGGTAATGGCAACTACGCGGCCGCTTTACGATTCACCAAGAAATCGATTAGTTTGTATCCAACCGATCCAGCCAAAGATTTTCTCGAAAAAGCAGAAAAAGCAGTAGCCAATGAAGGAGACCAGAAATCGTCTACCAATAATAGTAATAATAGTAGTAGTAGTAGTAGTGGACCATCGACATCTTCCAAGCCATCCACTACTTCATCCGAGAAAAAATACACAGCGGACCAAGTATCAGCAGTAAAAAAGATTTTAGCCTGTGGTACGGATTATTATGAAGTATTATCTTTGGAGAAAAAATGTACAGAAGTACAGATCAAAAAATCATATCGCAAGGTAAATTATACATTATATGGATGTAGGAAGGGTGTTGTAATAAGACGGATATGAGAATAATGATATTAACAACTTAATTATTTTTATTAGCTTGCTTTACAATTCCATCCAGATAAAAATAATGCACCAGGAGCTGATGAAGCATTCAAATGTAAGTATTATCTTTATTCTATATATAATTCACGTGTTGATAGATTATAGATGCAAATTCCCCTAGTTTGGGGGGTTATATGAAAGAGAAAAAATGGGAAGTCCCGGGAATTCTGTGTTTATATATATATATGAATATAAATGTGTGAATATGGATATGTTTATTATTATTATATCATCATCATTATTATCATTATTATCATCATGAGACGATAACATTAACCCAACGATCATCCTATCTATCCATTCCACACATATACATTAGTGATTTCCAAGGCATTTACAGTATTATCCGATCCACAAAAACGAGCAATTCATGATGCTGGAGGAGGTGACCCAGAACAACGTGGTAGTGGAGGTATGGGAGGAGGAGCAGGAGGATTCCGAGGATTCCATCATGCTGGACAAGGATTTGGAGGCGATGAAATATCACCTGAAGATTTATTCAACATGTTCTTTGGAGGAGGAGGTGGAGGAGCATTTGGACCTGGCTTTAGTAGTGCCACCTTTGTCGGACCTGGATTTGCTCCGCACTATTATCGTAGCGGTGCGGGACGCCGTGCACAATTCCAACAACAACGGGCAGCGAGACAGCAAAATGGCGGTACACCAGGATGGACTGTCTTGTTACAAATCTTACCCTTGTTGATTTTATTCGGTTATTCTCTTTTATCAGGTCTTTTCACCGACAACACACCTGCCTTTTCATTGAGACCTACCAATGTGTATTCTCAAGTAAGAATGACGCAAAGTCACCAAGTCCCATATTATGTCAACCCTTCCGCTTTTCGATCGACAGAACAAAGTAGGCAAAATTTGAATCGCGTAGAACAACAAGTAGAAGTAGATTGGGTACGTGGATTGCAACATTCTTGTAATAATGAACGAAGGGAACGTGCTACACGTTTGAATTCGGCGGCGGGTGTGTTTGGTATTGGTCGAAATGAAGAACAATATCAAAAGGCACTCAAGATGCCAATGAAAAGTTGTGAAGAAATTAAACGGTTCGGTTATAATCCGGATTATTAAAAAAATAAGAGATTTGTTTGTTTTATTTCATATTTTTACCCTCTTTCATCCCACTCATCCTTACCTCTTCTTCTTTATTATGTAAAGTTTATGTGTATAAAAAAAACTTCCAGAAGCATAAAAACCTTCTCAAATATTCCTTTTCTTTTCTACTTCATTAAAAAAACCTCTTTTTACTTGTTAGATAATATTATCCTTTTTTTTCTTTCAACAATAATCACTTTACCCTTCTTATTTACACAACAACAACGAATGTATACACAAAACACACGCGTCTTTTTTTTTCTTTTTCTTTATCACATCAACTTTACATATTATATATATATTATTTTTTATATAAGTTCTATTTTATATATCAATATAGCATGACATTGTGTGAATTTATTTCTAAACCTGGAAAAAAAGATAATATATAAAAAAATGTTGTCAGAAATTTAATGCAATTCATTATTGTACCACCGCCATCAAAATAAAGAATTGACAACACCCTTCTTGTTATTTTTTCTTTCTTTCTTGTTTTCCTATTTTCTAATAGATGATATCATAAATAATGACCATATTAAAAAATCAAAAACATCAACGACAAGAGACAACGCGTTCTCAACAACATACTGATATTAACAAAATGAGTCAACAAAAAGAAAACAAACACAAACGACGACAACAAGAACGACAAGGATTCCCCAATCGATTTATAGTACGACCCCGGGTTCCTTCTGGCACTTTTCGCAAACCATTAAAAAATGATATTCGTCAAGCCATTGATTCTATTGCAGAATCTAATGAACAAGGCAGACTGATGTATCAGTTTCTCTCTAATACTACCAAAACTGCCATTCAACGCATGAAAATGAATATCTTGTCATCAATGGACGACATGGGTCAAGACATGAAATATGATGATGAAGATGAAGAAAAAGAAGATTATTATTTATCCTTATTAATGACACCATGGTTCTCCTTTCATCGTGAAGAAAGAAAATCTGCCTTTGTTTATTTAAACAAGAATGCTGAATTATATGATCCACCCATGCCATTGCGTCTTTGTGAGAATTATTGGATCTCTGAATATTTTTTATCGGAACAATGGGATAATGTTGTTGTAAAAGAGACAAAAGAAAAGTTAATGAATAAGTTGATGAAGGAACGAGAAGACGCCTTGATGGTCCATCGACAAGAACAAGTTCCGCCGCCACCGAGCAATCGAAAGAACTCGAATAAAGTCAAAAATAATATTCATCAAAATGATAATGACAACGATGATATTCAACCAGTAATGAATGTTATCAAACAGGTATGTCCATTTGAAAAAAAAAACCTATCAAAACATAATTGTTGTTTTCATAAATTGAATGATTGAATTATGGTAATGAATTAATAACCTACTTCTTCATTTTTATTGTATAATACGTAATGCAATAGATCCATTTTTATCAACAGCAGTCAAGAGCTGATAGTAGCAGTAGTAGTTGTTATATACGACCGGTGCCTATAACAACAACAATACCACAAAAAAATAAATTAATGGATGTTCAAGTTTCACCACCTCAGCAGCAACATCATTATGATCAACAGTTTCCGCATCCATTATCTGTAATAGAAAAAACACAAATGACATCCTTGGATATGGACGTTATACCTCAACAATATCATCGTTCCAAACAGTCTGAGGCTGCACCTCCACCTGAAGCAACAATACAAAAAAATACACCAATGGACATTGATCTTTCATCCTTGACACATTGTGTTTACTCGGATTCTGAAGTCATGGGTAGTAGCCATTGTTCACCACCCCCACTTGCAACAGAAAAACCACCAAGAATACCCATAGTGATTCCAGCTTCTCCAACAGATAGGTGTGTATTTTTTTTTCTTAAAAAGGGCGAGATATATTGACAGGATGAAATATATATGTATCTTTTCCTACGGTGACTCACCATTGATGTATATATATAATAGTATTTGTAGTGCTTTCAGTATTGGTGATGCATACTCTTCAGAATCAGAAATCAACGCAACGGAAACAAGTCATCGTCCTGTTTATTCACTCCATGATCTCGAAACTCTACCACATTAAGTCATAGTAATCAGAATATAAAATAAACACTATGACTTACTATTGGCTTCATGGTTATTCTTCTGTATAAAAATTGAAGCACCCTTATTATTATTCATCCATTCTATCAATATCATCGTTATTATTGGCATTCTATAGGGTGATTTCGGATTATTTTTTACAATAAATTACTATAGCCTATTATTGAGTACAAAGTATCCTACTATATCACTTTGAAAAGAAAACATTAACTCTTATTTCACAAAAATATAAAAATGAAAAGTATTTAACCGGACCTAACCATAACAAAAAAAATTCAAGATTATTTTATTCCTTAAAGAGGTAATTTCATTATAAAAGGTTAATTTTGACATCATTTTTCAGAAAGTCCTCAATTGTGAAAAAAAAAGATATGAATAGTTTAAAATATTATTAGGTGTTTTTATTGAAAAATATTGATAATATAATATAATAGTGATAATACTCATTATAAAAATGCATAATAATAATTGTTACAAATAGGTATGTAGTAGTAGATGAATAAATATATGTATGAGCTAATAAAAGAATGATATGATATTAAATGCTTGAGAGATATAGGTGAAAAAAAAAGCTTCTTATAAGAGTAATAAAAAGAATTTCTTCTGTAAGAGTTGAGGAAAGGCTTAATGTAGAAAAAATAATGGGAGATGATGAGGTTGTTGTTTGCTTCTTTGCAATTATACACAATTTTTGATAAAAAAAAAGTATACAATGGCTCTTCCTATTATTATATAATAATGTTAATATATGTGTCTATTGATAAATGAAATATGTAATAAGAAAACCAAACTCACTTTTTGATAAATTGATGCTGTTGTTCAAGATGAATGAAAGATAGTAAATGAAAAAAAAAACCACCCTTTATTTAAGCGCCAGTATTGGTGGGATCAATGCCTTGAGTATAAGTGGCCCGTGTACTCATTGGATCATAGAATTTACCCACCGCATCAGGTACATTGCTATTACGAACAGGATCCTTTAAGAATGTAGGGGAGGCAGGGGTGGATGAATGATCTTGACCTTTGTCTTGTTGAGAACTAGTCTCGCTATTGACTTTCTTGCTAGCTGTGAAGAAGGGCATGATTCAACAAAAGGAGTAGTTTCTTTTTTGATGTAGAAGAAGTGAAAAAGATTGGAGAAAAAAGATAATTAAAACAAGCAATTCATTTTTCTGTTTATATATCTTTTTTTTTCTTTCATCTTCTTTCGAATGACGAGAATAAATGCAGGTGAATTTTCTTGGGGGGAGTAATGGTGTGTCAGAAGTTGTTTTTGGCTGTAAGAAAAAGTGTGTGATAAGCCCGGATGATTTTTTTTTTGTTATCATAATTTTTTTTCTGATCAGTTGCACAACATGATTACATTTTGTGACTGAAAAGAAGCAAAAACTTTAATAATGTAAAAAACCAAAAACTGGAAAATTTGATCTGTACTTCTCCGAGTCATTGAAACTCCTGGTACATGTTTCTTGTTGTACGATAGCTTTCTTTCTCCCACAAGATCCCAGGGCACGTGGCTTTCAAACATAAAAAAATATTTATTGTAAAATTGTTGTTGAGCACACATGTATTATTTCCCACAACAAATAAGCCTGTCAACAACCATAATGGGGGGGGCAACACTGCCACCAACAAGTATGATTATACTTCTTTATCTTTGTAATACATGAGAGTATACATCTGTATTTAGTGAGACACAAAATCAATTATCATTTTCTTATGCTTCGACTCGCCAATATATATAGCGAGACCTAATACGTCAAGTTAAAATTATAGGTTTTTCATTTTTCTACAAAAAAAAAAATCCCAGTTTCGTCAAAATAAAATTCTAAAATTTTATTGGTTGCTGAACTTCTTTAAATCAAACCTTTTTTTTATTATTCAAAGAAGTATTTATTGTAAATTCCACAGTCTGGGAAACTTTTTTTAAAATAACTTGGCAAGGTTATACAGGATCAAAAAAAAGTTTCTATTTTGCATTACTCAGATTAAAAATACAACATCTTATTGGATCGGTTCATCAAAATCATTAGAGATTCATTTGATTTGTTGAAATCAACTACAGAAATGAGGTCATGAACCAATAGTTATTATCCACTTTTAGGAGGAGGGCTTAGTTATAAGGGGGATGGAATAATAATAATCGTGACCTAATTCTTCTTTCATGCTTCCTTTTCCTTCTTTTCCGTGACAGCCATTTATTATTCACTTATTACTCTCTCCTTTTCCCAAAAAAATAAAAACTCCTTTTTGCTAGTTTTCGATACGAATCTTTCTGTTACTCCAAACCCTATCATCATAAAAAAAAACTTTGGGGATATATATCTTCATCATCCATCGAGTCCCCAATCCCAATGTTATCTAAAAAAACGAATTCGTCTTATTTTACACTATCTAATCTAGATTTATAACGTAATTTCAAATCAATTCGATAGTTATCATGATAAAAAATGGGTTACTAGATCTTTATAAATCGCGTAATCATTTTTAATAGTAGGTATATATTCTTTTATTATTATCAGTAACAGCTCCTGTTCTCCAAACATCCTAGGAGAAAAAAAATTGGTAAGGCTGAAAAAAATATTAATGTCATGTCCGTAGTTTTTGTTACTATAAAATAATCAATATATGAAAGCTCATTTTAAAATACTCTTCGCGCGAATATCTATGTCCTGGTAATTGCAATTGCAGTATTTCTATTCTCTTCTTTCACTATAGCAACAATAATAACTGAATTGCACATAATGTTTGTGATACACCTTATTGTTGATGATGTTGCTATGTGAGCTGTTTTGTTATTTTAAAAACAATTGTGATGTTGGACCACATATTTTTTTTTGGGCGTTGCTTCACTTCTTTATAGTATGAAAATTACCATATACGAATCTCGGTGCTTTTTTTTTCTTTTCGTTTCTTTCTGTATATAAAACAGCAATAATGATATTTTTCCTAAATTGTTCTAGCCTTATATTCATTATTAATAAATAAACAAATGAATTATACATTCAATTTGGCTGTTGTTGATAATTAAAAAAGATGTTATCATCTAATAATCTAAGGGTTCTATAAAAAAATGTACCAGAAACAGCTAAGTCGCTTATTTTTACAATAATAATAATAATAATAGACGTAGTATTTTTTTTTTTTTTTGCGTACCCGTCTGCATTTTTTTTTCATTCTTTATTTATAGCACTGTACCATTTTTTTCCTCTTTATGAATCAGTATGAAATAGCATTGATCGCAATTGAGTGAGAGAGGACTTGTTCGATTCATATCATCATGAACAATTACTATATAAACATTTATATTATTATCTTTTAACGTTTCGATCATTTTTTATACAATACGATTACCTTTCTAAATATAAGAATGGTGTTTATAGTAAAAGAAGTATGTTATACCAGTTTACAAGTTCCCAAAAAGTAACATTAGTTGTACAACAGAAGTGCAGCTCCTTTCCTTCTTGGTAAATAAAAAGGTTAAAATGTTCTATGATGGCTGTATCCCCTCGGCACGGAACCAGTACACCTTTATCAATTCGCCGTGCTAAAAACAGTTTTATGGTTACTATTTATTTATATTTGGGGGGAATGAATTGTATAATGAATAGCACTAGGCAATAAATGGGTTATAATTTTGATGTTGACGCAACAATTAGAAGTGCTTAGACCATGCATACATGCATGTATTAAGAGAGTTTATTACTAACTCCACCGTGTACTATATCTCGAAAATAATAAAAAGCCAGCAATATAAGCATATATCTCTGTTTGCTTAACAATAAATTGCAATGGTATATTTTTACAATGTACATAGCAAGTCATTATAACCATCATTGTTCAACAAAATTTTTGGGTGTATAGGATTTTTCTTCTTATAATTACAACAGCAATAAAAACAAAGAAAGAATTCATGCTACTTGCTACAATAACTGTATAGCAATTGACAATAGAATTATATAATTACAAAATATATGGTTCCGTTTTGAATGTAATTACATACACAATATGTCATCCATCAAATTTATGGGTTTATCTTAAAACGATACCATCCTATTTTTATGATTAAAAAGTTTCCTCGTCGTGGGGTAATATCCCCCCCCCCAAATAAAGAATATTAATCAAACTGATTAAAACGTGTGTACACATGTACAAATGCTTGGTTCGGTCAGAAAATGAAAAAAAAACCGAGATGTTATATTTTTTTTTATGAATCCTTATACTCGGTTTTTCTCTCCGCGGTTACTACACCATCTCATTTTTACAACTTACGGGACATTCCTGAACTACTATATAGGTATTAAATTTTTTCATGGGTCAGTTGTACGATAGAACGAAAGTAGACATGAAATCAATGATGAAAAAAGATAGAAAAAAATTTTACCCAAAAAAATGGAGGGTGCACTGATAAAAAAGACAAAATGTGGGGCGGAGGCGAGACCATTATTAGAAGAATTAGACAGCATTTCTCTACTACTATTTTAGCTGTTTCCAACATTACGTCAATAATAATGATCAATCGATGAAACCATCATATCTTCTTTAATAGATTGGGGGGTCTATAAGGTAAAGTAGTATATAGAAATCATATCTTTCAATGTCATTATTTCTTTTTTTTATTTAGAACAAGTTTTTTTGATATATAATGATATCAAAGAAAATGATGTAGCAGTATATTTTAAAAAATAACAATATTATTATATATTTATTATAGGAACATATGATGGTTCCGTTTCAAATATAGCTTAATTTTTTATTGGTGTTGATATGTAAGGTACATTTAGGTAATATGATTTTTTAATAATGATAGTGTTATCATTTTATTGTTGTTTCTTTCCATCTGATATAGTTTTATCATCAGGTTTTAGAATATGAAAACTTTCCAACCTTGCGGTTTTTTTAGTTTATGACAGTGTCATTGATAAGTCAACAGCAAATTACGAAAAAGTAAGACAATGGACGTTATCGCGGATGTATATACTTATTCTTTTGAAAAAGGGTATTTGTTCAGGAAAATGTTGGTAGAAAGGTGCCTTATCTGTGAAGAAGTCTTATAAAAGGACTGAATAAGTGATCATCACTGGGTAGAGATTTTACACTGTTGGGCTATGAAGAAGGGAACATTGGAACTTCAGTAAGTTTTCAGTAGAGTAGAAATATATAGAAATGACTTTTATATATTATATATATGTTTTTTGTCATGGGCAACAACAATGATCTTTATTGACCATATACATACAGTGTCAGAAGATGATATCGATAAAACCATATAATAGTCATCATTTACGTTGGTAATAAATATCTCTTCAACAAAATCATCGTGACAAAACTCTATGCGCTTCTTATCACCAAAACAAAAAAATACACGAATGAACATATTTTCAATCATGATAATAGAATCAAAATCAAAGATATGGAATGCTGAAGGTCTTTTTTGTTCTTTCTATCCTCTTTTTTTAAAAAAAATATTATCAAGGAATTCCCTTTTGGTTCATTCTTTCCCTTTCTGTTCATCTTTCACCCCAACAATGTGTATGATTTTCCATTCATACTCAGATATATTTTCAGGATACTTACTAACTCGGATGCGATGTGCCGTTCAAGAGGTCGTTCTAATAACAGTAACCGAAATTTTTTTGTTCCTTGACTCTTCTCTTTATTTTTTTTTCTTTCTCCGTTTCTTTTATTTTATGTAAAAAGAATTGTCAAAGTTAAAATTCATAATTTTTAGTAAGAACTTCACCACCAGATGACTTCTCACGCGCCGAATCATTCGGGTAAGCATCTATCTAACGTTTAACATTGGTAAATCGTTCCTTTGCGTTGGATTTTTTTTTAGAAAAAAAAATACTTATTATCACACATCATCTAATGTTCACACCATTAACAATGATGTACAGCGGCACCAAAGTGACCAACAGCTATACCACCAACATCAGTGCTTCGTGGAATTGCATGCATCAAAAATTCGTGTCGCATGACCAATTTTTTAATCGTAGCGTGACTACTTTCTCGACGCTCGATACAGTTTCCGTTTTGTATCATTTATTTCTGCTAGATAGGGCATTTGTTTCTCAATGTGTATTTTTTTTTTCATTGTTAGGTTTTTTTTATATTGAAATAAATAAAGTATAAATGAATGATTTAAGATGTAAAAGTCCTATTCTCTATATATAATAAGAAAGCCTATGTAGTGGGGATCGTCTGTTGTCTCGCCCTTAATGTCTGAAATAATGTGAACAGACAGACAATTGAAGGGCCCTTATATGATGCTCGCAGCAATCAAACAAGCATGTTATATAGTCGCTGCGAGATAAAAAAAAAAAGAGAGGGCCCTTCTTCTTTTTGTCTCTTTGAACAAGAATAAACTAAAACCAAGGAATATAACGCAATAATGATAATTATGCTATGAACACATATGGGGGATGCTTAGATGCTGCGTTCTGGTGAAAAGGCGACGCAAATACATTGCTACGTGGGTAGTATGGGTCCTCCAAAACATCCTCTTCATCGGCGTGGAGGACCCACGCCGGGATACTCAAATCCCGGCTGTCTCCAACGTCAAGGGGAACGCAATGGCTGGCGTTCTAATGATGCATCACTGCATCACTTTGCTATATCCTCCCCCCGTGTACGTTTCAGCCAGTAGTTTTCTCATCAATACCTAATAGCTGAAATCACATGGGGGATATGGAGAAAAAAAGTTGCATGTGGGAAGAATCTAGCGAATCTTTTTCATCTTCACGAACAAAGACAAATCACATCTAAAACGTCTTCTTCAAGAAGACATTTCCCCACTACCAAGAAGATAAAGAGAAGATTATCCAGTTCCAGATGAGTAAGCAAAACACTTTTTATTTTCGATAAATGTGTCACACATGTGAATAGAATCAAAACAAAAAAAAAGGTTTAATATGACTAAATCATTCAGAATTCTAGGAACTTATTGCCTCCAATGAGAATATACAGTGGCCCCCCCTTTAATTTCACAGCCAAAATTCCCATTTTTGATGAAGAACAACTTTATTATGTATCTCTTTATATATTTATATATACTCATAGACCAAATTATTGTGAAGATTACGAGGACTGAAAGTTAACGAATATGAAATTAACGGGGGTCCACTGTAACGTTTCCTTTAGGGATTCAGGTGTTACTGAGGATTTCCTCTGCCAATGTGATTATGTTGTTGACCGATATCAAGGAGGATATTGATAAACACAAGAAGAACTTGAAATGTAATAAGAAGTTAATGTCGCAGTTCCAACCTAAAACAAGAAGATTAAGACCGGATTATCACCGTACCAACAATTGGGAGCATGTATGGATTGAAGTTGTTCGAAACGAAGGTAACTACTCTAATCAACAGCATTTCCAAAAAGAAGGCGAGATAGGAGTATAGAAACTTTCACGGTTCATATTAGATTTCCTGATCCCTTTTAATTTGTAAAAGAAACCTGTTTTCATTAAATAAATGTTGTATTGCTTTCTTTCTTTGATACTTTTGTATCATTATTAAGCACTCTTTCATTATGTTTTGTTGTTTTTGTTTCTTGTTCGTTGTCAGGGTAAACTCTCTATTAATAGTAAACTCAATAATGATACTTTCTAATGGGGCGTGACACTCTATAAATGCAAAAAGAGATTAACAGATGGGTTCAAACTTCTAGTTAGAGAACGCACAAACGTTTTTCTGATCTGAGCGCATGCAAAGTCAACTAGTTGCATTTGGTGTTAATACAGGCTCATCGTTGTTTGTATTATCATCTAGTACTTTATTAAAGTATGGCTATGCTGATGATCTACGAATTTTGCTCTTTGTAATATGTGAAAAGACACGAACAATATGTATTCAAAAACATACGATGATAGTCCAATCAAAATTTTCTATCTGCACTAGTTTCTATAAACCAATCAATGGGAGTTTTTATATATAAACTTCATGAAGTGCAGGAATATGAAGATCAACGAAACAAAGATGAACATATTGCAAAGTAGGAAGTTAGAATTAATGAATGGAGTATAAACAGTATAATAGTAACACAATCTTAGTTAAAAATAATATATGAGGTAGGGTAAAGTTTAATTTCTCTGTTACTATCTATTGGTTGTGTTTATTATCAATTTTTACTCACATGCACGAGTACGTTTTTATATGGTCACATAGAGTAATTCGAATGGTTATGATGGAAATATAAATCCCAACATTGTACTTTTTTGGAAAGTTCATATAAGAAAATTAGCACGCAGTAAATATAAAAAAAAAGAAAGTAATAATAATAGATGCAAAACATGATATATATTTATCAAAAAAGTGCATATCATCATAGTAAGTGATATATACTTATGGTATGATGTTATTTAATAAGTCGTGATGCCTGGTCTATACGTATAAAAGAATAATGAACAAACATAACACTACGAGAAAGAAACTTGTTAAATCTAGTTCATGTATTTGTAACTTGTAATGGGGGTACGTGGTAAAATATCTGTTTGGACCAATTGTATTGAATTTACTAGAATGAGCAATATTTAACAAGTTTCGTTCCTGTAGTGCAAATATTCAATATTTTGGTTGTCCAGAAAAAAAATTCTTTAATAAAGTAGCTGATTCTTGTTTTGTTGTTGCTATCAATATAAATAAGAAGAATAAAACAAAATGGTCAGATACTATATATAGTACATAATAAAGACATTGACATGAACCCCTACCGAAGAATTTGTGTATGCATTGAAGATCTAAACTACATAACATTATTGACTTTGAACTCGATTAATCATCTCCAGAACTTAAATCACAAAAAATGAAAAGTGGTCAACTATTTCTCTTTTTTTTCTGAAATTTGGGGTAATAGAGATAGGTTTTTTTCTTTCATCAGTAAATACAATATTCCTGGTCAAAACGCGCACGAAGCACAGTATGTTTTTTTCTCTAATTTTTTTTTTTTTACTTCTTGTTAAAATCATTTATATGTTTTCCTTATTCTGTTTGCTTAGAGTGCAAAAAAAGACTCGCAAGAATTAATCAGCGAAATGAAAGAAGAGTACACATTGGCATTCGAAACCATGAATGATGAGAAGAAGTGGGATTTGGGAGACGGAATCTTTGTTGAAGATCTAATGTATAAGTATTCGAGCTGTGATTTTGAACAGTAAGTCATATTCCTTGTTTATTTTCTATAGATTAGTCAAGGAGTTTTTTCTTAATAATAAAATTATCATGGTATAGTCTTGCACATTCATTTATACTTGACGTACGTGACTCATGTTGGAAGAAAATATTTACACCAACGTAACTCAAGACGATTGAAACAGAAGGAAACCCGGCGTTTTCGAGTTATAGTGTTGAATGTAAAGAAATGTTTCCTCCTTGTCAAACGTTGTCAAAAGCTTTAAGAAATCATCCGGAACGAACACAACATCATCATCAGCATCATCATCACCAACATTTATTCCTATAACAATGCAGTAGCCAACACTGTGTACTTACAGTCGGATTCGGTTGGACATATTGAGGAAGCGCGAATGAATATAATAAGAGTAGAAAGAAGTGTACGGGTCGAGTTATATGAAGATAAAACGATATGGGATCTTGGTCTACAAGATCCCTCTTTTTATATATGTCGAAATATAAGGGGCTAATCTAAAGTCTATACTAAATACAAATGATCTACACTAATAAATAGAATATCTAATATTTCTTATATTTCTATTTACACCATGCGGTTCAGTTATCCGTTCATCCACGACATCGTATATTTATCGTATCCGCGGATATGTTGATCCTTGGCTGCATGGGTTACATCGTTGTAATGGTATGCACCATTACAATTCCTATCTCCAGTGACGAAAAAGCGTTGTTTGTTGATGAATTATGGAAAGCAGTGGCTGAATACGGATTAATTGGCCCCAAAACACGATATAATGAACACTGGATCCAAAAAACCATGATTGAAATTATTGACTTGTACTGCTACAAAGTGATTGATTAGGTAAAGGATGACTCAGAAATGAATTATAGCATCAGAATCTGGTCATTGTTGGATCGTGCCTTTGACGACTTGTTTATTGAAACTCGGAGGTAATATTTATCATATGAATCTCGTTTGAACAGCTATCCTTGCTTCCATTATTGACGATTTTATTTTTTATTTACTTTTTTTCGTATTATTTAGAGATAAAATATCTGTTGCAATGTCTTCCATTGATAATAAAGATAGAATAATGACTAGACATGCCCCCATTGCTGACAAGGTGACACCGACCCGCCCTGATCTTGCTTTGTTTCGCGGTGTACAGAATATGGTGCCGCTGAATGTGGCAAGGGTGATGACACCAAAAAAGAATTGGTCGAAGTGAATCTCCATTGCCCCAAGGTTTTGAAGAACATGTTTGTATTTGCTGCTGATAAATGTGAAAATGAAAAAAGGACCTCATTCGATCAATTCGTATTGCTTGCTATAACCAATTTCGTAAGTATTTGAATAGGTGATATGTGATGTGATATGAGTTAATATTATATGATATACGAATTTGTGTTTGTTAACTTTTTTTTGGAGACAGACCTTCATACCAGCGTTTCAGTGATGGACAACCCTGGTGGGTACGTGTATTGAGTGCGTAGCACTCCTCAATATGACGTTTCGAGCCATCCATCCTTGTTCACATCTGGATTATTAAAAATATTGAAATTGACTTTGAAAGTCAAGGTAAGGTGTATTGATTTATAATTCTCAATAAATTTATGGCTTTCAGTATACAATTCAAGCTTCGATCAAGATAGTAGAGGACCACCTTGAATGTGGCGGTACGGGTGACTCTGGATCTGATAGTGAAATTGATGTGAAATCCAATTGTCATCACGTCCTTATTTCACCTCAACTGGTTTTCATTTTTGTACATGATATTAATGAGCGGAAATTTTACCTTAGCAAGTGTTTTTTTTGACAAAAACCTTTCTGCCACTTCGAAATGTTCAACATGGAGTTGGTAAACTAATCATAACGAAGCTAGTAATTACATTCAATAGATGTTATTTTCATTGTAGAAACCAAAGGATGTCAAAAAAAACATCAGTACTATATATAATTAGAAAGAATAAAAAGAAAATGGAATCTCTTATGTCACAAAATTGAAAATTATTTCAAAACCAGTTGGGGTGAAATAAGGGCATCCTGTCATCAAGGGCCATAAAAAACTCGATGCAAGTTATTATGTTATTTGTCAAAGCATCTTAGTGAAAAACTGGCGCGACCTCCCAGTTTGCCTCGTATTATCTCATCATCAACGGTAATGTATCCAACTATATAAACTTTATGAAAGTTTGACTAGAGTTAGGGCTCGTTCAAATTCACCAAAAAGTGATTAAAAGCGCAGAATATAAAAGAAGTAATTTTCGAAATTTTTGGATGCTCATACTTTACTTTCTTATTATTCGTAAAGGCTTCCAAATCAAACTTGCACAAGCTAACACCAGAAGCATAAGCCGAGTATGATGCCAAGTACTATTCAATGGATCAAAATAAAAGGTGGCAGCTTTCATCAGGAAAGATGGTTGAAGACGTGATGTATGATTTTGGTTCTGAGTGCACACATGAACAGTAATTATTGGTTCCTCCTTTTTTTAATATATATATATATATATAAATGACTAACAAACTATAAAGCCCAGTACATTCATTTATTCTCAATGTCAAAGGTCCTTGTTGGAAATCAAAATTTAACGACGTTGAGTTACGTGAAATCAGTACTTTTGGGAATACCTCATTGCCTGCCTTGGATGAAAAAATCAAGAACATTTTCTCCAAATTCAAGAACCCACCGTCATCCAAGTTACTTCAACATGTTGTTCAAATTGCAAAAAGTATTGATCCATTTGATCCATTTACTGAACCAGACGAATATAAATTATTGAATAAATGAATCAGTTCGTTGCTTATTACGTTGACAACTTTTCTTTAACGTAAAAGATTGGAGTGAATAAGATTTTCTTGTTACTCATGTGTCGTCTGCTTTTGGTCGTTTCTTTCGATTCTCCAAAATAGCCACCACCAGATAATGCTAAAACAATGATGACTATATTTTTATCATATTAGCCATGTGGCTGACTTTTTAATTGGGTATTTAGAGATACAACCAGCAAATCTCCTTTAATGCGTATCAATGATGAACGGTCTTTGACCAGCACTTTTGAAATTAACAGCAAAAAACGAGGTGTCAGACCAGATCTAATGCTCATAAAA
Organism: Phascolomyces articulosus; assembly: GCA_025677815.1. Classification (NCBI taxonomy): domain Eukaryota; kingdom Fungi; phylum Mucoromycota; class Mucoromycetes; order Mucorales; family Lichtheimiaceae; genus Phascolomyces; species Phascolomyces articulosus. The sequence goes on along the minus strand of JAIXMP010000031.1, from coordinate 365,391 downwards.
CATGGACTTGAAATGGGTTATTCTGAGCTTGGTGTTATTTTGAATCCAGTTGCTGATAAAAAAACAGTAATCGAGAGTCAGCTTCGTTCACCTAAAACAATGAAAGATACGTTCCAAGCTGCTGCCATTAAAGTCGATTATGATTCAGATACAACAAGAAAAATCAAAGTAATCTGCTTCAATGAAACTGGTAGGATAAAAAGAAGTTTATATATTTATATATTTCAATTGGGAAAATATTCGTTTAACTAATATATTATATTTGTCTATTATTAAGGTTTATCAGTGGTGTTGTCCATTATGGATTCACCTTGTAGATATGTCTGTCGTGTCGTGAATAGTAATAAGTATACCGTGCCGAGTGAAGAAGAATTTATCGTATCAAAGCTGTTCCCTATCTTCAAATTAGTCATACAAGCTAAGGTACATTGCAAATAATCATATTCCATGGATTGAATAACAAACACGTATAGAGGTACTAAGCAGAAATTTTAGATGATTGTTGATAGATCCTTGGAAAGCATTGTATCATATCTTCCGAAAGAAGAAGTCGGCGATCCTGTTCTTGATTTTGAAAATAAAGGCGAAAAGTTTGTTCTTCCAACCTGCTTCACGACTCAAATTCTCCCAGAATTAAGAAACATAAGCTATCCGATGCTTCATCTCCAGTGTCATCTAAAAAGCAAGCAACATGTTCCAGTGCTTCAAGCGCCCGCTCCCCAACATCCTAGTTTCTTTTTTTTTTTTTAATCTTGTATATATCATTTTAAAGCACTAACATCAGTTTTTCTTCCTAAAGCTCTCTGTTACTCAGACGATCACAAATATCTAAAAAAAATAATTCGGCTATTAAGCTCGTGTAAACTACCTCCTACTGTATATTTCTCCCCTCATCTTCAAAAAATTCCTCTCTCGACCAATTCTTTGTTTTTACATCATGCATCTTTTAAACCACAATTGACTATAATCCCATATCACTGATCACGCTTCAAACACTATCTCTTTTCCTAAAAGTTTTTACATCATACATATTCTATATATTAGATGCCCAACATACTTTATCATATTTTAAAATGCTTTATCATTATCATTATTATACAATTATTAAAAAGCGTAAATCCCTTCCTTTTCGTAGTAATATAAACAATTGAATGCTCCATTTTCTGCTCGAACGCACAGAAGTATAATAGTCATCAAAATGGTAAAGGCAGATATAAATGGCTCTTCCCTTTTTTTCTTATTCTTCTTTTCTTGAAAGAGGAACATCATATACTGTACGCTGATATTTCATATGCAAAAAAAAAAAAATGAATATCTCTTCTAGGTAGTATTGATCTGAGTTACGAATATGAACAGTGAGATTATATAGTGTATGAAGCTTCTTTACGAAATCCCGATAGTGGGTATTTGCTTCAATACAGGAATACATAAAATAAGAATAACAAACCATTTTTATTATATACTATCTCAAAAACCTGCTACTTGCTTCAACCCAAACATACTTCATTAAAAAAATTAGCTAATATTAGAAGAGGTCGATAGAATTGGTAAATTATAAGTTTATACAAGTGAGAGGTATACTACAGGGTATCACATCATTTTATCTTTAATTTCTGATACCTAACAGAAACTGTGTTATCTCGTCACCAATACAAGTGATGAGGTGATTAAATGAGTGTCTAACTCTCGATAATTACAGCATAAGAGGATGTATGTATAATTCTTTTTCACCGCTTACCTTACTTATTTCTGGTAGCAACATTATCGATTCAAATAAAGCATGTAATCATAGTGAAGCCAGAGTCATTAATGACACTGAGCGTAGTGGAGGGGAAAGTGCTGTTACGACAACACTCATATCCAAGTATGCGTTTAGAAGCTTGAATGCCATGTGTAGATGATCAAACTATTAAACAACCTGGACGGAAACAGCACAGTAACTTTATTATATATTTTTTTATTTCGCAGGGAAAGGTGTTGAAGAGCAGCGTTGTAAAATAAGCATGAAAACCATACCATTACCACATTTATTATGATCTTTATATATTACAACGAAAGTTACCACTTCTCAATGTCTCGCATCGTTTGTTCAATTGATTACTGTTGATTTAATATTTTTTTGATCTTGTTATTGTATCTTTCAAGTGCACGAAAACATGTTGTAGTAGGTCTTGATGGCGTTGTTGAGGCGACGACGATGACAATGATGGTACTAATGATGTTGGTAGTAGTGGGAATATGAATATTCTATGAGATATCAGAAAACATATTGATTTCACTATATTCAATGTGATAATAGAGATAGAATTAGCACTACGGAACGAATCTCTTGCATGGACTGAGAAATCTTCTCACGTATCTTTAACAATTAACATGAGTTCTGCAATATCTTCTAATCTCCGGTCGCTCTCATTTGGATGCAATCCATCAGTTGTAAACGATTACTACATTACCACAAATAATTTTAACCTGAATGTTCTGAAGGTATATTAGCAATGTTCACGCTATATTTGTCTTCTTGTTGGTAAATACCACAACAAGAAATAAATGTCATCAAATATTTTTAATCGAAACACCTTCCATGTATGCTCCAGTGGATTTCATAGGAGCAATGCCTTTTCATAGAAACAATGATTATATAGCTACTCTTCTATAAATATAAATTTATCTTGGAGCTTGATAATCGATAACAATCTTTTTTTAATATTTACTATTACATGTCCATATCTGTTGAATGGCATAAGCACAGTTCGGTTTGTCTTCCAGATACCAATCATAACAACCCACTATTTACATCATACTGGAGTGTTATCGCAAGAAAAGGCTCAAAATAACGTAGTACCATCCCATCCCTATCATCATACATTTACTAGTTTTTCAATGACAGGTTACCAAATAGTGCTACAGTTTTTAAGCCAGTCAAAACTTAAAATATAACTTGTCATTCTTCGGAAGAAAGAGCATTATGCAGTGGAACTCAATAACAGAAAACCATATTCATGTTACACAACCACGCCCTCCAATGAATCTTGTTTTATTTTCGATTATAAAAATATATCAATCAGAAAAATATAAAGTCCATCATCATTTCTGAATGAATAACTAATATCAGTTTAGAAGAATCAATATTACCTCTCAAAATAAAGATTCTATAAAGGGGGTATTTTTATTTTTCGTATCAGTTGATCTGCAAAAGAAAAAGTTGGATGCAGGCTTCCTACGTGGGCCAATCGTATCTTGTTATTGTCGGTATACCAATGCATTTATTATTATTTTTTGGCACTTGACGCCAACTTAAAAAAACACCCTCCTTCCCCTTTTATTTTATTTTACTTCTTCTCTAATCCCAATCCACTGCCCAAAATACACTCCTCATGAGCAGTAGTGAACAACAACAAGAGATTGGGCTTTATATTGCCTATGGTGCACTCATGACCATGGCGTTCGTTCCAATCTACACTGGATCGATTGCATCACTAAGTGGTATGAAACGACCTACCAACGCCGCCAAACGTAAAAAGACCGATTCACCACTTGAAGATTCTGATGATGAAGACGAGGGTATTACTGAAAGTTTATCTTCCAGTGACGCGTGGATGTTTCCTGTCATGGGTTCGATTGTTTTGTTTTCTTTGTACATGTTGTTCCGATACCTTGATACAGAGATTTTGAATTACTTGATTACTGGCTACTTTTCACTTATGGGCTGTGCCGCCGTGGCAAAGACAGGTCTTATGGTGACCAAGAAAACTATGCCTGTGAGTCTTCTCAAGGCTCATGTGAGCAAATATCGATTAACTTTGAGCCGACAAGGCAAACGTATGTAAAGTTTAGAAGCAGTATATTATTAAAAATGTGGAGGGCATGGACAATTGGGATATATATCAGGAAAGGTTGGAGTTTTTGGATATATGTAAAGAAAGAGAAAAGGGAAAGCTTACGTAGTTGGCAAACAACTTGTTTTGTTTTATAGGATTATCGCATGTTAGCTTTACTGTGGTTCATTTCATGTTACTGGGTGCTTCTGTCTTGTTAACAGTTTATTATAGTATGACCAAGAATTGGATTGCATCCAACATTTTTGGTTTTTCCTTTTCTATTAACGCCATTCAATTGTTGTCCCTCGATTCTTTCAAGACCGGTATGATACTTTTGAGTGGTTTGTTCTTTTATGATATCTTTTGGGTATTTGGCACTGAAGTCATGGTGAGTGTCGCAAAGAACTTCGATGCACCCATCAAGGTGATTTGGCCACGTGATATTATTGGCTATATCTTGGATGGTGCCAAATCGGAATATGGATTTACTATGCTTGGATTAGGTGATATTGTTATTCCCGGTAGGTCGATTAAAATGAAGGGACAGAATACACAACTTGTTGTTTTATACAAAAGAGACGATTGGGAAGAAACGAAAAAAAAAAACTAACCTATCCATGTTTCATTTGCATAATAATAAAGGCATTTTTGTTGCTTTATGTTTACGATTTGATCGTCATATGTCTTGGGAACGTGAACCCAAGGGAGAATTCCGATCCACCAAGTTTTCAAAACCCTATTTTACTGCTTGTGGTATTGCTTATATTCTAGGATTGGCCACTACAATGGCTGTGATGCATGTTTTCCATGCCGCACAACCTGCCCTCTTGTATCTTTCGCCTGCTTGTATTATCTCTGTCTTGATCACTGCTGCTGTCCGTGGTGAATTAAAGGATTTATTTGCATATACCACTGAAGAAGAAGAAGACAAGGAAGAAAAGGAGACTAAGAAGGATGTGAAGAAGAGTAAGAAGGAAGATTCTGAAAAAGAAACAAAAGAATCAGAATCCATAGCTGAAACTGAAGAAGCAAAGCAACAACCCGAAGAAGAGGGTGATGATGAAGGAGAAGAGGAAGAAGATTATGTGGCTGTGGATAAATCAGAGTCGCCCAAAGGTGGCAAAAAGAAGAAAGGTGGCAAGGGTGGTCGTAAGAAAAAATAATTAATTATTGTAGAGTTATAAAAAAAAATTGAATTTTAGTTTACCACGTTATTATTATTTACTACCATTATCGTTATATAAAATACGCCTGCTATTGTTTCTTTCAAAGTATCTTTCTGCATTGCTCCATACCTATACTCGGTTTTATTTTTGAATATGTGGATTTATGTGGATAATTGCAAGGGAAGTGGGAATTTTTTTTATTACAGATGGCGCTGTTTTTTCCCTAGGTGATGGCTTAGTAGCTTTCCGTTATTTCTTCTTGATATCAACGACGTTCTTATTGCATTTACACGTTTTATTATTAGTAACAATAATAATTTTGATTCCGAATATACATATCTCACTATTGACATGCATATACAAGAAGATTTTGACACTGTATTTATATTAAAACTATTCCATCCTCTTAGAAATAGGGTGCTACGCTCTTGATACAATTGTCTTTTCAAGTCTAACAACAAAAGGACCCAATCAACGTGACGCATTATTTTTGAAGCATGATCTTCCTGAGATTCGGATTGTTTGTTGTGCATTTTTTCCATGAAGTTTGAAAAGACGATGTAACCACGGAAGTGGCCATGGCACTGTTAATATCACCATTGCGTCCACTTTTTTATCGAAGGAAACGAGTGTAGATAGTTTTGGCTTGTCAAATATTTATATTTAGAGTGTTCTCATCTCTCTGTCTTACCAGTATGATCTAAGCCAAAAATAGTATAGGTCACACACTTCTTCCTGCAAACATGTTTAATTCACAACAGATGATGAAATGATCAGATACAACACGAAGTGCTGATAGGCGACAACATTTGTTGAAAGGAATTAAAATAAGGCTGAATGGGCACCTCATAAATATAATAAACTACAATAATAGGATAATCATTTCATATAAAAAAAAAGTACATTGAAGAATATTTGGATTATGTGAAATTGCTGTGTACATTATGCATAATCAATAGGATGATCGGAATCAAACAAACAAGATCCAGACGAACGATGATGGTTATTTTTATTTTGAGTATGTAAATTCATAAAGAAATAGATGGTGGCGCATATTTTATATAGGCCATGTTGTTGTTTCATGATACCATTCCAAAGATTCCGTGTAACAAAAAGAAAATTTACAAGCCCATTTTACCATCATAGCCTTTAACACACTATCTTGAGAATAGTTTTTTTTTTTTTTTTTTACTTTTGTTTAAAAGTAGTATCAGGTGAACAACTTAAAAAAAAGAGTATATTTTTAGACTTCTCGAAAAAACCGGGATTCTACAAAATAATATGACAAAACAAAAAACAAGGACTCTAGTTACCATATTTGTCGTTTGGGCTTTTCTTTATTTCATGTTTTTTTTTGAAGGATACATTTAAACTTTTATATATCAAAAATAAATAAGAGAGATTGTTTATTTACTTCGCCACTGAATGACCCATTTTCCAAAACCAAATGGTTGGGCTTGTTTATACTACTTGGGTTGTGATAAGCCAATGGCTTATTTTATATTGTAAAGGAAAAAAGTCGACGTTATTTATTTACCTACTTTTCTTCTCTTTCTGTTATTTTTTTGTTTTTTATATAACTACTTCTTTTTCCTAGTTATCTGTTTTTTTATTTTATTTCGCTTTTTTTTTTTTTTTTTTTTTTTTACATATTTGTAGATCAAAGAAATACCAATGACTCTAATACTATACCGGAAACAATCCGGGTCGAAACGAGATGGGGTTCTATCGATAATAATATCATTATTGCTACTTATTACAATCATGATTGATTATGTACATGGAGCTTATCCAATGGATTCATATATAAAAACACAAATCCCATCTCGAACGAATGCAGCTTCATTTGTACGCAATGAGGCATTATATATTTATGGTGGTGAAGGCCGAGGATCAAATAACGCTACCAATGACTTCGTTTCAATTTCCTTTAATTTCTCTAGTCCGGAAGGCGAACTGATTTTTAACAGAGTACCGATGGCAAATCCAGCAGAAGCACCAAAAGTGGCCAATGCCCGTGCTGTCTTATTACCCGATAACAATACAGTTCTTTTATTTGGTGGGTTTGCACCAGGGAATGAAAACACAACAGCATTGCATATTTTATGTTATCAATATACATTTGATAATCAGCGTTGGGACCCAATTCCTGTCAATGTCACAGCGGGTGACGAAGTTCCACCTGGAGGACCTGCATTACCAACCAATCGTGAAGGTCATACTGCCACTTTAGGGCCTGATGGTCTTGTCTATATTTATGGCGGTATTCGATCGCTGGAAAATCAAACTCTTGTTGGTGATTTTTGGTCATTTAACCCTAGGGATCGATTGTTTACTAGACGAGCATTATTTGCACTCGACCCTATAGTCCTTTTTGCGCATGTTGGAATTCCTTTACCGTATGTTATATATATATATATATATATTTAATATATAGATCTATATCCCTTTAAACACAGCTTACAATAACGATTTATGAAATTTATAGAGACGGCACCATCTTATATACTACAGGTGCAATAGGATATTCAGGAAATACTACAGGAGAAATAGAACTCTTTGGACCTAATGAAGGAATGTTCTATAACACAGCCAATGGAGAGTGGTCTTATAATAGCGAATTTGGGGGTGATCTAGCTGCTGCATCTAGTAGAGGTTATTCTACAGCTGTTCTTGGTAATTAAAACTCTCCATCGTTGTTGTTTTTTTTTTCATTTAATTATTTTTGATTGCTAATAAGTTATGTTTTTGTTAGGACGAGAGCAAAGATACATTTATTTTTATGGAGGTATGTTTCTTAATACAATCTATACTTTATTATTGTTTATGCAAAGTACATTCAACTAACAGACTTCTCATGATTATATAAAGGCACGAATATTAATGGTGAAAGGGGACTATACCGACAGACATTCTCCATTCTTGATACACACACATGGAATTATACTGTGCCAACAGCTGAACAAATACATGGAACACGACCTAGCCGAAGAGCAATGGCAGTTGCTGGAATTATTACCGATAGTTACATGGTTCTTGCACAAGGTATGTTGATATTTCCTTATTAAGATCATAGTCAATCGTACATTAAATATAGGTATTGTTAGATGTATCTTTAACGTAAACAAAAAAATACAAATATAGGTGGTGCCCGTGGTTATTATTTTGGTGATGTTAGTGTTGTAAGACTACCTCCTCAAATTGCAAGAGATACAGAAAACCATGAATTACTAGCAGGCCCTGTGGATATAACTTGGGTCAAGAATGTCGTTACAGGTGAAGCTGATACTGGTATAGAATATGTGTCTAGCAGTATTAGTCGAGGTATCATAGCTGCAGTAGTCGTTATTGCTGTATTAGCCGTTGGATTAATCATCTTTATGGCATGGCGCTTCCGATACCGACTTCGTTGGGTTATATTACGGTTATACAATGATGTTTGGAGTCCACGGTATGTTTACCTTAATAGTATACAACTTGAAGGATGATTCGGTTATTAACCATGATTCTTTTTCAAAATTCATAGTACGGGAGAGCCACGTTGGGCCGAAGCCACCCGACTGATCACAAAAATCATCTTAGCATTCTTATTTATTGCTTTCTTTGTATTTGTTGTCATTCAAGTATTGAATAGTCCAAATGCAAACTTTATAGTCACTGAAGCTGCTGATCGACTGGAAGTGGAAGCACCAGGTAAGGAGAAAAAATAAACAGTATCTTATTGAGAATATAATATTAGGTTCCTTACAATTATTACAAACCATTATTTAAATTTGGATAGAAATACGATTCTGCTTTGATGGATATACTCAAGAAAGTAACACCCAAACAGGCGACCGATATCCCGCAGTTAGTTGTATAACAAGCTTCGGCGATATATGTGATAACAATATCTTTCCACTCAACATGACGAATCACCAACCCTTCTTTTTAGCCAACCTTGGAGCAGTATCATGCTACCTCTTTATTCCTTACAATATTAAACTTGGTGAAAATATTGATCCAGAACGTAGCAATAATGGAAGCGAATTACATTTCACATTCTTTTCAAGATCTTTCGTGCAACATCAAGGCGTCACGCACGTTTCATTTTATCCACCAGGAAGAAATCCAAACAGACAGCTATTTTTTGATGAAAGTGATGAAATTGCTTATCAGAAACAAGACATGACAAAAGATGAATTAGATAATTGGATCATTGCCGATTTCAATGATATGGCTACCGAAAATATTCTTGATATGAATACAAACGATGGTGCCTTTGTCCATTACCAAATCAAAGAATACCAATATCTGCAGGATGTTGGATGGAATTATGTTGGATTTTCACCTGTGCTTAATTCGACAAATGAAGTGGAAACAACAATCAGAGTACAACCAATGAATCTGGAACAATACTCACCAATGAATGGACAGCTCAATGAGTTGACTGTGATCCCTGCCTCCTTTAACAATGTACGCGTGCGTGAACAAAAAATTTATTCCTTGCTAAATGCACTTGGTTTCCTTGGTGGTTTGTTTGGTCTCTTTATCGCATTCCAAGCATTGATGTTTGGTCATCGTCCTAATTCTCCATGGGGTGTTATCCATCGCTGGTCCGTGGGTAATATGAAACGATCCATTTCGCGTGAATTAACATCACGGTTTGATTTGCTCAATACACCTGTGCCACTCATGAATCCAGTTCATCGACGATTCTCAACCATTGATCTCAAAAACTATGGTCCTCGCGATATTGAAGATGCACATTATATGGATGAAGGAAGCGAAAATGATGGGCTTAACACACCGGATGGTATGACATTGACAGCTACGGCAGAAGAATTGGATGATGGAAAACGATTGTCACAAGTGGAAGAACGTATGCAGTTACTCGAGTTGGTATTCAAGTCCTATTACATTGATGATGAAGTTTTCCGACGATTGGATCATGCACTCAAACGACCTGCTTCCTTAAATTCGGCAACAAGCCCCACCACCACCAGTAACCGAAGAAGTATGCCCAACTTTTTAAGAGGAAATGGTGTTGGTTTACGTAGTCGAGATCAAAATGGTGTTGCCGCACATGAAAACGGAACACGTTGGTTTGATACAAATGGTTATAATGAGTCAACTCTTTCTCCTCCTCCTGAAGTTCCACGATTATCTTCTCCACCTCCACCACCCGTACCTTCTCATATACCTGATGACAATCATGATAACAATAACGTTACTGATACAGATCAAAAGAAGGATTAATGTAATAAGCCAAAAAACAATCGCCTTTCACTTTGTTCTTTTTATTTTACCAAGTATTCTCATGGCGTTTTCTTTATTATATAGTGGATTATAATCATCTTTATTGTTATTTTTTTTAGTTGTATTTTGAAGTATATACATTACCTGTAATAATACATAGTAACTAATTACCCTTTTTTTTCATGCGAGTTACTCAATAATCTAACTGTGTTTGATGAGACATTTTTATTGTGACAAATAAATAATCTAGCATAATACTATTATAACAATAAATGTTTAACCTAGTGTGCCAATTAATAAAGATGTGCATCTTGTCGATCTTTTCTTTATTTGTAATACGTTTTCTTTTATATACATCATGTTTCGGATAACAAAACAAAACGCAAATCATAGCTCTATTTGGAAACAATTGCAAATCATATCTAAATATTCATTTATTTATTTCACGCATTTTACAATACAATTTTTGAAAGAAGCATTTCAGAAAGTATAATATTATGCTTTTGTATGTTCACATACAATGGTTTAGAACACACAACTATTGATATATACTATTCGTGACCAATACTGGTGTGCCACTGTTGAATATGCGGCTTTTATAAACGTCTTGGACTGAGAAAAAAAAAAGGATTTTAACGGGCTTCACTCCCCAAAAAAAAGTTCTTTTGGTGGGAAATAAGGTATTACTTTCTGTAGAATGATATGATTTTTTGTTGCTACGCAATAATGGTAAACAAGTTAAGAATATAAAGAAAAAGACGATAAAAATTATCTGGTTTTTTGTGAAGGAATGTCTTTCTCAATGAGACTACTAATTTATAAAAATAACATATAAAATCATCTTCAACATCCCACAGGAGTAATCTTTTAGGACCAGAATTATAATGATGAGTATGGATTTGTAGCCATTTATCGTTAACGGAAAAACCGCATAATTTTTTTTTTTTTTTTGAAAAAATGATTCACTATTTTCGGTCATTACCGAGCTCTTTTCTAATGTTCACTTTATTGTCAAGTCTTTTAAAAGCAAGAAAACAGCTTTGCCACTGATGATAGTAGTAAAAAAAATGATCTCTGTTAATGCATGGTTCATAGTATTGTATATACTACTAGACTGCATATAAAAACTAGTAGAAGAAGATACTGGATTCGAACACATGTAGTAACTATTAGTTGAGTACTCCTGCACACTATTTAAATATATTTCCCATACGAACTTTGATCCGGAAACTTAATACTAAAATGTACGAATATAGTACTATGAAAACATCACTAAATCAAAGAGCCATTTTTGTTAATAAGATATATCTATCAGTATGATAACTCTTCTAACAAAGACCTCAAGACCATTTGTCGTTTCGTATGCATTTGGTATCATACCAGTGATTCTATCCATCAACATCTATAAAATTTATCTATTTTCCCATCAATAATTAGAACGCCTAAGAAATATATAACTTTTTAATAATTCCTATATTGGAAAAATAAATCTATATAAACACTTGTGTATTTATACATTTGTGTATGGATGATAGTCGTAACTTCATCATCTTATTTTATGATATTAGAAAGGTGATATTAAACGTGGGAAGTAACTCATTACAATAAGAAATACATATACGTAGCAGTGTTAGAAAAAACTTTGAGGGACATTCTTAGAATCAAACAATGTTAATCAATCTTATGTACAGAAGAAAACGACACATGATATTCTCACTTATTTTAGTATAATATTGTAAAAGAATGCATTTTCACTTTCTGTAAATAGTGGTATCATTCTTGATATATTTCTACATGTTATAAATTTAAGAGGAATCGGCTTAAACATTTTACATCATAAAAGAAAAATCCAGGAAAAAATTATTATTATGGAAGTTAACATCATGGCTCTGGATCATTTTATAAATGTTCTTTTGTTGGCCAGACTATTCGAAAACTATATTCATATATTCCTATAAGGTTAAGCTTCATGGCTAAAAACCATTACGAATACTGTGTTACCGAATGCATAATCGTAAGTAATTTCTTTTTTGGATGAACTGCTTCTATAGTACAGAAGTTTATAGGTTGGTTGTAGGATTGAAACCTCCTACACACATGTCCCTATCAGAGCGGCGTTTTGGAAAATAAAGAGTATCCCTGGAATAAAAGATAAAAAGTAAAGTATATATTGTACCTTGCAAATCATAATGTTTCTTAAACACATGACATGGTAGAACTTAAACGAGTCAAAGCCAGGGCCTTGGCGAAAGGATCTCATAAAGTTCTTATACACTATATTACATATCCGCGTACTACATATTATGGTGATACGTACTAACGTATATAACATTAACGTATGTAGTTTGTTGGATTTCGAGTTTCTTATGCTGCTTAAAGGAATTCAGAACAATAAAAAAAATACGCATTAAGAATGTGAAGTTGTATTAAAAATAGCATTTGATCATCAAAGAACAAAGAACCAAAAACGCATGGGAAAATAGATAACCAACTATGTGTATTTTCTGAGCGTATTTTAGAAAAAAATGAGAAAGTTAGTCTGTTGTATCACAATACTTGTGGCACACAGATTTGCGTTTGATCTCCTTTAGAAATAAGATTTTTTTAAGCCCATATCAGTTAAATAGTTATCATAATTTTAAGGTGTGATGCAGCTACTATTGATATATTGATTTGAAATATTTATGGAAGAAATTATTTCTCTTCATTTACAACGTTATATAAACGAATAATAAATTCTCCAGATAATGGGCTTACTAATTACGTAATGCGCTACCTTAGTTTTGTTAGTGCTTTTATGAAAATAGAAAATATTCTGAGTGGCGCAGAATTTGATGAAGTAAACTTTACTGTATTACATGAAATAAACTTGTATGGATTGAGTGGGTGCAAAGTAGTAAGTATCCAGCAAGTACGTAGTACAAAAAGTACAACTACATAAAGCGAATTTTAATATGAAAAAAAGATACATTTTTTTTCGTGTCAAAGTGAAACTTCACCAAATTAAATTCTATCAGGTGGAAACTGTGAAACAAACAGCACTACTATGATGTGCCCACTCATCTCTTATTCTCAGTTTACTCGGCGCTCTTTCTTGGTGACACATTAAATCTGATCTAACACTTTTCTGTCGAACTCGAATTACCGTTTTCTGCACCGTCTCTAAAAAAATACCTTTGCAGGTAAGAGATGGAAGTTTCTGCCCAAAATAAAAAGGACAGAACTGAAGCCCAAGTTGGAATAATATAATATGCAATCCATCTACATTTGGTCAACAATAGCATTTACCATTATCTTTGAGAAATTGCATTGAAAATCATTTATGTTCATAAATGTAAAAATAGAATATGATAATGTTGTTATTTACCAATTACTCATTCATTATATGTATCTTTTACGTACGTAATTTAAAAAAAAACAAACAAATACTCGATAGTAGTTTCAATATTATAATGATTGCGTGTTCGTATTAACCTTCTCCGAATACAACTAGAGTAACAGGTGACTTTTAATACTATAATCATCTTACGAATATAGGAGATCCTTGTACACAATTGAAATGGTTACATCAAACTTTGAAAAACTGCTTCGCCAGGGTATGACGGACGTAAGAGGCTGAGCCCATCAAGCCTATACAAATACTATCATTTTTCTTTGATTTATGAATCACACGCTTTTTCTTTTTCTTTTCTTTTTTATATCATTTCAATTAATTGTTTATTCATACAAACAAAACCCGATCAAATCACTGTATATTCATCAGCAAAAAAAAAAAAAAGACCACGACAAATGTTCAACTTACGGTCTTTGCGGTCCTTGCAGGCAGTTTTCTTACTGCTTGCAATATTGTCAAACGTCTCAAATGGAGAATATCCTGTCCCACCAATGACCAGAGAAAAAATCCCTGTTGTCTGGGGCGGTGCTGGATTTACAATCGGTGATACCTTTTATGTATACGGTGGACAAGGTGAAAACGCCGGTAGTTTCAGTCAATTTACTGAGCTTTCCTTTGATACTGCAGGCGTCGTTCAGTATAAAAGGTTGAACGAAAACGGCCCATCATCTCAATTTGGTCAAGCTGTTGTTTTACCTGGCAATGAATCATTTGCAATCATTGGTGGAGCATCTGGTTTGAATGCTAGCACTACTGTTGGTGAACCACTTCGTGCTAGTGTATACTCGTTTGCTCAAAAATCTTGGACTACATTACCTGGTCTAGAGGGCGCCGACCCATCGGCAGTTCCTATACAAAGACAGGAACACACGGCTGTTATGGCACCAAATGGATTGATATATATTGCTGGAGGAATCCCAAGTACTGTGAATAGGACAATCTTAGCGGATTCGTGGTCATATAATCCTGAAAATGGAGTATTTACAGCTCTAAGTACTCCTCCGCGTGGGCTATATGCTAGTACAGCCACTGCTCTACCGTATGTAGCATGCTTGAAAATTTATTTTTTGACATGACAGTGGACTCATTGCAACCTTCCTTTAATATTTTAGAGATGGCCGTATTGTATATATTGGTGGATTTTTTTGGGAAGAAAATATGCCCGACAACATGTTCGGTGCTACTTTAAAATACACTAGACTTGTCATATACCACACTAGTAATGATACATGGACTTTTCAGGATGTTGATGCCAACGCAACAGGCACTGATGAAGGGTATACGCATTCCAGTGCTATTTTAGGTACGCAGACGAGGGCCTTTTTAATTATTATATACCAACTGCTAACAGACACTGCATTCATTTACTATTGAACAGGGCCGGAGGGTCGCTATATTTATTATTTTGGAGGTGAGGATCTTCAATGTATTCTTTGGTTACACAATGATGTTTTTATACTACGTACTAATTTATGAAATTTACAAAGGTGACAATAATGATGCTCCAGAAAAGCGAATTTCCTATAACCACTTGTGGATGCTCGATACTCAAGAATGGAAGTGGTATAATCCTTCTATTCCTGGAACACAACCAGTCACTCGTAGTGGTACTTCTGCTGGTTTACTCTCCCAGAAATATATTGTATTTGGATTTGGTAAGATACATGACTCTATCAATGTATTGATGAAATCGAATAGCATTTCTTACTAATTCTTCTTTTTTTTTTAATAACGAATACAGGTATTTCCCGATCCATTTTTTATAATTCGCTTGACATTCTCCTTACGGCTTCTGTAACAAATGAAGACAGTAAAGAAGTAGATTTGACATCTCCCAAATGGGTTAACAACGTATCTACTGGTGAAATAGCAGATGAGGAGAAATGGAGCCCGTCAGGTCTTAGTGGAGGAGTTATTGCAGCAGTTGTCATTGTATGCGTTGTTGTTGCACTTATGCTTTTGTATTTGTTATATCGGTTCCGTTATCGTGTCCGCCGGGCAATTATGCGAATTCATTACGGTATTTGGAACCCAAGGTAATATTTATTTTTTAATTAATTACAGATGTTATAATCCATTTATTCTGATTTTTTTTAATAATAGAACGGGTGAACCACTTTGGGCGGAGACAGCGCGTTTGATTTCTAAGGTCATCTTGCTCTTTCTCTTCCTTGCGTTCTTTGTTTTTGTCCTTATACAAGTGATACGAAGTCCAAAAGCTACTTATATTGTAATGGATACGACGCCCAGTAAGCTAATTACACTTCCAGGTATATAGCATACTTAACTTTTATTTTATTGCCGTATTGACTTACCTTCTTTTCTCTGATGTGAAGGAAGAAGATTTATAATCAGCTTTATTAATTCGTTAATGTCTATATGGAAAATTTAGATGCTCGTGTTTGTTTCGAAGGATTCACACCTGCAGAAAATACTGAATTCGGGTTTGAGTATCCAATTGTTGGATGTGTTACTGACGCTGGAGATGTTTGTGATGACCACCTTACTAAGCTTGATCTGGAATATTATGACCCAAGCTTTATGGGTAATCTTGGTCAACATGTATGTTACTTATTCACCGGTACTAAAGACCGTGCTATGTATGATTACGAGACATTATTGCTGGACAACGAAATTGTTCCACAAAGGAATAACGGCACAAATGTCCATTTTACATTCTACGTAAACGATAAAACAGAGAATGGTCGTATTCATATTACCTTTTACCCTGAAAAACGTAATCCAAATCGAGTCATCTTTTTGGCACAGCACCAACGAGAACTTAATGATCAAGATATTGCCGATTTCCTTGAATCTGATAATGATGATTTTGATGCACTGCATACAGTCGATCTTCATCCATTAGACGAAGGTTATGTCCAATATCAACTTGAATCAAAAGAGTATTTAGAGGACGTTGGATGGAATTATGTTGGGTTTGCACCTGTACACAATTCAACCCCTGAAGTCTCAATTGTACAACGTGTTCAAAATGCGCCTGGTCTTGGAGGGGGCTTATTGAATGCTGGTGAAAAAATGATTTCAAGATTGACTATTGCACCTGCCAGCACTTCCATTATGGTTCATCGTGAGCAAAAGATTTATTCCTTGGTAAACGCAGTTGGATTCATCGGTGGTCTTTTTGGTCTTTTTGTGGCATTCCAAACTATCATGTTTGGTTTCCGCCCCCGTTCACCGTTTGGTATTGTTCATCGTTGGTCCGTTGGCGATATGCGACGTTCTATTTCTAGTGGTCTCAAGGATCGTTTTGATCTGAACCGAACACCAGTACCGCTTGTCAACCCAGTTCACGACAGATACTCTTTGAATCTAAGGAATTATGGTCCTAATTACTTGGATGATGAAGAAGAAACATATATCGATGAAGCTGAATCACTTAATAGCGAGCAACGAATAGCCACTGCCGCTGGTACGTTATCCCCTCATACACAAAACGGTACTGCCAATACAAGTCAGGTGTTTAATACAGATGAAAGTCGTCGATTGTCATCTGTTGAAGATCGTATGCAATTGCTCGAACTGGTGTTCAAATCATACTATGTCGATGATGAAGTTTTCCGACGATTAGACGTTGCTCTCAAGCGACCTGAAGATCAAGGTAATCGTGCATCACGTCGTAGTATTGGTGAATTTTTCCGTGGAAGACCTAGTCAACAAAGTTATCGTCCCGCAGTCGATTCAACTGCTGTTGGAAATGGTCATAATCACATCCAAGTGCCAATGAGAGAACAAGAACAAACAGCTCATCCCGCCACCGTGCCTGTTACTCAACAAGATCGCAGATCTACGAGTAGTGACAGCAGCTAAAGTATATTTCTATAGGGGAATATTTTCTCTCTTTACGCTATAAATTATTTTTTAACTTTTTCTTTTATATGATTCTATTCATTTAATAAGTCTACTTATGTAATTGATATTTTACTCCACCTTTTGTATATTATTATGCTTATACTTTTATGAAATAATAACTTTTTTTTAAAAAAAAAAAAGAATAAAAAAATTACTCCCTATCATATCCCCTTTATTTTTAAAAATAATCTCCTCTTTGTTCTTGTTACGTTATACATTGAATGAGTTCTGGTTTGTAATAGTTGGATAAATGAAATATGATTAACAACATGGGTTATTTATTACGGATGCATTGATGTATAAATAATATGTTTCGATATATTAATGATTTATTTCTCATGAAAAAATGTTGCATCGTTATTCACTAATTGACAATTCGGTTGTGTAGGAATGATAAATGAGGAATTATCCTAAAATTCAATTTAGTTAACATTTGTTTTCTTTTTCCAGAAATATTTTAATTACCTTTAGTTGTTCTATTTTGCAATACATTTGTGTTGCATGTGCATTCTATAACTACAGCAATCACCAAAACTATCGGTTGGACCACAGGTATCTGATCCTTTACCATCGTCAGTAATCGTACAGTAATTATTTTCCCATACACCGTTTGCAGATTCACAACATGTTTGTGAAGCAATAAGAGCAGCTGAACTGTTTCCGGTCTTACGATCTCTGCATGCACAAATCTCGGTTGATGTAGAATTGTCTTCATTACCGGCCACCAATAATACCATTGTTCCAAAGAGGATAAGATGTATAAAATTGTAATATGTCAAGAAACGGATTAACGCAATCATTTTGATCTTTGTTTTGTGTAATATTAAGAGGAAAACAATATTTTTAGAAGGGGAAATAACGGTAATATTTATACAAAATAGAGATAAATAGAACTTTTTTTAACATGCATAAGAGTTGATTTCAGGGTGTCATTTCTGCTGTTTCGGAACAAAATTGAAAATCATTATTTTTTTTTACTAACATCCTTATAATTATAAGACCCATGTTTATATAACTAAGAAATTTATAATAACTATAACCGTCCTTTAAGTACTGTATATTAATGGAGAATGTGAAATATAATATAAAGCGATATAATAGCTCACTATACACCTGGTAAAAATGTCAAGAGTGAGCTTACTAGATGTGCAGCTTGTAAGGTTACTCCTTTCGGATCTTCCGTATGCACAATGCTTCAAAACGCCAGCTTTTTATTTATATGATATCATAATCAAAATACTTTTAAAGGAGTCATCATTAATAATATCGTAGTCGTGTAATTGTTACGGTCTCAGTAAGCCATCGATCAATACCTACCAAAGGTATTGACTTAGCAATAGGTGTAACCACAAATAAAGCATTCTCCTTCTTGTTCGCTAATGGAGATGAATAATTCAAATACACTAACTTCTCTTTTACAAGGTTCGGTGGATAATTATCCCAGGATGACAAACCATAAAATACAACTTTGTCCAAACTGTTACTCTTGTACAAGACATTCAAAATAGAACATAACTTATTCACATCTTCTATAGATTTGATCCTGGGTCGTGCCATCATAGTTGCCTCAAAACGGAGCTCCTTCAAAAATGGTAAGCTGGACAAAGCGTCAATAACAGCCGGATAGTGTAGTTGCTGTATGTAGTGAAATCTGCGAAGTGTAAGTTTTTCAATGACAGTTTTCTGAAGCGTCTTGAAAAAGGTGATTAATCCCTTATCGTCGTATAGGCAATGCATTTCTGCAAGTGTTACTTCAAGTGTTTTCAACGTAGGGATATGAGCAATGGATGTCAATAATTCGTATGTGACAGGCGGCACATTGCATAGTCGTATATGCTTGATATTACAGATATTATTGTTATTATTAATGTTGTTTTGCTGAGTAATAGTAGTAGTGGTATTTAAAAACATGGATGGTGATAAAATAGTTTCCCCTTCTGCATGGTTACATGTTATATCCATAAGATCTAGTTTCGTCAACTTGGGGCATAATTGAGGGAAAATGTTTGGGTTACTGTTAAGAGGAAGTCGTCCATTAGCAATTGTAAGTTCCTCCAGTGCCGGTAGCCGTTTAAAAAGTCCAATTACAGCATGGTTATTAGCAAAAGAATAGCCATGGAGATTGAGACGGCGCAATGTAGGCAGTGTAATAAGTGATTCGATCAAGTTGTAATGGAAAGTTGCTGGTCTTGTGGAAAAAGAAAATGTACTGTAGGATAATTCAAGCGTGTCAAGGACAGGGCAATGGTTGACCAAGGTGATAAGCGAAGACGGGTCGCCACTGTATTCAAAATATTGACAAGCCAATGTACGCAATCTATCCATTGATAATAGTTGTCGAAGGAATACAGAAGCCCAATCTGTACCGCCATAATAGTCATTATAGGCACCGGTCAATATCAGAGATTCCAATGTTTTTTTATGTCTGATAACAAAAGGAGCAATTTCATCGCTGTTATCACATAGTGCAAGATGGTAAAAATTATTATTTTGAGAGTTTGTGCGTTGCTGACATCGGATGAGGGGATTTTGAATTGGGTCATCTTGTCCATCAGTAATGAAATAAGCGCCTTTATCCATAAAGTAGATGAGCTTTGGACACCAGGAAAATAATTCATCAAGGTATATACCATCCGATGGTGGCGAAGATAAAGTGGTGTCATTATTGTTATTTGAAGGAATGTAAAATACCTTCTTCGTATCTATACCAATGAGATATTGAAGATTTGGGCAATTTTTTAACACAGCCTCCAATCGATTATGGGTATCCATTAGATCTTGAACATGTAGATAAATCATGTTTTTGTTGACAGTGGCAGTGGATAGATCCATCGTTTTTGATGGTGAGGACTCAATGCTGGATAAACCACCAAAGTTTTTGACTACGCTAGTGAGTGTGTATGTGAAATGAGTAAGCATTGGACATGTAGCTAGTATTCGGGTCAACGTAATATTGCTTCCATGGCGGTTCATCGATAAGTGAGTCAATCGCTGGTTGCGGGCCGCTAATTGTTGCAATAAATCAAGGAACCAATCTTGATGTGATGTTTTACAATAATTGAACTCTTTATATATATATGACATAATTATGTATCAGTTTATCAAGATCACGATCTCACCCTTCACACATTCCCACACTCCACTACTTTTTTAAAAATGACATTACTATTGTGTATACTACTTACCAAGAGATTCAATCTTATCACAACCCCATTTCAATAATTTGTTCATCATGATATATAATTTGTTTTCCTCATTAAACATATCAAACGTTACAGACATAACATGTTTGGCAATACATTTTTCTCGACGATGGTTGGATTTATGTATATCCTTTTTTGAAAAGGACACTTGTTTCCATATATCTTTTGTATATTCAGGAACATGTTGGTACCATGTGCGATTAACAGCCATGCAAGTCAGACAGTCTTGTTGGTTAAGGAATGAAAAGATGGTGACGAGAACGTCGAACGGTAAATTATTCAGGATTCCGAATTGGTATTCTTTGGTCATTGTTAATTCATTAAAAAATTGTATAATGATTTGCTGAAGAGAATGTTGGCAGTAATGATGCCAAATAAGAAAGAGGAAAGAGATAAAGAAAAAGAAAAAAAATGGAAAACTCTATTTGAGTGTGAGTAGAAAGATCTTCATAAAGAAAAGAGAGTGGTTACACACGATCATGTGTGAATGGTTGTAAGAGGTCAATGCTCTTGCTATGATGAAAACTCGGTTAAAGTAGTCTGCTCCTAGCGGGTTTATTTCCGGAGGTAGTATCAACCTTCTAGAAACACTATTTTCATTAACCCCTTTCCTTCCAGCGGCTAAAAAATAATTCTCAATCAATTTATGTCCAACAAATCAATAATAATCATATATACACATTTAGCATTAATATCTTTTTTTTTTAAAAAAAAAGGAGGGAAGTGTATCCAAAAAAAAGTTAATGGGAGGTAAGGATCTAATATTATTCAAGTATATATATATATAAAAAAAAGAAATATACGTCTGTACAAAAAAGTTAGCTATATTTTTTATGAAAAAAATGTTTCATCAAACGTGGGTTTTCTTTCTGGCTTTTGTTGTTGAGGTTGTTGTAATTGAGATGGTGACGATGATGGAACCCCAAAGATATCATCGAATTGACTATTGTTGTTATTAGAGATATTGGCCTCTTGTTGTTGTGGAACAGCTGGAGAAGCTGATGTTGAGGAAGCAGGTTGTCCAGGGGCAGTGGCGGGGTTCGGGCTACCAAACAATGAATTGAGATCATCTTTGACAGAACTACCCGTATTACCGGTACCAGCTGTTGCAGGTGTAGATGTCGAAGATCCTCCTTCAAATGCAGCTAAGTCAAATCCATATTTAGCCACTGATTTGGCTTGTGATGGTGATAAAGTTTGCGGTGGGGCAGTGGTTGTTGTCACATTGTGTAATTGAGGTGATGCTACAAATGTAGGCTTCGCTGATTGTAGTTGAGGTGATCCAAACATCTGTTGTGAACCGGTGATATTATGTTGAAGTGGGGTAGTAGGTGTAGCATGCGATTGAACAGGTGTTGTAACAGAACCAGGTGCACTATTACCTGTGTTTGCAGGTGACTGAAAATTTTGTTCCATAGTGGATAAATCCGGGAACTTGGCTTCAATGGCACTAATATCCACACCAGGAGAACCTGTTCGTAATTGTTGCTTGGCAATGGCATCTTCTTTGAGTTTATTAAGTGACATAGTAGGTGAAGAAGTAGCAGATTTACTGTTACTTTCTTTAAACCCAGCAAATGGATCAAATGTTTTGCTACGAGGAGCAGGACTTCCTGCGGAATGTGGACTAGTAGGTATATTTTGTGTCGTTGTATCTGGTACCTTGGCAAACAATTCAGTTGGAGGTGCATTAGATAATGTGAAAAAATCGTTATTTGAAGTAGAGGAAGAGTCTACTGCTGCTGTAGGAGTAGCAGCATGAATCGAAGGGGAAGTTAACGCATTATTATCGTTGATGGTAGGTTGATTTTGGATTTGTTGAATTTCTTGTTGGGCTGCATCCGTTCGTTGTTGGAAATGTTTAGCTTCTTGCTTATACATTTGTAGATCTTGTGTCAACCCTTCCTTCTTTTCCTTGGCTTGGGCTAATTGACGTTCTGCTTCCAATGCTGTTTGTTTGAGTGTTTCCAACGTTAGCTTTTCTCGATCCAATGTTTCTTGAAGTTCGCGTATAGCATTGTTTTCATTTTCAAGTTGAATACGTAATTGATTATTATGTTCCGTCTGATTCAATGTTTCTGCTCGGACTGATGCTAAATTGCTTTCAAGTTCGGATCGTTGTGCAGCAAAATTATTACCAGTTGCCATGGGCTGTTGTGCCTGTGTGTGGGGGGGTAGAGAAGTGGATAGTTGTTGTTGTGATTGTTGCTGCTGTGGTTGCTGTTGATTTGTATCTGATCCTAATCCCAATAAATCAGCAGTCGTTTGTTGTTGTGGTTGTTGAAGTTGTTGAGAAGCAGCTGAGGATTCTGCAAATGCAGGTTGCTGTGAAAATACATGGTCTATGTTTTATGTAATTTAATGAGTACTACATTCTCCTATTTCATATGTTTCCATCCAACAGTGTCAAGCCATTTTTTTCATTACCTGGTAACGCACTGGGTATTTGCCCACCTGCTTTCCTTTGATTAATTAAATGCATTGCCACTGCGAACTGTTGAGGATTCAGTTGACCCGCTTGTTGTGTATCTGCTAAATCCCAAATACGAGCCAAATCTGCCTCTGGTAATTTAGAATATCTAAAAAAGACCACAGCATCACCGCCTATATGAAACCATGGAAATAACTGTTAAATATCCCTTTCTTTTTTTCATCCTCAACACATATGCCCTTAAAAAAAAAGATTTACCAGAAATAAAGCCAGTTCGATTCGTATCCAATTTATCAAAATATCCTTTATACTTTACAAATTCGTCTCGAGAGATATCCATTTCACTTCGCCCGGGATGATGTGATTGATGACCTGTGAAAACACCTGTGGTTTGTCGCTGCAATGTAGGAGAGCGACTGGCCATAACGGGTGATAACATACGCCCAGATGCTGCAGCTGCATAAATAGAGGCAGGTAACGAAGAAGGTAAAGATTGGCCTGTCAATGCACGAGAGATATAATGCATAGCAATAATAAATTCTGTCTGATTCAAAGTGCCTGCTTTTCGTGTTGCTGCCAAAGCCCATACTTGATGTAAAGTAGCAGAAGGCAAGTTGGATCGTAAAAAGATACTGGTTGCCTGATCCGCTTGTAACACACCATCCACGGGACCAGAAGATTGGAAAATATTGATGAATTTTGAACGTTCCTCAGGTAAAATTGTATCGTTGCCATCATTAGCAGTAGCAGTAGCAGGAAGGTTGGCTTGTAAATTTGGACTTGAAACGGCTGGACGATTTGTACTTGGTACAGGAGGAGGTGTTTGTGGAATAGGTACACCATCCAATTGCGGTAATGGTACTATGAAAAAAACAAAATGACCACACAATTTGTTTAGAATATTCCTTCATAGAAATTTCTGGTCACTTATCTTTCTCTCCCCCCCCCAATATTTCCAACATCCTTTCTCCTTTTTTCTGAAATGGAACGCACCTACCTTGTGTCTTCAATACAGGACTAGCAGGAATAATTCCATGTTGTGCACAAGCGATTAATTTCAGTGCAATACAAAATTCTTGGTCTGTTAAAAAGCCTTTTTTATCATTATCCGCAGCATCCCATATCTACTCCAAAAGAATAATAACCTGGTTAGTTTCTAGTTATTATAACATCCTTTTGCCCTCTATCCTTTGCCTCTGCCAAAACCCCACTTTTCCAACTCGAGAATCTTTTATAGAATAACCGTATTACCTCATTTAAAATATTATCAGGTACATTGGCCTTTTTTAAAAATGCCATTGCCTCATCTTTAAGAAGTACACCTTTTCCTTCAACGTCAGCTCTTCGAAAGAATCGAACATAAGCTGTTTTTTCTTGTGGGTCAAGTAATGTCTCCCAGGTCCCTATTCATTAAAAAAAAAAAAGAATAGACAACTCAGTAAAACACTCTCATTTTCTTCTGAACATAATTATTGTTCTGTATATTTCATTGATTATTATTTAATATATACCTGATGAAGCGTTTCCACTATAGTTTGGACTGGCCATGGTTTATTAAGGGGAGAGAAATAAAAAAAAAGAAGCTGTGCAATAGCCTTAATTGAAAAGTTGAAAAAGCTCACAATGGGTTCGGAGTGTGATATCACTAAATAATACACGTGTTGTGCTTGAATACACGTCGTCAAAGTTCATGCAAAATTAATAATAATAACCCTTGTTGTATGTATTGGGTCAAATGTATTTTTTTTTTCCAATATGACTCTTTTTAATATGATATACGGTAAAATTACTTATTTAAGTGGAATTCATTGAATTATGTTATTGTTTTGCCAAGATTTTCAACTTTGATACAAATCCCATGGTTCCACACATAGAAGTTTCTATAATTATGAATAGCAAATATATATGCTTCCTATGGCATTGTAAACTATAGGCACGGTTACAGAATTCATATTAGTATCATAGATACAGGTTCACTATTGTACTAAGTAAGAGCAGATAAAACGTAGTCGAATTAGTGACAATACCATATTTTCATAGATTATTACAAACTGCTGATGCATGAAATTTTGCTTCTCTAATAAATTCATAGTGTCTCGTATTTATTACGTAGCTTTAAAGATATGTGTGTTGTCGGTGATACTAGGTCATTATTTCTCTTGAAATTTCTATGCTATCTCACACGATAAGGATCGCTTGTATCTAAACCACCATAGCACAGTCATATATATAATAATAATATTTAATAATAATGGGCAGGATGGGAAAAATTGGTATCTATATGTGATCAACATTAAACATTCTTCTGTCTATTGCACTTTATGTATTGAATTTAAAATCGGTACTCAGCATATTTGCTACAAAATAGAACTATTCATGGTAAAGTAGTATATAAAGTTTAATTATATGCTGCTATAGATGCTATGAAACAGAAGAAATCGAAACAACATTTTAAAACCATACTTTGTGGATACATATTATCTGATCTCATTAACAGGGCGATAAAAAACTAGGGTTCACAATAGGACGGTATGGACTTGGGTTAAGAATATAACACCCCTCTCCTCTGCCTGAGGATCAAAATTAGACCGATTAGACTCGACTTTGTCGGCTCGCGAGCTATGCATGTCAATTGAGTAGATTAAGTTTTTTTGGTTCATCTAGTAGATCAAGGAAAACATTCAATAATATAAGAAAAAAGGATACATGGTAGGCTTGGAAAACACTGAATAAATCAAATTTTCAAAGTATATTCCAAAATTATGACTCAATGTACAATAATAAATATTTTTGGAACAATTCACCACAACCATGGTTGTTTCTGCCTCATCAAACATAGAACTCGATACTACCTCTCAATAGATTAGTTTATGTATGAAGAGGCAAACAGGGCACCAGGTTCCGGGGTTTTTTTACTCTGTTTTAAGACACATTTATATGTTTGTCGTTATCATTGATTAATAAAAACATTTTACACTACGTACCTTTTTCTAATTCATGAAAAGTGTAAGTTATTCTAACTTATACATTTGAAATCACAAGGAAAACGGAGAAATAAAAATCATTGATATCTTTTTTCTTTTGTTTTTTGAAGAGAGTAATAAGTATAATATTCCTAAATAAATAAAAAAACCATCACTCTATTTATACTAATGACCTACTACTACTTACATGGTATAGAAATATATATTGTCAAAGTATTAAATTGATATCTTGCTTAGTTTAACGTAGTAAAATCAATCAGACTGTTGCCAACCCTCCTGTTAGTTTTGCTACTGTCCGTGGGGATTTGTTATTTTTACAGAACCGAGTATTGAGAACAACTAAATATTGTAGGAGATTGGATCTGTAAATCTAAGGTATTCCAAAAGTGGTTTGGTTAAGATATTATATGGGGCCTAAAGGATTCTTTTTGAGCATGTACGTTCATGAAAGTAATTCTTCTTGTTTTACACATTTACCCAACCATTAATCTATATGTATTTTTTTTAGTCCAAACTTTCTTTTGGCTTTTAGTTCTTATATTCTATTATACGTACTCTATGTTTGAATGACGAAAGATTACAAATGAGAATTACCTGTTAAAGTATTGTGTAACTCTCTATGAAGGTAAAGTTGACAAGCTTTTCAAGGTGTGAGATAATTCTTCTCACCATCATCACACACAGAGAGACACACATGCAAAAAAAAGAAAAAGAAAAGAGTCTTATACGATGTTATTTTTGGATTCCACAAGTCCTGATTCACTTTATTCCTAAATGAGTTTTATCTAAACGCAAGAATTATTTACAACTTATCTATGAAATATTGTGCAGATCCTTTTTCATCAGATTTTATAAAGAATAAACTATTGCATTTGTATTACACCTTTTTTTTTAAACATCGATAATTACTTTTATTGGTGGGCTTTTTTTTCCAAATGGATTTACTTTCAATTGGTAGGGTATAAACTCACTTTTTTTAAACAATCTATTATCCATCTATATATTGAAGATCAACAAAAAAAAAAACGTGGAATATTCTTACATTAACATTGATGTCAACAATTGATTTATGAATAAAAATATATAAACGCCTTTAAAAGTATGCAAGTCGTTTTCTTGTGCAACAATGTGACATGAACACTAGTCCTAAAAAGGCAAAGATGAAAGAACAATTTTCTGTGTAAGACAGAAAATATATATAATCATCTGAGCCCTCAAATAACATTTCTGGTCTCAACCAGTAAAAATAAAACTAAAATAAACGTTTATATAAAAGTGAGAGCTTAATTATCAATGAAAAAAAATTGAATACTTCAATTGAATGTTGATGTAATCCATTCTAAAAAAAAAAAAGATGAGATTTTGAATTACCAGTATAATGCTCAAATATTTAATGGTTTTTGTACCTTTTTTTTTCTAAAGCTGGCAAAAAAAAAAGAGAGAAAATTGATAAAGTTGCTCATATGACTGTAATCATCATAAATGTCAAGAGTTCATGTTCTTTTTTTTTAATAGAATATTTGAGATAGACAGCCCAAATCATCAAAATTATGGCTCGTGAAATATATTACCCAACAACAGCTATTTTATTAAAAAAAAATAGGTCCTGTTTCTTTGGTGATCCCCCATAAAAATGAAAAGTTTCTATTTTGAACTTTTTTGTACTACGCGAGACACATTCTCAGAATCCATATCTGTTAAGTTCCATTCAATCTTTGCTTCACGAATAAAAAGAGGTAACTGTTCACAACCTTCTTTTTTTCTATATGTACGTAAGCCCAATAATTGTATTATCGTTCTCATAGAAAACATTTCTTTTTGTGTAAAGTTCTCGGATAACATGTCCCGTATTCTGTTTTATTACGTACAACATTTGTCTGTAGTAAAAAAATAGATATAACAGGAGTAGTAATATTATATATGTGGGCACTTTTGGTTGTGTATCGTATAACAAGATGAAGAGAGGAGAAGACATATATTCTATATTCTTAAAATAACACCGCCCTTGTGTTTTTGTACAATTGAAGAAAGCTAAGCCGATCTTTATAAAAAAAAAAGAGATACCTTTGTAAATAATGAAACGTTACACTTGCTTTCAATAAAGTTGTTCTTTCTGTAAAATAGTATAAAATACTCAATTAAAAAAAAAACGATCTTCAAATCACCTTTCTTCACCCTTCCTTTTTTTTTTTAATATGCGATTCTCGCTTGCTTTGATTGCTTCTTTAGCACTTGGTGCTAATGTTTTTGCTGTTCCTTTAGAAGAACGATGCAATGATGGCAGTTGCCATAAACCTAAACCTGAGCCTCTTCCAGAAGGTGTTCGAGCTAGAGTGATGATGAGTGTTTCACCCGAAGGTCAAGTGAGTATAACAATTGATTTATATAAAAATAAGCCAAAGAAAGATATTTTATACTTATAATGCTAATTGTTATTTTGTTTTTTTATAAAAATAATAATAACAGTACATGTTGCCTCTTTCAGTTGGTAAAGTCTTTTTCTTTTTTTTTTTTGAAATCAAATGATTTCTTCTTTATATATTCATCATCGGAATTTTATATTTTTGTCTTTAAATAGGTACTCCATATCAAACTGGCTTCAATGTTGTATTTG
The DNA here is from genome assembly GCA_025677815.1 of Phascolomyces articulosus. NCBI lineage: Eukaryota > Fungi > Mucoromycota > Mucoromycetes > Mucorales > Lichtheimiaceae > Phascolomyces > Phascolomyces articulosus. The sequence continues at coordinate 336,673 of JAIXMP010000031.1, read as the reverse complement.
ACACTGGCTCAGAAGAAAGCTGGCTTCCTACTTCGGCAGCTGTAAGATACCTTTTTTTATCTATATTCCACTTAATTATTATTGTTGAATAAGTAGACTTGAATCCCTTCTTCAACAAAAAAAAGACATTCAACGTTCAGGTTTTTCATTCTATTTCTTGTATTTATAGTGCCCAGATTGTAGTAGCGGTACCTACGATCCCTCTGCTTCTTCATCTGCTGTTAAACAAGATGATAAACCCCATAGAATTGAATACGATAATGGTCAATGTGCCACTGTAGAAACATACCAAGTGAGTTTCGAATCTAATGCTATTTTTCCTTTTATTATAATTATCTACTCATACTGATTCATCCCTACTATTTTTTTTTGGTGAATCATCATAGGACACTGTTACTTGGGGTAGTACTTGGGAAGTGAGTTACAACAATTTTACTATTGGTGCTGCTACAAAACTTGAAGGATTTGAAAACAATAATGGTACGTCTTTTTGACTATTAGAAATAAATATTTACTTCATACTAACTGAATCAATATACAAATCCCCTTCTCCCTCCATTTTAAATTACAACATATATATATAGTTGGATACTTTGGTTTTGGTAATCCAGAAGCATTGAAATTGATCACAGGTAAGTATTTTTTTTTAAAAAAAAGTAAACATTAGAAAGTTAAATGTTAATCATATTTATCTCATTGGCTATTCTTTGTAAATTATAGGTGCCGATAAGGATCATTACGAAGGTGGATGTACGTCATTCATTTTTATTATTATTATTTATCTTTTTCAGTATATTAATGTTTTATACCAAAAAACAAACAAACAAACTAAAGAAAACAAAATATTTATATAGCCAAAAAGTTGAGAAAACGAAACAAAGAGGATGACCATGGTGCTGGACCTGGTGATCCAAAACCAGCTGATGATAATCAATGGACCAAGCGTCAGGAAAGCCGTGGTGTCCCATTGACACTTGGTATTGATAACACTGCCTACACTGGAGAAATCTATTACTTTAATCTTCCAGCATCAAGAAGCGACTGTGAAAATCAATCCATCTTTTGGCGTACTGCCTTGAAAGGTGTAGGTTTGAAGGACACCTATGATTGTGATGTCCCACTTGGCTCCTATGTCAAGTTTGCTACTGGTACTTATGCTATCAAAGCACCTCCTGTTCAAGCCGACATTTTGCATTTGAAATTCGGTGCCATTTACAACATTTTCGAACACCGTTACGAATTCAAATGTAGCAAGGCTGTGCCTGACTTGCAATTACAATTTGAAAACTATCAAATTAACATTCCTCGTTTGTTATGGACTGACCCTATTAACCCTGATGATCGAAGTGAAGATGCCAAATGTTACAGTCATATCCGTCGTGGCAGTGATCGATTCAAGGAATGGACTATTGGTACTAGCGTTTTGAACGAATTTTATCAAGTCTACAGTTATGACATGCTTAGAGTTGGTTTAGCTCATCCTGCACAAGAAGGTTATGTTGCCACTATTACCAACATTGAATAAGAAAAAAAAAAGAGTATATTTTATAGCATATTAAATCATTCGTAGCAGATTTATTATTGTTTTTTTTTATATACTGTTCTTGTAAAACATATATGTTTTTATATATTTTTTTTAATCACAAATTTTTTTTTTACTATTCTTCTTATTATTTTTTTATATATCATTTTATTAATAAATTGAATTATACTCCATTTTTGTACTATTAATATGATCCAATCTTCTCCCCTCATTGAACATTTATAGTTTTGTGTGTACACATAGCAATTAAATGTATTATTTTTAATACCAGAAGAAATATAATAATAGTAGAGTACAATAAGTCGAATAATTTCATATTAGCTACTACTAACAGATGCATTATCCTTAATTGATATCCAACACATGGACATGTTAATGATGAGCTTCTGCTTGTAGGCACAGAGTTAAAAAAGAATAAAAATAAATGTAGGGTGTCTTCTCTTCCGTGTCGCATAAAACGATAAAAATTATACAAACTTATTATCCTTTTTCACTAGGAAATTTCTAGATGGTGATTTTTTTTTGAAGTTTGTCATTTTCATAATAGGATGTATTAAAGCACTCTATTTTAATGTGTAATACTTGTTATAGGAGCTTGTCAAGAATAGAAACCTGAAAATTAAACGCAGAAATCAAATGTTACACAGGTATAAAAAAACTTTTTTTTTCCTCAGGGTTTGGAAAAGAATAATATAATAAATTGCCAAAACACTTTTATTAGTATATTCAACAATATCAATCATCGTAAAATAAATTTATGATAAGGTTCTACATGGTGACTTATTGAATCATGTTTTATTATCATAGCTTATACTTGCATAAATCAATAGTTATGTATTTGTTAGAGAGACCTTTTTGTTGAATATCTATTTCATGATTATAGGTGATTAATATATATAACTTAATCTGGTCAGTAAATAATAATTCAAAACAGAGAATGAATTATATCTATATTGCCTCGATGGTATGTTCAAGTACTACAAATCTTCTGAGGTCACCTATCTATTTTGCTACTACTTTTAGTTACCATTAACTAAAAAAAAGGGGAAAAGTATATGTGATACGTAGTTGAAGATGGCATTCATTCATTTGAAATGGAAAGTAGTAGCAGTATATTTTTGTTAAAGAAGAAACCTCAACCATTCCAATCTAAATGAATTGCTTTGATAATATCTAATAATTATCATTATAGAGTTCCGTATTAGAATCATCTTCATCTAAAACCTTGAGGCAAAAATATCCGGACATTACTTTTTTTTTCTTCACTGTTTGGAAACAAGGAACAAGGCCATACAGCTAACCAATGCATCATTGAAGAGGAACTTGAGTTGGACGAATCTATTTGGATAATATCAACAATACGCATTTATTCTGTAGTCGATAGATCGCTCCAAGCTATATACGATCCCGGGGTCCACTTTGGTGATCAAAGCTAGTTTTAGTATCTTCAACAACTCAATAAACAGAATATCTTGTATAATTTCGTAGAGATTGCAATTAACGGCGGCTTATAATATGGCCATGTTGTTTTACAAACCCAATCATATATGTTATTAACACCCTACCTTTATTTTTACCTGGAAGGAAAAAAGGGGGACCTGAGGAATATCGCAGGTTAATTTTTTTTTTTTTTGTTAAGGAATCGTTTGGAAATAACGGTGGAAATACGTAACATATGGATATTATTCAGTTCTTCGTTGGAATCAGCACTGAATACATGCTCTTTTTTTTTTGGTTTTGAGCTTCAGTACTTGCGTAGAAAGTAAAGGCCATATTTCACTCAGGACAGTTGTGTTTTCTTGAACAATGCTGCGTTCGCTATATTTAGTCAACTCTTGCTGTATTCATGGTATACCAGTGCTATAGAAACATATAATCATCCATAGAGAATACTTTTGTATAATATTACCTATGAAAGCTGTTGTGCCACAACAAGTGACAAGATGGAGTAGATTTCTTTATTATGTATTAGTTGTAATTTTATATCTACATGACATCTTATATATCTTGCCAAAAAAAAAAAAAAAACAACAACCGTCGTTTCTTTTTTATAAAACCAAGTGAATTTAACAGTCCATTGTCCATCCAGACATTACAATTTTTAATGGTTCAAAAGGGGGAGGACCAACTAGATAAAAACAAAGTAGAGATATATTAAAATATCAAAGTAAAACAGTCATCATATAAAAAAAAACTTAATACTTTACTAAATCATATATTCTACATAGAACTCTAAGGAAATATATCATTATATAAATGATGAGAAGGATATATGTGTGTTTAAATTTTTCTTCTCATTTTTTTTGTACCCTTGACTATTAGATAATCATTGACTTCACTTATCAGTGGGGTGACATTTTCGTTTTTTTGATAATATAAGCTGGAGATTTTTTATCAACTCTAGTCTAGGACTAAATTCCCTTTGTTGGTCTTTATGTAATAAACGGGAAAAATAATAAAAAATGGAAGAAGAGATGGGTGGGAAATAATAGAAAAAAAATGATCAGTATACAAAAATCCAATGTTGATTCTAATATATTATTTTATTCAGTTGTTACTACCTACCACATGTAACCATAAATGTTTTTCCCATTCCAATAAAACTAATATCCATCTAGTATACTGTCTTGTACCTTTTTTTATTATAAACGAAAAAGATCAACATATTATCATAACCTCCTCCTCATTAACAATATACTATGTAAATTAATAACATGCTTTTTTTTATAGTTTATTAGATGCTTCTTATCGATAATAATACATTTATCCATAATGCGGCTATTTATTTTCATTATTATATCATTCATCCATGAATTTGGACAATTTAATTCTTCTATAATAATATATGTAGTATTACGCTGTTGTTCTTGCAAAAAAAAAAAAAATAAGATCATGATCATTTAATTCATTTGACTATTACTACTACTACTACTACTACTAACCATACAACAAAATGTCTGTGAGACACATTATTATTATCAACATTGAGGAGTGCTACGCATAATAATAATAGTGAAATGCAGGTAAATCAAGTCTTGGCAAGTGATGATAAAATATATTTAACATACATATTCAATAATTATGAAGAAAAATGTCAATTTTTTTTTTGTGATACATAAATATTATATCTCCTCCTTTTTTCTTTGCATATCTTTTATAACTACTTGATGTCATTATGTGTGTGATAAGTCGCCGCTCTTTTTTTTTTTTTTTTTACCTTTTGGGCTTAGTATTTACAGACCCTCGTTCTTTTTTTTTTTTTTTAGTAACATGTTGTTTTGAAAAAAAAGGTCCAGAAGCGTTATGAATAAGTCTCTCCACTTTTTTTTTTATAGATAATAAAAAAAGTAATACGCTTATCTAAACAAAATAAGAATGACGCGCCCAGGCCAAAAATTATATTTTTTTATTTGTTTGCCTTATTTTACTTCATTTTTTCCATTCTTAGTAAATGTTTTAGTTAGCTTAGTACCCTTCATCATCATTATTTTTTTGAAAATCATACTTGCATAGTTCATAGAGAATAATAATTATGAATGAAAGGATGGGGGAATGATGTCATAATAGATATCTAATTATTTTCCCACCTTCAAAATGTATTTCGAAAATATTCTAAATGAGAAGGGAGGAGGGGGTATGGAATTAAAAGTATTTAAAACTGTTTTCTTTTTTTTTTGCTGCATTGGTTGAAAGGTGTAACGTTGGACCAGTTACGTGGGTTGGGGCTCTCCTTATATAATAGTTCACTTCTATTATAAAAAAAATGAGTTTCCGATAACACACAAAAAGGTTGACAGTCTGGGATTGGGTGATAATAGTTTTTTCTTTTTTTTAATGGGAAACACGCGTTTCGAACTATTGGTTTATAGATAATGCAAAATGAAAGAGAGATAAAATAAACCCGTGAGTGTATCGCATCTCTCTTTTTTTTTTAATAAACTTGTAATAAACGTGTCATCCCACTTTCAGTCTATTCAACAAAGCGTAGCAACTTTTTTTGATTGATATAAAAAGAGAAGGATTATAACCTTCCTCTTTTTTTTTCTTTTTCTTTTTTAACTTCTTCAATATCTCCCCTTTTCCTCCTTTTCTATCACTAAAAAAAACTATTATATATCAACCTAACGTATATATATATATATAGAAAAACAACCAACGTCATGTTATTAGGTAAATACTTTTAGCCATCTACTTTATAGTTTGATCTTCAACATTGGATTTCCGATACTGTCCGGGTGGTACATAATGACGGGGGAAGGGAATTTTTAAATGAAACCAATAGCGCGGGACGTTGACCCATATATTTCTCTCTTTTTCTTTCTCTTTTTTTTTTTTTTTAATAAACCCTACACTTTTATATATATCATCACTATGTCTGGTAAAGTATTTCTTTTTTTTTTCTGTTTCATATATATATATATATATATAATACATCATAACAAAATCCAACTCACACATATATAAAAAAAAAACAATAGGACCTACTCCTTTATTAGGTACATCGTCATTGTCTCCCATTCGAGCTACACCCAACAAGTTTGATCCCAATGATGAAAATCTCGATCGCTTATTAGAAGCCAATCGTGAATGGGCCAAAGAAGTCAAAGAACAACAACCTGAATTTTTCAAAAATATCAATTTGAAACAAGAACCCAAGATTTTATGGATTGGTTGTTCTGATTCTCGTGTTCCAGCCGAACAAATTCTTCAATTAGGACCTGGTGAAATATTTGTTCATCGTAATATTGCCAACGTTGTTGCTAATGCTGATTTGAATTGTTTATCTGTCGTACAATATGCTGTGGAAGTATTAAAGGTTCAACATATCATTGTTTGTGGTCATTATAATTGTGGTGGTGTCGCTGCTGCTTCTGGTCATGGTCAATATGGTTTGATTGATAATTGGCTTCGTAATATTAAGGATGTTTATCGTTGTAAGTTATTCATTTTTTTTTTGTTTTATTTATTTTTTTTTTTTGGGTTAAAAAAAAAGTTTTGGGTTTTTTTTTTTTTTTGATGCAATAACATTGTTTGGGGTTTACAAAAGGAGAGAGAGAGAGCGGAGGAAGAAATTTCTTTTAGAAGAGGGGGAGATGATGAATGATTTGTTTAAATACGCGTAACGTGGATTAAAAAGAGATGGTGGATGATCACCAACAAAAAAAAATGTGAACAAACAAAAAAGATCTTTATTTTTTTTTATTATGACGCAATTTATCTCACTTATTATGTTTCATATGCCTTTTATAGTACATAGTACAGAATTATCAGCCATTGAAGATGATACCGCACGTTTCCGAAAATTGGTGGAATTTAATGCTATTAATTCTGCTGAAAACTTGTGTCATTCTACCATTGTACAAAATGCTTGGAAAAACGGACAAAAATTAACAGTACATGCTTGGACTTATGATCTTTCGGATGGGTAAAGTTATTTTGACTTTTATTTTTTAATAATAATAATAATAATAGGAATATTCATCTCATCCATTTTTATAAATGTATATAGTCATGCTCGACGATTGAGTTATCGTGCCAAGGATAATTCTACGATGGAATATATCTATAATGTATCAGAGTAAAAAAAAAACCATCTATAACAAGAATTCTTATATACTTTTCTTTTGCTTTTTTCTTTTTGTTTTGTTTTTGTTTGGAGAGAGAATCGAGTAGATTTTTTTTTTGTATATTATAATAGTTCAATAAATAAACTCTTTTTTTTTGCGTGGGAAGAAATTGTTATTATTAAAATGAATGCCGAAGAAAATTTATATATATATAAAAAAAAATGTTGGGAGGGGAGAAAAAAAAAAAGGAGGGGGGATGAAGGGGAAGGATGAAGAAAAAAAGATATTTTATAAACGTAATGTTGAATAAAGTTTAGATATATAAAGAAAAATTTGGGAATTTGTGATGAATGCTAAATTACTATGGAATGAAAAAACTTGTTTAAGAAAAAAAAAGAAAGTGGGGATTTTGGGCTTAAAAAAAATTATTTACAAATTAAAATGATAACGATTATACACAACGTAGATCTTGATACTTTCTCGAAGAATATGAGTTGCTTGATAAAGTGGTGGCAAACAACCTCCTTGTTGTTGAATCCAACTATCTAAAGCATCTTGTACTAAATGATCAGGAACAAGTGAAAATTTAGCCATGTCTTGTGAACGATTAGGTTTTATCATCAAAGCATTATTATTATTGTTGTTATTTGATGTTAAGGAAGTTGTTGTTGTCGATCCATGATGACCAATTGCTGGTGAACTTGGCCAATAAAATGAAAATCCATGATCATGATGAGATGTAATCACAATCTTTAATACAGCTTTTGGTTTGCCTGTTAAGATTTCTGTAGCTGTAAATAATCGTAAAGGTGTAATATGAGCTCGTGACATGACTAAATTATCACTTAATTGATATGTTCGTGTCAGAAAACCTCTTAATCCATTGATTTTCTACATAAAATAAATAAATAAATAAATAAACTATTCATATAAACTTTATATATATATATTTACCTTTTGAACATGTATAATGGGTGGAAGTTCACGACTAGGTGGTAAAGGTGGTAATGGAGATTCATTCTGATATTGAGAAAGAGATTTTTCCTCTATAGAAGAAGAATGATCTTGAAATCGTACTTGCTTAATACGTGGTGAAGCGGGTGGTGTAATTAAAGGATCATCTTTTTTATGATGATTTTGTTGATAAACGACATTATCTTTTTTAGGTGTAGGTGGAGGTGTAGATGGTAATCGAATATCCAATGTTGTTTTTTGTGGAGGTTTTGGGGGCGACGATGTTGTTGTTGTTGGTGGTGGTAATGAAGGAGGTGGGAAAGAAGGAGGTGGATGGGGTGGTAATGGTGATTGTTGTTTTTGTTGATGTTGTGGAAATGAATATTCAGTAGAAATACGATTCAATTGTTTTTGAATAGATTGAGAACGTTCTAATAATTGATAATACCGATCCAGCGGTTGTTGTTTATTTATGGATGTAGTTGTGATATCTATTTTTATAAATATTTTTTTTGTTAAAATCCTGGAGTCGAATGACTTTTTCTATAAATATTTTTGGCCACCCAATTTTATCTTTTTACATAGAGACACACCAGTTTTTATCTCATCATTTCTATCCAGTTTTTTTTTTTCCCTCCTCTTCCTTTTTTTTTTATAATCATATCTCCTCACTCTTTCCCTCCTACTCCTCCCCTTTTTATATCTATAGAGTTTATACTATCGTGATCATTTATTATACCTGTTTGAAGAGTGCCACCACCTTGACGTTGATAAAGAGTGGAAGAAGAGGATAATTTAGATAATTTAATTTTTTGTAATTCTTGAATACGTGATTGTAATTGTTCTGCCATAGAAATCACTTTGGTATAATGGTTTCGATCATATTCAGAATGAAGTTGAGAAGCAAGTTTCGTTAAATCTCGATGATCTGTAATCATAGTGATGATGACATGGCTACCGTATATCGATAGGTATATAAATAGGAAGAAGAAGAAGAAGAAAGGAAAAAGAAAAAAAAAAGGGAAAAAAAACGAATGAAATTTATATATAAAAAAAAAAGAATGGAGTGAGTTCAAGTAAGAAAAAAATGAATGTGCCTGCGCGCGTGTATATACGTGATACCGTAAAAAGATAATGATAAAAAAAAAAAGAGAGTCGAATAAAAAAAAAAAGATGAGATATTTAAAGCAGAGAGAAAAAAGAAAGGGGAATGTAGTATATATGCGTATGGGAAAGGGGAGAAGTGTGGAAGAGAAGGGGAAAAAAAAGTAAAGGAAAGGAAATGGAAAGGGGGTGTATTTATAATGGCCAATGATGATATGCACCTTACTACTACAAAGTATATACCAAAAGTAAAGTAAAGTAGTAAATATGTAGATATGTAGATATCATCCTATCACTTTCTTCTTCGTCTTCTTCTTGTTTACATATACTACGTATGCTCCTTATTAATGTCTATCCATATTCTTCTAAGCATAGTTTTTTTTTTAAAAAAAATGTTTCAATCTGTCAAAAATTTATATTTATAAACTCCTTTAAACATTCCCCAATTCCCAATCTTATTGTTTATTTATATAACACTTTTTTATTTTTTAACATCGTGGTAACACACTATAAATTATAATAAAAAAAAGAGGTCGTTATTATTTATATATGTAATAAATATATATAAAGAAGACCAATTTATGAACATCTTTTTCTTTTTATTATTTTCCCAAGAGTAAAGAAATTTGGGGGGGGAAAGGGGGGGAGAGAGGCAAATTAAGGCAAAAAGTTAATGGGAACCGAACGTATTGTATAAGTTGTACAAACAAATTCCTTTATACGTATTTCTTCAAAGTGATTCAACAGATCATTTTCAAAGAATTTATTTTTTAAATTCTTCAATAATGAGAATGAATTTTGATTAAAAAAAAAAAAAGGGAAAATGTTGCTATAGAGATTGATCCTTTTACACACACGTACATTTTAAAGTTTTTTTTTTTTTTAAAAAAAATGATCTACATAAAATCCATTCACGGATTTGATGTTTTTTGTGGGAATTTATAAATGAATGGCTTAAATATTTACAAAACAATAATAACTATATATAGAGTAATACTACCTCATGTGGGAGAGAGAGAGAATAATCATAACAAGTGAGCACAGTTCACACACACATATATATATATATAATATCGGAAGATTGGATTCCGATCCTTCCGAAGTTAGAATTGACAGTTATTTATTTATTATTTACATATTAACTCCATTCACCACCAAATATATATATATATATATCATTTTAAATAATAATAATACATAGTAGTCATATAGTGTATGTTAATAATGATTAGAATGATGTCATTCTTATAATACAACAACAAGAAGGTTTCAATTGAATAAAAAGGAAATAATAATATTTTTATTCATTTCAATTTTAGCTGCAGTAAAGTCCGTGCATTTACTATTGTTGGTAATTCTTATCCATCACCAAAGAGTCCTATTTTACATTGTAAATGATCTAATATCTTACATTGTCTATAGTAATAAAATAATAATAGAAATATATAAAAACAATCATTTTATTATTATTATTTTTTTTTTCAAGAACTACAAAAAAAAAGAATAAATTGAGCAGTTTCGTCGTTATTGGAATAAATAAAAAAAAAGAAGTGGGATGGAATATACTATTTCAAGTTTAATAATAATAAAAGAAGAAGAAGAAAGAGGATTGCACTTGTGCTATGATAAAGAAAAAAAAAGAATAGAAAGAAAGACAAATAACATAATAATTATAAAACATAAGAGAGAAAGAGAGAGAGCCACCAATAAAAAAATTAAAAAGATAAGGGACATAGGGAGAAGTTATAATAAAAAAAAAAAGGAGGAGGAGAATAGAAACTCTGCGCAGAGTAAGATAAGAAAGTAAAAAATAATAATAGTAATAGTAATAATAATGATAATAATAAATCATAGAAAGAAAGAAAGATGCAGAAAGAATATAAATCATAAAGTGAATGGAAAGGTATTTTGTTTTGTGCTAATAGAAGAATAAGTTTTTTTTTTGTTTTTTCTGTTTTTTTTTCTTTGATTGTTTTGTTTTTTGGATGAAATGTGTCAATTTTGTTGTTGTTGTTGTTGGTTTTTTTTTTTTCATTTTTGATAGGAATGGATTGTTGATGGGGTATATGGGGTCCAATATTATCATTTTCAAGAAATGATATCAAAAAAAGATAAAGTTCGACGAGAACTCATGGAAAAATCCATGGGTGTAGTAGGTGTAGTAGGTGGAGGTGGTAATGGAAAAGTAGGTGATGCTACTGAAGCAGCATAAACAGAAGGATGATGAGGTGGTTGTTGACAAGTAATAGGAAGTAATGGTGGTAATTGAATAGTCGTAGGAGGTGGAGTTAAAAGTGGAGGTAAAGAACGCCATTCCGATTGCATGGGTGAAGCAAGAAGTGATGGCACAGGAGATGAAACGGTCATGGAATAAGGTGAATCACTACTACCACTACTACTATTACTATGATGAGAGGAAGTGGATGAACAACTGCTACTACGTCGACTCCAAGTACTATTGGTAGGTGAAGTAGGTGTTGTTGGTGTTGTTGAAGTAGGTACTTCAAAAGGTTTCCATTGTAATGTAGTACGTTTGACTGTTGTACCATGAGCCATTTTTTGATGTTTGGTTAAAATAGTTTTTCGTGCAAAACTTTTACCACATCCTTCTTGTCGACATTTATAAGGTCGTCGACCTGTATGAATACGTCGATGACGTGCCAATGAACTACTATCACTGAAACTTTTTCCACAATCAGCATATTCACAGACATGAGGTCGTTCACCTGAATGTGTTCTCATATGAACTTTGAGTGCTGAACGCTAATTATTTTTTATAAAAGAAAGATATATAAGAATCTCCAATCTAATTCAATCCATCCCCCTTTTTTTTTCCTTTTCCCAAAATGTTGTAAACTATTTTAAAAAAAAATAGGCGTTCTATTTTCAGGAGAAAGAGAGAGAGAGAGAGAGAGATAACATAAGATACTACATACCTGGATAAAACTCTTTCCACATCCATTCTCGTCACAGGCATATGGTCTAAAAAGGTAAGTTTTTGTTTTTATTTACACATTAGTTAATGTCTATTGAACAATAAAAAAAAAAGACTCCTTTTTTTGTAGTAGTTGTTGTTACATTGATTGGATAAATACCTTTCATTAGTATGAATTCGGAGATGACGGGCAAGGTCCGAACGACGACCTAAAATATTTAACAAAATTAGATGATATATTTTTATTTTGTTATAGTTTTCGATTCCAAAAAGACATACCAAATGCTTTTTTGCAATTGGGAGCTGTACAACGATGTTGCTTGGCGGGGTTATTTTGAGTTTCGACGTGAATCAATTCGAGAATATCCATTTTAAACTGTTTTTTTTAAAAAAAACATATTTTTAGTGATTTAATCTATGAAAATTGCTATGGAAACAATAATGCGTTTTTTTTTACCTACTATATATAATGAAAATAATAAAACAATAGGCGGAGTTTTTGTTTTGTTTAGCTGATAATACAAAAAGAAAAAAAAAACTTATACAAGATAGATTTTTAAAGAAAAAAAAAATAATACAAAGAAGAAGGTTAAAAAAAATATTATTTTTTTTCCGAATTTACGCGAAGAAGACGCGATGATAATATATTTCTTTAAATACAAAAAATTGGGAAAAAAAGGGGGGAGGAGGGAAGAAAAAAGAAGAAGATGTTTATATGTGAGAGAGATAGAGAAAAAAAATTTGGGTTAGAAAGGAAAAAAAAAAAAAAAGGTGAACGATTTCTTGTTTATAAGCTTATTTATATAATTTTTTTTTTTTTTTGCCTCGGTAGGTCTTCTCAATGTGGATTATTAAAGTATGGGATTGAAAGGGGATTATTATTATTATTATCTATAACTACACATACACGCACACCTTATTATGATGTATTTGATGGGATGTAAATGTTTCTTATGTGTGGGGGATGGGGGAGAGGAGAGAAAAAGAGTTCTATCATGTCATTGGGGGGAGGGAATTAAAGGGAGAAAAGAAAATAAAGAGAGAGAGAGAGAGAGTTAAACATTTTGAAATAAAATTATTACACATCACAACGTGTAAGTCAATGATGAATAAATCTAAGAGAGAGGAGAAAAAGAAAGAAAGAGAAAAAAAAAGGGGGTTATTCATATATATAATTATTATTATCATCATCATCATATTGATAAAAAGGGGTTCTTTGGGGGGAGGAAGAGGAGGAAGAAGAAGAAGAAGAAGATGCACGATCAAAAAGGATGAATGATTTGAAATCGAAATAAATGATTTTTATTAAGTCAAATAATAAACAAATAAAGATTGACATGGCTAAAATAATATTTTAAATGATTTTTAGGCAGTATATAAAAAAACAATAAAAAAAAAAAAAATTAAGCCTTTTGACATGAAAATAAAAATTCAAATTACCAAAATTTATTCTACTACCCGATTACGTACTTTACTCTTTTTACTTCAAATCCACATCGTATGTGCGTAAACCCTGATTTTCCATTTCCGTCGACGGATGCCTTCTTTGACAGCTCAAACGCCAATGAGGTTGAAGAGTTCATTAAATAGATGACTTTTACTACTTTACAAAGAATAAGATCCTCCCCTTCCTCCCCCTCTTTCTTTTTTCTTCATCTCCTTCCTAATCCTTCCTTCTCTTCACTCCGCTCATCATCCATTTTCACTCTTTCTGCATGCGCTTGCGCACAAACAATACTATGGGTTGTATATAGTTATTATCTAAACGATATCTTGGGATGAAATAATCGGATGGGGGAGACGGTTAAAGAAGGGGAATATATCATCATTTTGAAGCGGAGAGAGAGAGAGAGAGACACCTCTTTTTTATTTTCCTAAAATAATATTCCTCAACATGATGTATATTCATCTCAATTTCTTCTTGTTCTACATAAACATGTGTCAAAATGATGTGCATGTAATCTTGAAAAGAAGAAGTGAAAAAAAAAAATATTCCCAAATAAAGGAGAGTGCACGAACCACATTTCGTTCTTCTTCTTTATTATTATTATTAATTCATCATTGTACTCTTTTTTATCATGTATAAATGTGTAATGAATGATCTTTTTTTTTTTAAAAAAAAAAAAAAAGCAGGTCTTTTCAAAATGGACTGCATTTTATATTTCTAAAATAAAAACAAATGTGTATTATGAAGGCGGGTTTCATTATATAATAATAATAGATGATACATATGTAAGAAGAAAGTTAAGAGAAAACCATAGAAAAGGATTCATATTACAGCACATAGATATACATCATGTACATATAGAATTATTAGATGATCCATCTCAATTCAGTTTCTTTGCAGTTTGTTGCTGTGGTAATAAATAAGATTCTATTCTTTAAAATATTGCATAATAAAAAAAAAGTGAGTAACCTTTTCTTACTAAAAACCCGCCCCATCTTTCTCTCCCCCCTTTTTTTTTATTATTATTACCAATTACCTATAAACTGACTTTTTATTATTACTACTATTTTACTAACTCTACTCCACTTTTTTTTTCTTTCTCCTTTCTTCTAACTCTTTCTCCTACTCTTTCTTTCAATTCATCTATTCATCCATCATCCTCCCCCCCAGACATACACACATAACCTTTTAACTCCTATTGTGCAGAAAACAGTCGCTTCTATCATATTATGATAACATGTTTCAAACTCACTTTTTTTTTTTAAAAAAAAAAAGAAAATAATAAGATGATGCATTTGTCAACAAGAAAGAAATTCTGCAAGGTAAATATTTGAATTACTTTATATATTAAGATAATTATATGATATTAATATCTCTCCTAATACTCACTAATAATGAAGGATCATTGACTACTAGCTACTACTTCTACTATTATTATTATTATTATTATTATTATTATTATTACATATGAAAAAATAAGAGATACACATTTACATGATACATATATACACATGGAAAAAAAACCGGGATCGGCCAATACTCCAAACAAAGCTACTACCATAATACAATTTCCATTTTGGTCCACGTCGTCGATGTGGGGGTTATGTGGAGGAGGAGGAGGAGGAAGAGGAGGAGGAGTTTTTTTTTTTTTTTTTTCAAGGAGACCTTTTTCATACCACATTATTTTCTTTCTTAAACATCGCATTAAAAAGTAAAAGCCTAGAAGATTACACACATAATATATATGACTTCTAATTCCTTTTATTTGATCTGACATGATAAAAAATAAAAATAAAAATAAAAAACATGATAAAAAATGACGTTATATTTTTTGACAAAAACAAGAATAAAATGGGTGGATAGATATATATTAACTTGCGTCCTTTTTATAAAAATGGAATATTCATTATCATGAATCTAAATAAGAAGATTATAATTATAATAATATTTATCTAAAATACTGCACCATATCCGAAAGCTTGCTTGATCGACCGCCAGTAATATCCCGTCCAATTCCGTTGAGTCAAATCCTCCTCACCGATCGGCACACCTGTTTGCTTCACATGTAATTGAACACAATCACTTTCTTGCTCCAATGTCATGGTGACAGTCGAATAATGACCTTATATTTTTTTTATATATATAATAAAATTAAGGAGCATATATATAAGTTCATCATGAGAAGAAGAAGAAGAAGAAGAAGAAGGGGATATAGAGAGAGAAGAGTGTATGACATTTTGAGTTTATTATTATATTATGATATTATAGAATTTACCTTCAGGCCATGATTGTAATCGCCAAGTTTGAACAATCTTTTTATCTTGTTCCTATAGAGAAATTCAACGGGGGGGGGTTAGTTATATAGAAAAGAATAATAAAAAAAGAGAGTGTATCTATTATTCTCTTTACGTATCGATGATAAGATATATAAAGAGTGGGGGATTGCCACTATGATACCTACCGTCTCAAGGAGCTCACCCCTCACATTACCATTAAACAATTCAAACTTGGCTCCTTTCTCCTTGGAGATCTTGGCAGGACCGCGTGTCCAGATCGAGACTCGTTGAGGGTCAAGTAAAGTCTCATATAATTCGTGTGCAGAAGTTTGGAACTCGACTACATCATTCAATGTCGTTGTATTGACTTTACTAGCACTTTTTTTGGATGATGATGAAGAAGAGGAGGTAGTAGTGGCGGTAGTGGTTTTAGTAGTAGTAGCAGTAGTAATGGATGTTTTGGTAATTGTTTCTGGCGCTCGGACAGAGGTATCAGCACTACCTAATTTATCTTTTTCGATATGCACATCTGACCCATGGTCTTATTGTTTAATATAAAGAAAGTTTCGATCGATCAGCTATCTTTTGTTTTTTGTTTTTTTCAACTTGAATTTTTACGTTCCTTTTCTCTCTCTCTCTCTCTCTCTTTTTCATCTCGTTCTTGTTCTTCTTCTTCCTTATTATGCATATATTATGTAGAAAACCATAAATAATACCACGCTGTTTTTTTTATTGTGATCCAACAATGATTATATCATTATCCTATTTTTTTTCCTTCCCCTCCCCCCACCAAAAAAAAACTTACCCCGGTTTTTTTTTTCTTTCTCTCTCTCTCTCTCTCTCCCCTCGTTCAATCATCATTTTTCTTCTTTTCTCCCTTTTTTTCATCATCATTACCTTCCTCCTCCTCCTCCTCCCCCCCAAGAAAAAAAATCCCAAAAACCAGAATGGATGACTTACGTTTAATAAGATCTTCAGAGAATGCCTCGAATTTCTTAATTAATAAAGGTGTCAATGCCTTTCGAATCACTTCACGAATAGGTTGTTTTTCATTATTATCATCATTCACAGATATTTCAAACTACAGTTTTTTTTTATCCATCATCATTTATTTCATTTTTAGTCATTTACTTTTTATTCATGCACATCTTTCATCCATATGGCTTCTCTCATACACTCACACACCCATATATATATATACTTTTTTATGTAGGTTGAATCAATACTACCCAATCTCCTGAGAAAATATAATTATTTATTCACTTACCACATAATCATCTGCATCTGTATCATGGGCGACCTCGGGAACAAGGATTTTGCCAGTGGCTTCTGTTCCATCTGCTGTTGTCCCTGCATAAACCATTTCCCAATCGATTGAGTCAAACATGTATTTAAAGAGAGAGGGGGAGGAGGGGGAGGGGAGGAATATAAATATGATTTATATCGATCATCCCCCCATGAACTACTTTAAATCTATCTTTTTCCTCCTTTCCTTCAAAAAGAATATATATATATATATATCTTTCCCTCCTCTCCCCCCCAAAATGTTCATCCTCCTCCCCCCGGGTCCTCCATCATCATCATCATCCTTTATAGTTTACCTTCCCATTGAAGTTTGATTTGAAGATCATAAATCGTAATAATCTTGCTCTTACGATTATTCAATTCACAATCACCCGTCAATTCATCCATTTTGATGATTTTCACTTTACTACCATTCTTTTCAGCTTCCAATCCAACTAATTGTTCCGTAAAATAAGTTTGTGCCCAGTTTAAGCAGTTTTTGCTCACCCTACCATGTATGTCGGAAAGGAAAAGTTGGTTAAGTATATATATATATATATATATATCCTTTTTTTAAAAAATATATATATATTATGATGGTAGATATTCTCACTTTACCAATGCCTATCATAAACAACATTTATAAAAATTAATAATTAATGAAATAATGAAATAATTTTTTTAATATATATATATACGAACCAGTTATTCACGTTTTTCCAGTTTGACATGATTGATATTTAAACAAATGAATTGAACAACAAAGAAAAAAAAAGGACGCGTTCTTTTTTTTTTTGGTAATAAATGAAAAAAAAAAAGAGAGAGAGAGAGATACGCACACACACAAGAAGATATAATATGAAAATGAGAGTTAAGCCTCCGCTTTTCTTGAGTCAGTGACTCTTTGGATTGGAAGTTTCTAGGGCATTCTGTCGTTTTAGCCATCTATCTTATCCGAATTCTTTTTTTTACGTGTATCAAAATGGAATAAACAAATAAAACGCGAAACATAATATAAGATCAGTGGTGAAAATGATGTAACCAACAATGTCTTTCCACCCTCCTCCTTTTACCAAAAATGAAAAACACTTTGACCACTTTTTTTATGATGAATGTTAGCCGCTATCCCGATTTTAATTTTTACTAAAAGATCGACATTTTTCATCGAATTATCGTCTACTATGGATACTTTTTTTTATCCAATTCTATATATTTGTCGGGTTCTTCAATGTATCATGATGGGGGTTTTTGGGGGAGAGTAGGAAGAATGGATGAAATTGGAGAGAAGGAGACAAAAAAAGATACACCATAATATCGTAATATATAATAAAGTAGGAGCGAAATGGAGTATATGATAATACGCCCAAAAACAAAACAAAATAAAGCTTCTTCTTCATCCATCACCCTTACACCCCCCCCCCTCCTCCCAATTGGTGGATCATCCTCTTCTTCCCCCATATATATAATAGGTTGAACCCTCTTTTTTCTCCTCTCTTTTTTTTTTTTTCTTCCCCTGTAACTTTTTTCAATTCCTTTCTCTCTCTTTCTCCATTATTCCCCTTCTCTCCTCAAGGGTATCATGTAAGAAACAACAGTTTCCATTAGAAATAATGATCGTCATCCTATAACAACAACCGACGATTTAGCGTTGAGAAGTTTAAACGAGGAGACGACGGGTACCTAAGGAAATGATTTGATAAATACCATTTATAATACATGAATCGATATATTATTATTAGATCCTCTTCTCTCTCTCTCTCTCTCTCTCTCTCCTCATCGTGTATTTCTAAAATGATAAACTCCCTTTATCTCCTTTTCGTTTCTTTTTTTTATTTATTTTATTTTAGACTTTTTAAGAGACAAATGATGGTCGTAATTATTATTATTAGAAGAAGAAATCTTCCTGTTTCCGAATTTGAAAAGTAATAAGAATTAATATGGATAAATTCTTATTATTATGAAGATCTTCTTCTCCTCTCTTTTCTAAGATCCGTTTTTCGTAAATACTTTATGATTATATCATAATACAAGCATGTGGTTCATATAGTATAATGTGTATCTATGAGGGATAATAGACATGATCCAGATATACGTATGGACATAATATAATCATAAAAAGAATAAGCTACTATTACTATTTCTCTCTATCTCCTCAAAAAATAAACACCAAAGAATTATTAAAGTATTCTTATATGCAATTTCGCGTTTTTAATACATTGGATGACATATGTAGTATGTATGTTCCAACATGCATTGTTGGTCCCTACTAAAAAATATACATATATACCTCCTCTTGTTCCTCCTTCTCCTCTCCAAAATATGAGTCTCTATCCTCCTTTTTCTATATCAGAAGAAGACATTTATTCTCTTGAATTTCTCTCGTGGTGGTTTAGTTTTTGTGTGTAATAATAATAATAATTATGATGGTGATGATATCATCATTCTATTAATTCATTCAATTCATATACTCTATAAAAAGCTTCTTTTTTCATATTTAATAGGCACTAACTATTATACCATCACTCACTTCTCCTACTCAATACAAGGGAATAATCCTCCTCATCCCCCTTCTTCTCGCATGTTGATAATATACTTTAATAATACAAAATAATAATATTAACCATGAATAATGAATCTTTTTTTTTTAAAAAAAAAATGAAATAAAATGAATAAACCATGTCTTATTAAAATTGTGGCAGATGAAAATATTTTATCACTTTTTATTTCCATATTTATTTTTTAGAAAAAAGCTTTATCCACCAAGACATTTGATTTATATTAAATGCATTGAATAAATAGTACATAATACATATGTACTTATTATTGATCATTGAATGATTACGTGGCTTTATTAAACAATGCAATCATGCTGAATAATAATAATAAAAGGGCCAATGAAATACCCATCGTTCTGCGAATATCATTCCTTTTTTTTTTTTTTAGTTTCTTGACATTGACAGTAGTAGTATACATATGATTTCTCCATATTTCTTTCTTTCTATACATATCAATTGCAGGAGTGAAAATAATAATAAAAACCTTCTGATTATCCTGATAATAATATTTTTTATAATTCAATCGGTCAAAACAAGGAAAAGGGAAAATATAATAATACGTAATCCTTTATTATATGTAATGTGTGTATTATGTACAGATAAAAATTTATCATGACATTTTTCATTATCCTTATTATAAACTATCATTATACTTATATTATTGTATGAATAAAATACATACTACTGTGCTAATAAATGCACCATCATGACAGTTATAGTTCCAATACTCCTGCTTTTGTTCATCCTTTCTTTTTCTCCTGCGTATTACCATTCCATTTTTGAAAAATGTATCTATTAAATCACACATTACACTTTGTATATGATTTATTATCATTTATCAAGGAAAGAGGAAAAATGCATTCATAATAATAATGTGGTGTAACACTTGACTAAGAATAAGATTATTATGTATTATGCATACATAATAAAATAGGATTATTTCATGCATATCATTTAAACCACCTTTTTTAATTTTTACGTACAACACACACTACAACCCTTCTACAAATGTATTTCTAGTGAGTTTATCATGATTGTATTAAAAAATGGAGTCGATGTGTCAAATAAAATAGTATATATCGGGTAATCACTACTACAGGAGACAAAATAATAAATGATATATGTCCAGAAGAGGAGCAGGAGGAAAGTATATATACACTAACAAGGAAAGAGGAGGGAGGGGAGAAAGGAAAAATAATGCATACTATGAAATGATTTGGATCAATTTCCCTTTATATTCTTTATGGCCCTAGATAAAATATTAGGACTAGGGTGATGATAGAGTAACTATTATATTTGAGAATATGTCCTATTATATTATTATTATAATAGATATAATCCTATCATTATGTATTCTATCCGTCATTCAAACGATCGATCGTCGTGCACAAATAATAAAATAAAATAAATCAATATATATATATATATTGTCAATATCGATCATTTTTTACTTGACAGATCTAATTTACTGTTGTCACCCGATTTTTATTATTTACTACTATATGATACTCTAATACAATGTATTGTGGCTTGCATTTTTTTTATTAGATCCATACATTCACCCTTATATATTTCAGATAGATCGAGATCATTGGCTATTATAATATTATTCCTTTATATAGTTTTCCTAATATATATATATATATATATATATATATATCTTGTACGTAATGAGTCGATAGTATACATAGAGAGTGATGAAGAGAAAAGGATACCTATATACATATAAATTATCTATCATGGAGTTTTTCTTTTTGTTGATTATTTATGCAATAACCACTTTCATAAAAAAAAACTGGATATACTCTTTTCCTTCACAAAAAAAATGAACTATTGAGAATAATAGAAAGGTCATTCTTCTTGCTTGGCATAATAATTGATGAGAGTTAGTAGCAATTAATAATTCCGCGGGAATAAAATAAAAAAAAGTCAAAGCCATCAGATATCATAAGATCATTCATATCGAATAGTAATATGAAAAAAAAATATTATCCATAGCGTACCTTTAGCATATCAACTAAAATAAAGGGGGGGGGGGACTGCGGGTTATCATGGAAGGGAAATTTTCTTACCGAATATACAACCTAAGATAAAAAAATTTCCCTTTTGGGATGAACCTGATCGTCAGTCAGAGGTACCTATTATAAAAACCACGGGGACTTCCACTAATTATTTTTTCCAAAATTCACTTGAAATGAGTCACTCGTTTCAAAAAAAAATGTCATTATCATGCGGTTATGCTATTCCCTTTGGTCTGACCCAATTCAACGTATATCATTGTTACGACATTCTATTATCTATTAGCAATGAGAAAAAAAAACTATAAATACCATACTTGGATGTATATAAATACCTATATATTTTTCTCCTTTCTCGCTCATTTTACGTTTTTTTTTTGTTGTTTCTTCATGTCACAACAGTTACTAGCTTCTACTAGTAATAATAAGAGCAACAGCGACAACAACTCCCTTCCTTTCAATAATAACAATAGTACCGGCAAGTTTCCAGCGACGGCCATAGAGGAGGAAGTTGGAGAAGTAGAAGAGAATCATGATTTTTTACAATCCTCTTTAACACCTTCTATCACAATTTCTGAACCACATATTTCATTTAAAAACCAACCAAAAAACCGACCTGTTCATGCATCTGAAAACAAGTTTATGAAATTAATGGATGAATATATGGTGACTGAAGATAATATTCAAGAACATCACCGACGACAACGACATCATCATAGACGACAGTCTTCTTCAAAACATTCTAATAAACAACAACAACGTACATTACCACTCGATATTCCATTCTCGTCATCGTCATTGTCATCGTCGTCATCGATGTTTCATTCTTCTATTGTTACACCTACACAAAAAATAACAACAAAGCCTGTGCTGTCAGCCACGTGTCCTGTTTATTCAACTAGTAGTGGCCGTAGAAAAAATAATCAATTCATGTTAACAAAACATAACAATGTGGAATTTACGGTCGGTAGTATGCCCGAAAAAGAATCTCCTGTCCCATGGCCATCACAAATGCTTGATCACGTTAGAACACCCGATGGCATGGCTCAATTCTCGGATTACATATCACCATCCACATCACCTGATTCTTCGGCTACAACTGACATGATCGATGAGCCATCCCCACTGCTTTTTAACATGGATGATTGATGTATTGGATAATAATAGAGGATATATCTAAATTCGTTTCTTAAGTGTACTATTCATATCATTATTGTCAGGTTATATCTTTATATTATATAACCTTTTATGCTCTTCTAATTACTTTATTTGTATTCTTTATATAACGTATAACCTCATTTGTTATTCTTATTCCCCATATACTGCCAAGACCCGAAATTATATATATATATATTTACTTGGATGACAATAGATTGCTATCATATTTTAATAAACATATTTATTTATAAATATATATTTCCCATAGTAGTCATCATCAAACAAGTGCTATTATATATATATATATATATATATATAAGTCTAGAACTTTTTTTTTATATATACAATTATTTTTATTAGTATATTATACATACATATATATACAATGACAGAGTGTTCCATCAAAAATTATGAAGATTGTGGAATTGATGGATGATAAAAACCAACACTTTGCCAGAAGGTAAGATATTTCTTGAGCAAATTAGCATTAAAAGCAGGTGCTTTTCCAAGTACAGGAGCAGTTTCAACTGTACGATCCGTCGCCCACACTGGCATGCTTACATTAGCTTCTACTTTTTCTTTATTGGATGGAGCAAAATTGGCTTCAAAGAACGACATTAAACGATAAGCGGGACTTTCCTGATGTTTTCTCAATACATCCACCCATGCATCAGGATCAATCACCTTAAAGTTCATACCGGATGCTTGCATTGCCTTTAATACATCAGACCAATGAACACGACTTGGATTGACAATATGGAAAACATCTTGTTGTTTTGATTCGTCTGTTGTGTTTTGTACTGTGTTGAGCATAATTTCAACAATAGCGGCAGCAGCATAATCCACTGGAATCCAATCCACATTCACTTTAGCAAGATTTGGCATGTAACCGAGTTGAGCTCCAGACACCATCACAATAGGATATTGTTCCGATATGTTCCATACACCGTTGTTGGAATCACCTGATACTTGACCCGTACGTTCAATAGTGCAAGGGAAATTCTTGTTTTTGGTCAAATAATCAAACAAATGTTCCACAATATATTTGGATTGCGCATATCCCATAGGCATGGCACAATGAGGATCATTGGGTGGTGGCTGTTCAGGAACAATGGATTGACCCGAAGTAGCAGTAGCACTGATACTAGAGATAGCATGCATATGCATCGGGTTTTCTTGACGATAGGCAAATTTTAACAAGTTGTATAAACCGTGAATACATTCACGATCAAAATATTGAACAGGTTGATTAAAATCCAAAAGCCATGCACAATGTTGAACAATGGTGACTTCATTTTTGAGTTGGTTATAGGTAGCTTCATCCCAACCGAGATAAGGGTCATCTAATTTCATAGGTAATGCTTCAACCTTGTTCTTTAATAAAGAAGTATCCAACATTCGATCTTGGAATGATTTTTCCACACGTTGCATCAAGTTTTTACCACGCACCAAACAATAAATCTTTTTCACTTGAGGAGAAAGAATTAGATCACGTAAAATAAAAGCACCCAAAGAACCTGTGGCACCTGTCAATAAAATAGTCTGTGGTTCATCCTTGGAAACTTTGTTTATTGTTGCCGCCACAGGGAAATCCACATTGGCACGTTGGAGATATTCTTCAAGAAGTACTTGAGTATCATGATACTTTGTTTCTCGTTGTTCTCCTTGATCTTTGGGTGTATGTTCCAATGCTTCCTTCATCATGACCAAGGTTGGGTTTTCAAAAATAAAATTACTGGGTACATTGTCAAATCGTGTTGCAATACGATTTCGTAACTGAATTGCCAAAAGTGAATTCAAGCCATAATCAAACAAGGATTTTTTGGGATCAATATCACTCTTTTGAAGAGTGTCAGAAGCTGATTTCATAAGGAACGCACCCATACCGAGATCACTGTTGTCTTGATCTTTAGTGGTGCTGGTGGTTGTACTTGGTCCTTGCAAAAAGTCATCGTACATTTGATCGATGTGTGCTTTAAAATCATGCATGGCTCGTTTTCGGATGACATTGCCTTTGACCGTGGTTGGTAAATGTTGATTCAGTGGTAGTATGTATATCATTTGGGGTAGAATTGTACTGTAATTGGGTGCCACTTTATTGGCTCGATCCACAGCTTCTTCCACTTTTTTATTTATTTATTTTATAAATAGGCGTGTTAGAAAAATTGAATCATGATAGTTTGCATAAATTTTGTAATTACGGTTATTAAACAAATTATATATACCTTGAGAAATCATCTCTTTAGGTGAATAGTGCATGGCCTGTTCTAAATCCAATTCAACAAGTGCAGCTGTACATTGTCGACCTTCACCAAGAACAGTACAACATCGAACGACTTTGGCACTATTAATTTGATGTTCCATAGGAACTGGATTTGTCTTTTCACCATTTTGCCTAATAACAAATAATGAAAGTATAAGTTATTATTTTACAATTTTTTTTTTTTTTAATCCAAGAAAAAAGAAAGGCCACCCAATTAAAAGAAAATGTTGTACTTACATGACAAGAATATCATCATTACGTCCAAGATGTCGGAAATAGCGAGATTTAGGTGGATCCTCAATAAATAAATCATTGGTGGAATAATCACCATCAGGACGGTTACTCACATTGGTAGCCATGGTGGGACAATTACGATGAATGATAAGATGATAAATGCCTCGAGATTCATCATAAGGTTCCCAATAACAATAAGGTTCAATTGGATCAACAGCTTTTAGACAGGACCAATTGTTTTTCCAATCTTGAGAAACATTGGCCACAGCCATGGCATTAATTTCTATAAAATTTATTTATTGTTAATATATACCAATACTACTCTCTTTTATGGTACATGCATACAAAGTACTTGGTTTTTTTTTCAAGTTTTTTTTTTTTTTTTTTTTTTTTTTTTACCTGTTGTACCATAAGCACTACGCACATTAATGCCTCTGGCATTTAAATAATCCCCCACTCGTTTTCTTAAAGGTGCACCCCCATAAAGACAGAATTTGAGTTGACGTAACACATCGGATTGTGTATCTTCAATATATTGAGCAATAGCTTCCAATCCCACAGGGGGTTGTGCCATGACAGTAACGCCAAATTCTTCTACTGCTTCAAAAATATTTCGTGGGGAAGGCGGTAAATGACCAAAGATCAAGGAACTTGCACCAAAAATAATCCCCATGAATTGTGACAAAATGCCAAAAATATGAAACAAGGGTAAAGGAGACAGGACCACATCCGAAGATACCAACGCATTCTGTGAATTTTTCTTCATTTGAGATGGTATACCCTGGATCAACCAAAATAAATATCGGTTGCTAAGATAGATAGGTTTAGGGAACGAGGTAGACCCAGAGGAATGAATAATCAATGCCACTTTTTCGATATCCTTTTCAGAGGGAGGTGACACGTGAGAATGATAATCTTTTGCGTAGGAAGAGAGTGTGTCCAGATCCAAGGAAGCCAATACTTTATAATCACATCCACCTGATACTTGTTCATGACATTGTTGAGCCATATCTGCGTATTTTTCAGATACAATCATAAATTTGGAATTGGTTTGTGTCAATAAATTGACATTGGCAGCAACGGAATTACGTGGCGATAAGGCGAGGAGGATGGGACGTAGCTTAAATACAGCTAACATGGCTACCAAGTAATAAATGGAATGATCTGCAATAAATCCAACTGATTCTACGTCTTTTAACATAGGTGCCCATTCATATGCCAAGTTACTGGCAATACGATCTGCTTCTGCATAGGTCATGGTCTTGAACTTCCCCTCTGTGTTAGGAAGTTGGTATCGGGTAAACACATTGTCACCAAAGCATTTAACTCGGTTTTCAAAAAGATTGATAAAGGAATAATAGTCGTTATAATGAAAATCCATCAATTAGAAGAATATTATTAAAGTCAGTAATTTATGATTCGAAGAAAAAAAAAGACTTACCCTTCGATGATGCGTGATTCTATATAGCCTTTTCAATGATTTAAATTATTTAACCGACTTCATGGATGATCCTTCTTAATCAAGGGTCTTTTTTTTTTTTCAAGTACATATGAGCAAGTTAAAAGAATATCCGATGGATAGTATAAACTTCTTGATCAAATGAACAAAAAGTTAAAAGATTCCTTTTTGAAAAGCATGTTGTCGAAGAATACATTTAGCAAATCATGATATGATTTAAATGTAGCTCTCTCTATATAAATATATATTAATTAGCTTTTTTACATGTACCTGATTATACATTTATTACGTATCAACTATTTTGCTATCATGATTTTTTTGGTTTTGGAAAAAAAAATTACTTCAGCATTCTCTTTTAACAAGACAACACACCTCTTATTGGTTTTTTTCACTCAATGGGAGCTGTTTGTATAGTTTCATTCTTGTTTTTTTTGCCCAACCCAGATTTTTTTTTATAATTCAGCAGATCCAACTTTATACAGATCACTTGAGTGGAGAAAAATTAATAACTTTTAGCAAATTTGGCTCAAGTTATGTACTAATACTTGTATTTCTATAACACTGTAAAAAATAAATTCTCACAATGTATTACTCATTTTTAGAATAAAAAGAACCATATAATGCTGCTAAATGCCTCTATTGGCCATAATGAAAACATTCAGTAGAGCAAAAGTGATTGGTAGTACAACAGTGTGAAATACATTTTGAAAACTTTTATAATGCGTTATTTTCTTGGAAAGTCTAAGATGGATATATATATAAAGTACACTTAAAGATAGTATATACTATATAATGGAACAAACAAAATAAATGGATGGCAAGGGTGTATTTCCAACATCCTTGTTCAAACTATTTTTTTTTTACTCCTCTAAAAAAGGATCTGATATCTAAAGAGCAAAAAGCAACTAACTTGAAAAATGGTGGGGAAACAGATATTAATAAGTCAGGATACCCAGCAGATTATGCTTCTGTATTAGGATTTGATGCATAGGTTTACATTGGGTCAAAATTTTTTTTCTATTTTCAGGCACGGAAAATCATTTATGCATGTTACTTTTTGTTGGTAACACATTTAGAACGGATAATAATTATGATTCTTAAACAATTGTATCATTCGACTGATACGATAAATTGAGTTAATAATAACGATGATGATGATTGAGTATTTAATAGATGTTTAATAGGAAGAAGAAGTATCATAATGATAAAAGGGAAGATCTTGATTATTAAAGTTATTAATTACCTTGGTATTTCATGATGCAGTGTGACACCCCACACGCTTGAGTGAGTCAATTTTTAAGTAAGCCACACGATTAGCCTTTTTTAGGATGGAATTCGATCTCATTTTCCATTTTTTTTTGTCACCCTTCCCTGGCATTTGATTGCTTTACTTTTCTTTTTCTTTTTCTGCTTGTCAATTGTTGTAACTGTTTTTAACCCCTCTCCACCTTCGCGACAAAGCAAGCGTTTCTTCTTTTTCTTTCCTTCTACTTTCAATATATTCGAAATAACAAGTGACAACTTTATATAAAAAAATAACCATGTTGTCATTCGCGAGAAAGGTTTCAGCCCCAGTTGCTACACGACTTGCCAGCAGAGCAACTTCCACTTTGGTCACCAAGCCCATTGTGTCTACTACTCCTCGATATATTCAAACCCGTTCCTATAGCAACGATTTAAGCAATGCTGCTGCTGAAAAGGTATAAAGAGAAGGAAAAAGAACATTTTAATGCAGGGCAATTCAAAAATGGAATTCATTATTTGACAAAGCAACAAAACTCCTAATGGACTTATCTTTCTATCTTTGAAATTATTATAGGAAACCATTGTCAAGTTACTCTACAACATTGGTTCTCGTAAAGAAGTAGAACAATACTTGCGTCACTTTTCCTCTGTCGAATCACAAAAATTTGCCGTTATTAAGGTTGGCGGTGCAGTTTTGACTGACGAACTCGAAACGTTGGCATCGGCACTTACCTTTTTGAACCGAGTGGGTCTTTACCCTATTGTCCTTCATGGTGCTGGTCCACAATTGAACCGTTTGCTCGAAGATGCAGGTGTTGAACCTCAATACGAAGAAGGTATCCGTATCACTGATCCACAAACACTTGAAATTGCTCGCAAGGTATTTATGTCTGAAAATTTGAAGCTTGTGGATGCATTGGAACGTCATGGAACCCGTGCTCGTCCTATTCCCGGAGGTGTCTTTGTGGCCGATTATTTGGACAAGGACAAATACCAATACGTTGGCAAGATCACCTCTGTCAACAAGGATGCTATTGAATCCTCGATCCGTGCTGGCGCCTTACCAATTTTGACATCACTCGCTGAAACACCAGATGGTCAAATCTTGAACGTCAATGCCGATGTCGCAGCTGCTGAATTGGCCACCGTGTTGGAACCCTTAAAGATTGTCTTTTTGAACGAAAAGAATGGCTTGTATCATGGTGTCACTGGTAAGAAGATTGACACCATCAACTTGGATGAGGAATATGAAGATTTGATGAAGGAATCTTGGGTTCGTTATGGTACCAAGCTCAAGATCCGTGAATGCAAGGAATTATTGGATGGTTTACCACGCTCCTCCTCTGTTGCTATTATCTCGGCTGGTCATTTGCATAAGGAATTATTTACCGATTCTGGTGCAGGTACCTTAATCCGTCGTGGCCACAAGTTGTTCAAGTTTGATCAATTGGATCAGGTTGATCCTGATAAGATCCGTCGTATCATGGAAGCCGAAGATGATGTCATCAAGACTGGTGAAACTTCTGTGGCTAGCTACTTGCGTGATTTGCAAAAGAAGAATGTTACCTTGTATACCGATGAACCTGGTCAAGTTTTGGCTATTGTGACCAAGGATCCTACCGATCCTTCCAAGCCTGCTGTTTTGGAAAAGTTATTGGCTAGCAAGACTGCTGTTCTCAACAATGTACCTGACAATTTGTGGAATACCATTCGCAAGGACTTTGATGTATTGACATGGCGTGTGGGTGGTGCTAAGTCTGAAGATGGAAACTTGGATCGTTCATGGCATTTTGAACGTGCTGATGGATCTCTTCGTAATCCTCAAGATGGTAGCACCATGTTCTTCTATGGTATTCAAGATTCTGATAGCGTCAAGCAAACTTTGGATGGATTCAGTGGTGCCAAGGTTCCTACTGGTACCCGTTCTTACTCCACCTTTGCTCAACAACGTCGTGGATTTGCTTCATCCGCTACTGCTCGTTCCAAGAATGTCGGTTTGATTGGTGCCCGTGGTTTTACTGGACGTGAATTGATCAATATCATCAATAACCACCCTGAACTCAACCTTACTCATGTTAGTTCTCGTGAATTGGAAGGCAAGCCCCTTGATGGCTACACCAAGTCTGATTTGACTTATGTTAACTTGAAGCCCGAAGACCTTAAGACTCAAGAACAAGTCGATGCTTGGGTTTTGGCTTTGCCCAATGGTGTTTGTGCTCCATTTGTTAACCAAGTAGAAAAGGATGTCAAGGAAGGCCAATCATCTGATAAGGTCCTTGTTGATCTTAGTGCCGATTACCGATTTGATAACACCTGGACTTATGGTCTTCCTGGTAAATATACATTCATTACTATTATGAATAACTTTTTTTTTTTGGCTTTATCAGTGTTGTTAACGTAGTGAATTCATTTTATAGAATTCAACCGTAAGAATTTGGGTGGTGCTACCCGTATTTCCAATCCTGGTTGTTATGCTACCGGTGCTCAAATGTCCCTTCGTCCTTTGTTGCCCTTCTTTGACAAACATGCTGCACCTACTGTCTTTGGTGTTTCGGGATACTCTGGTGCTGGCACCAAGCCTTCCCCCAAGAACGACCCCGAAGTTTTGCGTGATAACCTCCTCCCTTACTCCATGACCAACCATATCCACGAACGTGAAGTGTCTTACCAACTTGGTACTCCTGTCAACTTTATTCCCCACGTTGCTTCCTTTTTCCAAGGTATCCAATTGTCTGTCAATGTTCCATTGAACAAGACCATGACCAGCAAGGATGTCCACAATGTATTTGATGAATTCTATCAAGGTGAAAAGCTTGTCAAGGTATTGGAAAGTGGTGAACCCTATGTTCGTGATAACTCTGGCAAACACTTTGTTCGTATTGGTGGTTTCAGTGTCCATCCCGATGGCAAGCGTGTTGTGATTGCTACTACTATTGATAATCTCTTGAAGGGTGCTGCCACCCAAGCAGTTCAAAACTTGAACTTGGCTTTAGGTTTTGATGAATACGCCGGTATTCCTATCGAGTAAATTACATCCATCATAATTTCCTTCCTTTCTTTTCTCGCTCTCACTTTTGATTCCTTTTCACTTTAAAAATCTCTTTCCACACACACTCTCTCTCTTTTACTACCATCTACCATGCATTTTTTTTTACTTTATTCTGTATAGAAAACAAAAAAGTTTATCATAATTAAATCCTTGTATTAAAACAACCGAAAAAAAAAGCAAAACAAAAAAAATTACACGTAAAAAGTGGGATAGAAGAATATACAGTACGATGGGTGTTGGGGTAAATAGATAACGGGATTTATCACAGAAAAAAAAAGTGTTGGTTGATTATTTTTGTTATTGTGGTTTTTCCTTGTCACCTTGATATTGAATATAATCTGAACGATGACGTGAAGTAAACTTTTTCCCTTTCTTTTGATGGCGATATATATGTTGAATCATGTTATAAAAGAATCGATAGTAAAATAATAAATTATCATAACGTCCATCATAAGGTTGATCCTTCTCTATTTCGTAAGCCTCTGTAAATTCACGATAGACGTAATAAATAGCTTCAATGGTAGCAAGATGGTTTTCTCCCAATTGTTGATAACGCCAGAAGTGCGTTTTACGAGGAGCAATGGTGACTTTTTGCATTCGTTGTAATACTGGAGTTTCACGTACGATTTTGCCTGCTTGTTTCCATGTACCATCAATGACTGTAATACGATCAAATGATTCGCGTGGTATGTCCTCTAATCGTTTAGCATCATCTCCAGGGAATAATAATAAAGTACGTTCAGGTTTTTCAAATTCGGGAATCTCTTGCCAGGAATACACTTTTACATCGTCGTGGGCAATAACTGCTGAGTGGAGGGCTGTTGACTTACCGTCTAATTCTTGTTCATGCTTAATTCTATTACACATTCATATCACTGATTTAGCAACACACATATATTATTAAAAATATCCATACGTAGTTTAATACTTGAGAGTGAATTGGGAGATAGAAAAAGTATCATAGTGACTCACAATCAGTCTAGAAATAACTTACATGTTTAATGGTACAGGTAATTTGAGGGAAGGAATCTCGGACCGATCCATACCCACAACTGTAAAGCATCGATAACAAAAGTATTTGACAGATTTTTTACATGTTGGACACGTTGTTCTTTCTTTGATTGTATCCAGTATGCTGTCATCGCTGATCTTTAAATCGTCAAAAGGTGATTCAAGTTTCGATCGTTTGGGTTCATTTTCTTCTGACTGTTGTTCATTACGAGTATCTTTTTCTTCTGAGAGGGATCGTTTTGAAGATTGAGATTCAATAGATGGAGATTCGTTTGTTACTGAAGTTTGTTCGTTTTTCTTTTCGGTATCGCTCATTTTATATAGACAAGATAAGAGAAAAGGGGTGAAGGGGTTGTATAAGAAAGTTGGCGTCACAGGGTACGAAAAAAAAAAGTTGTCAATGCAGAAGTGCGCGCCCCGGAGGCTTAGGTCACCACCGACAAAATACGGGGTTTCCGAGCCTGCTTTATCAATAACATATCTTTATATATAACATAATGTCATTACGATTACTGTCACGTACTACACAATTGTATCGACCACGCACAGCATTTGCCATTCGACCATGTAATTATCTTGACTTTTTAAAATTTTGATAAAGGGAAAAAAAAATAGAACTTTTAGAATCAATGAAACTCACAAATGGGTAATGGAATCATAAATGAAACTAGTGGCTACCGCAAACAACAATAAAAGCAATCCTTCCTCTTCCACACCTGCTAGCGCTGGCGCTGGTAAAGAAGCAGCAGAAGCTATTTCTAACCCAATACTTGGAAAGCCAGCTGAGGGTATATATATATTATTTCTTTTGAATAGAGTGTGTCATTATTATGAATATGAATACTGAAGACCCGTCCCACTTTTTTATTATATTAATAGCTGAACCAGCAAATGAAACCGTGAAAATGGAACCAAAGAAGAATGAACAAACACCAGAAAATGGATATGCACACGGAGCTTATCATTGGACATTGGAACGTTTTTCAGCTGTTAGTTTGATTCCATTGATGAGTACACAAGCAATTTATGGCGCACACCCTATCTGTGATGGTCTTCTTGGTGTCGTACTACCATTCCATTTGTATCTTGGGTTTGAATCCTGTATTATAGATTATATCCCTAAACGAGAATATCCACGTTTACATCGTGCTGCCAATTGGACTTTACTTGGAACAACTGGTTTGGTTATGTGGAGTTGCTTTGAATTCAATACCAATGAAATTGGTTTGACAGAATTGATTCAACGTTGTTGGACAGCTTAGGATTTTTTTTTTTGGTTCTTTTGTTGCTGTTTTGTTTGTTATATATAATGTTATTAGTATTCAATTAAAAATATATAGATTACCCTTTCATATTTATCTTTTTTTTTTGTGGATTCAAGATAGGACATGTTGATATGGATTTGCTATGATTGGAGTAAAAGAGAGCAAGTGATTTTCTGATTAAAGCTGAATTATTCTTTCTTATTTTTTCCCATGTTACAAATAGCAGATCACTATGTGATATTGAACTATATGCGACCACTATGAATAAAAAACATATGGATTGTGACTTTTAGCTGTTGCATGTATTAACACATTGCTATGTCATAGTGTATTATCTTTCACTGTATTGAATTTTTGTCCGAACACTGTCATGCTATATTAGAAATACATTTTGTCAGGAACTCCAGTGATGGTACTACGAAATACATTATAATAATAATAATAAACCAGAAGCAAGACGTTTCAGTGTATGATATGTGATATTGGATTTTCATTTTTAAAAAAATAAATTCAGAATATATACAGATATTTAAAGATGCAAATCTGAATTTATCTTGAATATATTATGAATATGGCTTTTTTTTAGAATACTTTGGAATCAGTTTTATATATCTTAAATTTATTTTTTCTAAGGTGGTTGTGCATAAGGGCTATAATATTCTACCAATCAATTTCTCCTATATATTGCGTACATGAACAGCTTTCATATTTATTTATTTATAATTAATATTATATTTGTAAATCAGCTACTACTATTGCATATGATATTACATGTAACTGTATTTTTTAAACACGTTGAATCACAAATGTTTCTGTAGGTGCAGGTATAGCACCGTTATTATCGAGCCGATATGACGGTTGGTATTGATCAGTGCATTTCACAGTCCAAGACGAAATTCCTTCATCGAGTAGATATTCTCGAACAACACGGCTATTAATATGAATTCCACGAACAGCCGAAAAACAGATTTTATTCAAACCGATAAACCGATTCTTGGATTGTTTTAATAATAATGTAGCGAGACCAGCTAGATCGATGACTTCTAGCTTTGGTTTGGAGTCGATTGTTAATGATAGACAACCTAGCCTGAGAGTTCTTAAATGTAACAAATCACCGAGTTTTTCAAGAATATTATAGGATAGACAAGAGACTTGTTCGATATAAAGCTCTTCAATTTCAGATTTACATCGTACCAGTTCGTGTACAAACCCTAGAAGATGGTCCTGATCTTCACTTGTATTTTTTACAGGCTTATCCAAACGGATATCAAGTTTTTTCAGTGTTTGTAAACCAGATATTACAGCAAGTAATTCAAGGGTAATACATGGCACAAACCGTAAACGTATAGATTCAAACCTTGGTTGTTGTTCATCAAAAGTAATCATGTTGTGAAAAAAATCTGGTGTTAAGAAAGTCGTACTACTCCCACTATTTGTTGCTATTGGTCCAACGTCGTTGAGGTATAAATGTCTTAATCGTCTGAAGCATCGTAATAGATTTGGATTATTGTTAAGAATCAGTGACGAATCAGCTAATATAAGTTCTTCCAAAACAGGGAGTTTTTCCAGAAAACCAACGAACGAGAATTCGTCATTGAACGAAAAATTATGAAGTGCTATGGAGCGTAGTGTATATAGCGTACCCATCTGTTCTAATACCGATTGATTGATCACTTTTTTAATAGGGTTGCAATCAAATACAAGTTGGACTTCGTCAATGAGAGGACAGTGATTGAGCATTATAAATATCGAAGCAATATCGCATAGAATATATCGGCAAATCAACGTCTTTAACCGAGTCATATGTATAGATTTAAATAGATTTGTCCAATTATCCGCTTCATATTCTTCATCGAAGAAAAGCACTAGATCCAAAAATTCCAACGTATTCCAACACTTGGTTTTTAATAGCTCAGCTATCTGGGGATATTTATAATCCTCTTCACATACAGAAAGGTGCTGCAATCCAATTGTTCCATTGTCATTTTGCTGCCGTCCCGTCATTTTCGCTTGTACAATATCATTCTTATCCATTATCCTGAGTGATATATCGCTGTCAAAACTGCAGTTACTTTTAAAGTACGTCAGCCGTGGGCACAAGGAAAACATAAGGTCTAAATCCAAACTGCTGTCTAGATTAAGATCGTGAAGATCAAACTTATAATCCCCGAAAAACATCTCGTAAGCGTCTGCATTAGCACCGATAAAGTATTGGAGGTGCGGGCATCGTTGCAAAAGTGGTTGTAATCGCATGTGTGCATCTAAAGGGCATCCAATATACAAGTAACGAAGGTTGGTAAAGAGTAGATCGTGTGTTGAAAATTGTCGTTTGATAGACGGTTCGCCATTAAACATGGTTTTATCCCAACTATAACTGCTTGGTATATACGTGAAATGAACAAGCTCTGGACACACATCAAGCACGTGAAGCAAAGAAAGGTTTGATTTGTGCTCTTCGAATGCTAGAATGAGAAGGTGAGATGCAAGATATTGTAGAAACTGAAGGAATATATCATGATCCTTGGTAAGACACGTGAAGAATTCTATAATGTTTTGTATATTAAAAGATTAGAAAAAAGAACATGATCGTTCCTGATTTGTATGAGCATGGCTTATTTCATTACCAATTGATTGTAATTCATTGCACCCATTGTCCAAAACATACTGCATGGCATCATATAAATCCTCCCCCTCAAATTTATCAAAAATGACATTCTTCACATGGTTTCCAAGGCATTTTTGACGGCGCTTGTTAAATGGGTGTATGCTGCGTTCTGAGAATCGCACAGTCTGCCATATATCTGTGGTGTAGTGTGGTATTTGATCATACCAGTCTTTACACACCGCCATACAGGTTAAAGCATCGTGCTGATTAAGATGAGAAAAAATATTCTTTATAATATCGAATGGCAGTTGATCATCAAATATAAATTTTTGCATTACTTAATTCAAGAAGCATTTTTTTTTGTTCTGAACATATTTGTTTCGCAAAAGAGAATTTTTCATGGTTACACTTGATATCACCTGAAGCCAGAACGGCTTATCGTGAAATTACAATCTGAACACCCTCGTAGCTTGATGATATTATACTAACATGACGGACCTAATGAAATATCGAGTTTTGGAAATTATGCTTTAGGATATATAGGTGGTCTTTTTGGGCTACCTACAACATGTCAAGCACTTTTACTTGGTTACCGACCGCGGTCACCTTTTGGAATTATTCACCACTGGTCTCTTGGTAAAATGTGAAGCTCAATAAACCAAGGTCTCACAACACATTTCACCGATTATGACCACCCATCAATACCATTCGTGAACCCAGCACGCGACAATAATAGTATCGAATCCAAGAAAGCGTGACCTATAGTATTCATCAGCAATTAATAAATAAAACAATGACAGAAGTTGGTTTTGGGCTTGACAATCCTGGTAGTTCCTCCGCCACACTGACAAATGTTGATACATACAACAGCTAATTATTGATCTCCAGATCAGTGATATTTTGGTAGAGATCAAGGTTTTCAGTTGGAAAACCGAATCCAGTTAATTGAGAACGTATAAAAATGTTGTTATTATCTCGATAAGTATTTCGAAATCTGGATGTAGCAATGAAGCAATCAGAAACATCAAACCCATCGCATTCTAAACCGTCAACATCATCATCCCATTATCTTCGTCGTGTTATAAATTATTATAAAAGAAGCAATAACTCACAAGAACTCAGCTCTATTGATACACCGAGTATAACACTTACTATGGATTATAACAGTAATAAACACTGTGGTAATTCTGATCAAGATATCAATAGAAGGAATCACTCTAATAACGAGAATTGTTGACTTAACACTTTGGAATACTGTTATAGTATATACGTACCACTAGATAACAACGATACTACACAGTACAGTACCCGCTCGCTAAACCGGTACCCAAAATATGTGAGGAACTGTACCGGTTTAGCGAAATACCGGTTTAGCGAATACCGATTAACTTTTGAAACCCTGTTGACAGTATATGCTGGAAGATTGAACTAGGTTGCATAATATAAAAGAATCGAAAATACTTATTGTAAATAATGATATTCTTATTTTATTTCATTATCTTTTATTTTCGTCGATATGGGCAAAAAAAGTGCATTGACAATACGTTAAAAGCTTGCTATTTGTATTAAGAAAGAAAAAGAGCCAAAGATTACTAAATCTGAACTTGCCAAATGGGCCAAAGACGAGCTCAAATTGGAAAAGGTTCCTCGTCAGCAGACTATCAGCGACATATTGAAGAAAAAAAATGAACTTATGGCAGGACAGAGCACAATCTTGATTCTAAAAAGTTCCGAAACCTGCACTTCTAGAGTTACGTAGAATGCTTGCTAACTACATAAAAATACTTAAAAATAATATATATATATATATTATAGCACCAGTAAATATTTGGACCAGTCTACCGGATACCGGTTTAACGAATCACCGGTATTTTACTATGTATATAAAAAAATAATTGAGAGATTGTACCGGTTTAGCGAAATACTGGTTTAACGAATACCGGTTTAGCGAGTGGGTACTGTATTCATGTAAAACATAATAATTTATTATGTACGTAAATAAATTTGGAGACATCAATAACAATTATATATGCATGATACGAAAATAAATATTGGTAATATGTTATCTCTGTATATTATAACTATATTATCAGTATCAGCAGGTGTTAGTTCTAGATTATCAAAATACATACAACAGTAAGAAGGAGGTGATATTGATTCTTTTCGAGAATATCATCGATTCTTTGTAAAACACTTTGTAAAGGCTAATTTTTAGGATGATACGATTGTTGATACCGCATATTTAAATAATCATCTACAGTCATTTCTTGATCATCATTTTTTGGAGCATCTTCAAATACAGGTCGCACTTCAGGGATAATGGAGCTCGGAACAGCAGCCAACGATGCATCTTTTTCAGGTTGTACAAAATAGGCAATCGAGTAACGATCATGAGTTTGGTGTTCAGGTAGAAAAACGACGCGATGCAATGTTGATTTAAATAAACCATTCGTCCTATAACGTAACAAAACAAAGTTAATTTATCCTCCATACTTTCTGTTATTTGATTGATACAATTTACATACCAATATTCCATAACGCCTCCAACATTGACCAGTATAGCATCTTTAACAATAGGTGCCGAAATCCAATCCGTACGACTCGCCTGTACTTCTAAACCGGGAATATCCTTTTGAAATAATAGAGTGATACTTCCGTAGTCTGTGTGCGCACCCGTACGTACCGGATCATTGTATGTTTCCTCCGCTCCTTTTGGATATTTCAAAAAACGCAATAATTCACTCGATAAAGGGACATCATATCTATGGCGCACGCTGAACCATTCAGTACCACCTTCTTCTTCAGGAATCTGTAATACGTAAAAATAATGAGTATTCTCTTATCATTGGACTTTACTTATTTACGTACAATACTAACGTACTAATTACCTTGAGAGCAATTGAAAAAGCTTGAAGTACTTGTATTGCTGTTGAATGGCAGGTCTATATGAATAGAAAATAACTTGACTGTTGATACATATAGACTATGCCTGAAGGTACCTTTTATCTCTTTAATTAATAAATAAAAAAACCTGGTACTACTTACCCTAGCAAAGTTTTCAAGGTAGTCCTTGTTTTCCAAAAAAACTTCTGGCAGTAAATTTAATGATTCTCCTTTCCGAAATGGAAGAAAATCATATGTCCTATAAGTTTTAATAAAATAATATGGCTTATTATTTTACCATTATATCAAAAAAACGCACTTTAATCACTTACTCTTTATGATCACCCTGTTTCTGATTTTTCGGGTCGAGCCTATTGTATATTATGACAAAATGAGAATCCCTCAGGATCATGATTTCTATCGAGGAGAACAATGCTTTTCTAATATTGAGCATAATATACCTTTGAACATATAATCCAGAATACCCATGAAAGTTACTTTGAATCTTGTATTTAGATTTCTCCTCATAGGAAAGATCATAAAATTCTTTACTCTACAATATTTTGTTGGTCTAAATTAATTTCATTCATCACCGTAATCAAAAAAAAGTAAGCACATACTAATTCAAAGGCATGATCAATTTGTTGCTTGGGGATGGTGTGGCTAATCATATAGAAAAATCCAATTGTTTCGCAAGCCTCAAGCACTTCTTGAGCAATAATAGCTGACCTGTTTGAAAAATCACTAAAATCAATTATAGGAATACTATAGGTCATGATTGGTTTTAAGGATGTTTGTATTCAATAATTTTATGTGAATAATCAAGAAACGAAGCAAGGAAATGAGGAAGGAAGTGTTTTTTTTTCTCAGAAAAAACTTTAAATAATAACTGAATGTATCACGCACGTCATGCGATAAAGTCAATGCATTTGTTATATTTTCCTCTTCAGCTTATTGTTACCTATTTCCAAAAATAAACTATACCACAGCCACAGGACCCCGGTTTACCGTATATATGTATGTCAGAGAGATTATACAGTTATTTCTTTTTCGCTTATTTAGTTTAAGTTATGGCTATTTTTTTGAGCTCGGGGAGAATACTACACAGTTTGAAATTCATACCAAGAGTTTGCTTTAAGGTACTGCTTGCAATTTTTCCTGATGGCGTTTCATTAGAAAAACTTCAACTTTTAAAAATATTTCACATTTTGAATTTTCTGCTTTGTTAATTTGTATTGATAATAAATCTTTCATCTCTTGATAATATATTTATTTGATGACTATACGTTCCATTGTGCCTGTGTTAAAAGGACTATTTTTTCTTCATTAACAAGCTTCATGTTCCCTCCCCTAGTTGTGTTGATCCACTTCTCCAAGTCAAATAGACTCGCTCCTAGGTGCTCGTGCTGATACATCATCTTTAAATAAATTTCGTATCGATCGATATGAAGGCACCAGCATTGTAATTGAGAAAGTTATAATTAATGTCGAAAGATTTATAAATATCAGGAACCTAGATTGCATGTATGGTAGAGTGGAACCTTGGTTTTGTATGTTAATGTCGTGTATATATTTTGACGGAAGTCCAAGCCAACAATACAAATAGCAATTAATAACAAATAGATATAAAATAAAGAATAACGGATAGATGATGTTTATTCAATGAAGAT
Source organism: Phascolomyces articulosus (assembly GCA_025677815.1). Classification (NCBI taxonomy): domain Eukaryota; kingdom Fungi; phylum Mucoromycota; class Mucoromycetes; order Mucorales; family Lichtheimiaceae; genus Phascolomyces; species Phascolomyces articulosus. Next base: position 296,148 of record JAIXMP010000031.1, on the reverse strand, counting down.
AATGGGGATATTTATATGTTTTCTAAATTACTGAGAATATAATATATAATGTAATAGATGATGGTAATAATAGAATAAACTAAGCGTCTTGGCACTAGTGATGATAATACTGATAATAATAATTATGACGATGATGCCAAGCAGAGGTTGCTAAGCATCGCAAGAAGTATTCAAAATGGAGATAATGATGATGATTATTTTTAGACTAATAATCGTACAAGAAGTATCAAAAAAAGGCAAAAGGGTTACACCAGGAATCTTAGCTACGACATTAAATAATAAGATCGACAATATTGATGAAAGAGAAATTTTACATATAAAAAAAAATCGTTAGCGTTCCCAACTTACTGTTATTCCACTATACGTGATAAAAAGAATATTAACAACGCCATCCAGTAATGTATTCTCTTGAAGAAGAACAACAATTGCTACTACCAACCATAAAATTATTATTATCATTATTCATACTCTTACTACCGTCATATTATTATGCGCAAATATATGGAGCATAAATAAAATATAGAACAACAATTCAACAACGATACTTATGTGAATTACATAAATCAGAAAAAATACACAGTTGATTGGAGTCTGACAGTCAGAACACTTAAGCGTAATATACTTTGGTGATAAAGAAGAAGAAATGATCAACATACAAAATAAAACCATATCCTTATTGGTTTAATAAACGAATTGAATGAATATGTGAAACTTCTTGAGGAGCCGGAATATCTCGCTCAAAATACATTGATTGTAAACGAGTAATAAACTGAATTTGAGTCAATGTACTTTCTTGAAAATATTTCAAGTACTTAAGGGAGCAACTTGTATAGTTTTAGCTATGAAGGTTGGGAAACTATTGGTTACTGTTGTTTTTCTGAACTTCTGGTGGGAGAGATAGCCTTCATGACTGGATCAAGCACGCAAAGTCGTTTATTGATGGTTGTCTCGAAAAAAAAATGAACCAACAAACGTATACTTTTTAGATTTATGCACTTTTCAACAACTACGTCGTACAAATAATAAAAACAATATATACACTTATTTATGATTGTTTAAGCGGATAATAGATTTATAAACCAAATCATCTGTTTTTTTAATCTAATTTTTTGAAAGACTCAACAATAATGTACATGATATCATCATAATCTTGTTTTATTGTATATTTATTATTAAATTTAAAGCATAATTTACATACAGGAATAATAAAAAAGAATAGAAAAATCTAAAGCTTCGACTTTGGTTCAGGTACATTAACATTTTTCTCAAGATCGAAATATTGCATACGACCCTGAATATAAATACGATGACGATCACCTGGATTTCCGGAAGGATTGCCGGTTTTAATATCCAAATAGGCCTCGTCACCAGGATATGCCAAGAATGTATGATATCCTTCCTTTTCACGTTTATCATTTTCTGGAACAGCACCATGTTGAGGCATAATAGTGGAAACATGACCATTCATTGTTCTTAATGCACCAAGACCAGCTTTGCTTGCAAGATCTTTATGATCCTTGACAGGGCCCATAACATGTAAACTATACCACTGAGGTGGGATTAAAACAATCTTTTCCTCACGCCATGCTGACAATGCTAACAGAAAATTAGTCATTTTAATAAGTAAATAAAAAAAATATATATTCGCGTTAATGTTTCCCCCCCTTTGATACTTTATCTTTACCTTGTTCAGGGGTAAACCAATCAAGTTGAACAAGTTCTTTGCCATCAGCAGCAGTAGTTTCTTGAACTGCAATCGAGGGATCAAGGACCGTGAGATAAAATTGTGCATTATAACGCCGACGTTCTGCAGCTGGAGTGATCCAATTGGCAAATGGAATTAACTTATCAACTGCAGGTACAAGTTTATGAGATTCACATAGCACCTTAAATTGAGATGCATCGTTATGAACACGTTCACGCCATTCTTCTCTAGTGGCTGCATCTTTTAATACTGTATGTGCTGGTGGATGGGTGAGTAAAAGACCTGATTCTTCAAACGTTTCTCGGATTGCACAAATTTTATTCGTGAGACTATTTTTTACGATGATTATTAATAGTGAGAAAGATTGTTGGCAACACAATAAGGTAATATAATATAATTTTACAAGAGGGAAAGATAGTTACTCTGAAACGTTATCCATTTTCCAGTTTTCATCATGTTTGTCAACAACACCCCCGGGAAAAACGTGTGCATTAATAAAACTACTCTTTGCATTTCTATTTAAATATTGACCCTTCCCAGGGTATTTGTTAGTTCAAAGAGTTCAAAAAATAAAAAAGAGTGAAGAAGAGGAATGTTTTGAGTATATACCGTTTCATCATGAGTAATTCGTAATTGTGTCCTGTAGTGCTTTTTGTGGTTGGTGCAGCCACAATAAGTCTAATAAATATTGCATAAAACAAGTTGCAAAAAAAAAAATCAATATGTTTTATGAGATGTCAAAAAAATTTGGAAAGAGAACTAAACAGAAATGAAGGAATAGCTAAGAGGGTTCATTTACGTTGCTGAGGAACGAATGTCCTTTGCGATTGCTTGTGATACTATAGTTGACATTGTTCGTGCTGTTGTCATGGTGTTCCTGAACATGGTTTCCTGCGCCCTATTTATATGTTTTCTGTGGTCTGGCGAAAATGTGGGGAAACAAAACCGAAAAGGTATCTCACGTTACGTAGCATTTTTATTCAGATACTACATGTGAAATTCGCTTTGGTAAGCTTTTTTCCTTTTATAAAAACTTTTTTTTTATTTTTTATTATAAACTTTTTTTATTACTATTTACAATGGAGAATAAAATCCCACATGACGCCAGAATGCAAGGTGTTTCTTCAATAGAGCTTTACCAAAGGGAGGTGCTTTTGATAATACAGGTGATACTTGTACTGTTTTTTCTGTTTCCCATACTGGCATAGCTTGTTCGGCTGTTTCTTGCGATGAAGATTTAAAGTTAGCCTCAAAGAATGACATTAAACGATAAGCAGGATTTTCTTGATGCTTGCTTAATGCTTCCACCCATTGTTCAGGTTCAACTATGTCAAATTTCATACCCAATGCTTGCATTGCATTTAATACATCTGACCATTGGACTCGACTTGGGTTCACAATATGGAAAAATGCTTGTTGTTGCAACGAAACAAGTTCTGTGTGACGCATCTTGAGCATAATATCGACAATGCTTGTAGCGGCAAAATCGACAGGCAACCAATCCACATTGACTGAACTCAATTTGGGCATCAATCCAAGCTGGTTACCACCAATAAACAAAAGTGGATATTGTTCTGAAGTATTCCATACACCATGTTCAGTATCACCACACACTTGACCCATACGCTCGACAATACAAGGAAAATTCTTTTGCTTGGTCAAATAATCAAAAAGGTGTTCAACAATGTATTTTGACTGAGCATAACCCATTGGCATGGCAACATGTGGATCCTTAGGTGAAGGCAACTCGGAAATGGTGGCTTTACCGTAGGCAGCTGTGGCACTAATACTGGAAACAACATGGACATGCATAGGATTCATTTTGCGATAAGCAAATTGGAGCAAATTGTATAAACCTTGGATGCATTCACGATCAAAGTGTTGGACAGGTTGATTGAAATCCAAGAGCCATGCGCAGTGTTGGACAATGGTTACTTCATTCTTGAGCTTGTTGTATGTGGCCTCGTCCCATCCAAGATAGGGTTTATCCAATTGCATTGAGAGTGCCTCAACCTTATTACTATTTTCTAATAACGAGATATCTAATAATCGGTCCTGGAATGATTTCTTCAAACGTTGCATCAGGTTTTTACCGCGAACCAAGCAATATATCTTTTTGACTTGAGGGGAAAGGATCATATCACGTAACATGAAAGCACCCAATGAACCAGTTGCGCCAGATAACATGACTGTTTGTTGTTCATCATTGGATGCAACCATATTGGTAGTAGCCACGGGGAAATCAGCTTCAGCACGCTTGAGATAATTATTGAGAAGAGTCTGTGTGTCTTGATATCGTGCCTCACGCTGTTTGTCTTGGTCTGGAATCTTGTTTGTCATGAGGGCTTCCTCCATTGAGGTCAAAGTGGGATGCTCAAACAAAAAGTTACTTGGTACGTTTTCAAACTGGGAAGCAATCTTGTTCCGTAATTGAATAGCCAAAAGAGAGTTCAAGCCATAGTTAAACAAAGATGTATTGACATCAATTTCATTCTTGTGAAGTACTTGAGTGGCAGATTGAGCAAGGAATGCAGCAATATCGATTTGTGCATCATCACGAGTAGTCGTAGTACCTGGTCCTTGCAAAAAATCATTGTACATTTTTTCAATTTCTTCCTTATATTCTTGGATAGCTCGCTTGCGCACAACATTGCCTTTGAGTGTCTTTGGAAGATGTCGATTAAGTGGTAAAATATAAACCATCTGGGGCAAGATCATACTATGACTGGGAGCAGCTGTATTAGCACGTTCGACAGCTTCATGAACTATAAATAATGTAAATAGCATTACGTATACATATTTAGTACACGTATTTACTTTTATACTGTAATAAAAAAATGTAATTTTTACCTTGCGAAATGATATCTTCGGGTCGATACTTCATGGCTTGTTCCAACTCTAATTCCACTAGAGTGGCAGTGCATTGTCTGTTTTCACCAAGTACAGTACAGCATTTGACAACTTTGGCTGTATTGATTTGATGTTCCATTGGTACTGGGTTTGTTTTTTCACCATTTTCCCTAATAGTTATATATAAAAATACTATTAGTATTATATCGATAAATAGCGTTGCTTTCACTTCTCACTTATTCTGAAAAGAAAATATAGCTTACATGACAAGCGTGTCATCATTACGACCAAGATGACGCCAATAACCAGATTTGGGTGGGTCCTCCATAAATAAATCATTGGTAGCATAATCACCATTAGGTCGGTTGCCCACATTGGTGGCTATCGAAGGGCAGTCAGCCTTGATGACAAGATGGTAAATACCCTTGGCATCATCGTATGGTTCCCAAATGCAGTAAGGCAATATTTGTTTGGCAGGTTTCAAAGCATACCATTCTGTGTTATTCCTGGACATATTAGAAACGCTCATAGCATTGATTTCTATAAAACAATATCGCTTACTCGTTAATATCCTTTGCTAAAATATTTCTTTTAGTTGTTGTCATTTTTTTTACAATAATATACCTGTTGTACCGTAAGCACCTCGAACATTCATACCCTTGGAATTCAAATAATCGCCGACTTGTCGCCTAAGAGCAGCACCGCCATAAATACAAAACTTGATACGTTGGAATATTCCTTCAGATTCAGGTGCATCCTCGATATATTCAGCAATTTGTTCCAAGATCATAGGTGGCAATCCCATCAGTGTAACATTGTGTTTGTCAATAGCCATAGCAATCTCGCGGGGTGTAGGAAGAAGCTTGCCCAAGATTAAGCAACTGGCACCAAAAAAGATTGGCATAAAATGCAAAAAGGTACCAAACACATGGAATAGTGGCATAGGAGAAAGCATAACATCCGATGCTTCCATGAAAGGAGTATCTTGTTGTATTTGGAAAGTCAATAACTGGGTAAGCCAATAAAGATAACGATTGCTGAGACGGATAGGTTTGGGAAACGAAGTACTTCCAGAACTGTGAATGATCAACGCAATCTTTTCGATATCCTTGGGTGATGCGGTCTCTGAAGCACGTTTGATACAGGTATCCTTAGTAGTAGTGGAATGTAAATCATTGTCGAGTTTTTCCAGATCAAAAGGTTCGAGGACTTTGAAGCTACATCCACCAGGAACCTTTTTGGCACACTGGTTGGCTGCGGTAGCGTACTTTGATGATGCAATGATGAAATGAGCGTCTGTTTTGGTCATCAAATCAATATTAGCTTCAACAGAGTTACGTGGTGATAATGCCAAAAGTATGGGTTGAAGTTTGAAGATGGCCAACATAGCTATCAAGTAGTATATAGAATGATCTGCGACAAGACCAACAGTAGTGATGCCTTTTAAAAGGGGTCCCCATTCGTTTGCCAAGTTAGTTGAAATTCGATCTGCTTGTAAATAAGTCAATGTCTTGGTTTCTTGAGTATTAGGTAATTGGTAACGTATGTAGATATTATCACTGTAACGCTCGGCTTGTTTTTCAAATAAGTTGATAAAGGAGTAGTATTGATTGTAATCAAATGCTTCAAAAGCCATGATGGTTTTAATAATAAACTGATTTGGAGAATGAAAGATGAATGTAAAATGTATATCTAAAAGATAAAATGAAAGAGATGAATGGGTATGATGAAAATGAAAAATTTGATTCAAAATTCTCGCAAACGAAACTACAGGTTTATATATCTTTTTAATGTTGAATGAGCCCTTTAATAGATGGCCTTTGCTGTTTGCATCAGAACCTAAAAGAATATCCGATGGACAAAGAGTTAAATTCACCATATATAGGTAAATTTCTGACTTGCCTTGGCTCTAAATGAATATCCGGTTTTTTTTTGGGGGGTGATTTGGGTTTGATCGGCCAAACCATTCCGAATTCTCCGTGCACGCGAGTGAAGGTGACACGATGCTCGATCAATATTTTGATTTTATTTTTGATAGGCTATTTGCGCCAAGCTAAACGCTTTAGATCGCTCTATCTCATCATAATACAAGGGTTTAGCGTAAATAACAATCAAATAAAATCAAAAGGATTTTATGCACGATTACAATTTCACCCAGAAGAAAAATAATCTACCGGGAAAGCATGTGCGAATTTCTTTTCCCTGATTTTTTTAAGGAGCTTTTATGCATATTACGTCAATTTTCAACTTATCTAAATACAAGAAAATTCATTCATACTATATATAAACAACACCTATAGTTCCCTCATCGGCTATCAGGGATAATAAGTAACCATTGTAATACTTATATTCTGTTTCTCTTGCTACGTACCTTTTTCTGAATGGCAATATTTATACTCCCTAGTTTCGTGGAATATCTTTATTCCAGAGTAGTAAACATGATTATAAAATGTGCTTCCAGAGAAATTTACTATAAATAATAATATATATCATGAGCGTTTTACAATATACGAATAGATTATCTGAATATCTCGGGAACGGGAAAATGTTGAGTATTCGATAATGAAAAGAAGACTAAAAAAATAAATCTGTAGTATGTTTATTCCTTCTCTATAACATTCGACACATCAAATATACAGAACTTAAGAAACTTTTCATACATTTTTTCATAAGACGAAGTTGCGAACATAAGTTACGATACTTTAGCATCATGATACATAAAATTCATACATCAGACACACTCCATTTAAGTATATTTTGCCACTATTTCCTTTATGTTGACGAATATATGATACCTTCTTTTTCTCATACCCCATAGTCTACTTCATTGCTACATACATTAATTTATCATATCTTATGGAAGATTATAACTAATACCATTGTAAAAAAAAAAAAAAAAAAAAAGCTGGTGACAGTACGTATCCAAAGTGTCGTCAACTTTGGTTCCACAGAGAAGTCGTCCTCCAAAAAGAATGGTTACACGGGTATCATGCAAACCAGGCGTGATGATTTATTCATTTAAAAAATACCTGTATTTTTCATTAAAATATTTTGGTCAAGCATGATAATGAGAGAGATTATACTTGAAATGCAAGCATAAATGAAGTAAAAAATGCAGTTTATTAAACACATTGCATTGTTTATTTAAAAAATATATAACACTATTATTGCAAAGACTTCAGTAAATAGTATAAAATGATAATTGTATTCAAATGGTAGTTTTTATTGCACCATGTATTTGCACAGATAATTGGTACATTTCTATAAACATAAAATATATGAAGGGAGAAAAATAGAGAAGAATCAGGACGAACTTAACGCATCATATCATTAAGTATAATATGGTTATCCAGTGGCATACTGATCAAATGAATTTCTAGTTTTCACCATTGCTATCACTAATATGGATAGCAAAGTGTTAAAAGAAAATCAAGTTAGAAGTTGCAATAAATGTCTTAAAACCTTCCACTTTTACACAAGAAAGAAGTAAATACAAGTCGGTTGATGGTATTTCCAAAAGTCTATCGGTTTAATCTGATATTTGTTGATAAATATGATTGCAATTTCACAACATAAGCATATTACCCACCTGTTATCATACTTTTTTTTTGGATATTGTGATATTATGATATAATGAAATTACCAACATTTACTTCTACCTACTTCTTCGCAATCTCTTTTTTTTTCAGCACGACATTCTTGTATCGCAAACTCAGTACGTTGTGCACAATCCAGTTTCTCTTTGGAAATATCGTTATGTACTTGAATTATTGATATTGTTGTATGAAAGAAGGAAGAGGGAGAGAGATGTCTAAAATGTGTCAATCGCTTTATGAATACTGTTAGCGGTAATTGGAAACACCACTTCCTGAAACACATGGAAGGTATTTAAGGTTAAGTAGCTGGCATTTTGTATTACATTGTCACCAACTGTCGCCAAGTCGCTCCATTTTTTTTTTTACGGTGCTGCTGGATTTCGTTTTCAAGATAATGATTTAGCTTTTGTTGACAGACAATGCATATGGTCGTTTATATGTAAAACTTTTAAATATACGTGGCACTTCGTAGTTTATGATATGCAGCATACTTATTCAAAGTTATTTTATCTCCATGGTCCATTATTTCACAATAAAAAAATGTTAATAAAAGTTTTTTATGAGCAAGCTCTTTCTTGTAGAATTAATAAAAATTAAGAAAGAATAATATTCGTAATAATAGAATGCCAATAGATGGCTCCCACGTTATTATTACAAAGATATGATATAATACCTATGAATAGCATTAGCAACCTTCGCCATACAATGATCTTAAATGACTATAAATAAGCTTTTCGTAGTTACTTTCCGCTGTGTAACCAAACAAGCTAAAAATGATCAAGGCTTTTCTCACCACTTTATCCTTTCCCCTTTTCCTGTTTAACAAAACTGAAAAAAATGACGTTCATGGATGGGCCATATGACATTATCCTTAGAATATTTTCATATCTTTCTCAACATGATTGTCTAATGTGTATGAGCACATGTCGAGATTGGTATAATCGTATACCACAATACACAGAAAATAACTGGAAAACATTACGGATTACAAGACGCGATTTTTATGTTGTATTCAATCGTCAGATTCGTTTTATCGAAAACAAACGCAGAGATAAGTGTTTGGGTAAACATGTGAAAAACATTATATTTGACTCTTTTGAAGACAGCTATGAATTATATACTATCATGGATTATCTTGTCGAGTTATTCTGTGATGAAATCGAGTCTCTTGGTAAGAGATAAATAAAAAAAGTTGATGGAATGGAGCATATCAAAAGAGATCAAAGTAACATTATTAATTATTATTGATATCATTGTTCTAGAATTCATTAACTGTTGTACATATAATGATATGGATGCTTTTCTGGAATTATTGGGGCTGCTTGGGTCTCGCCGATTAACGCATTTATCGTTTACGGATGAATTATCCAACATCTCGATACTGCAAGTATTGAAGACATGCCCGAAACTTACACACCTGACATACGACCCACAACCTGAAATTTGGGAAGAAAAAGAAATCTTTAATGGTGGAGAATATATATCAGACGACGATGTACCCAAAGGAGGATTTGTCAACCTTATCTATTTGCATATTAGCACATGGGTGGAAAAATGGAGCCGCCTTCATCAGATTTTTGCAAGATGCCCCAACCTTCAGTGCTTTATCGGTGCAAAAGACGACTTGACTTATGAACAATCAGAAATAATAGCATCCATGTTTGTCTCATATAACGATCTCAATATGGATATTTACCAATTACTCCAGTATTGTCCGAAACTCACACATTTTATAAGTAACAGCAGTTATATCATGGACGACGTTGACGATATAAAAAAATCAATAAAACCGAGCAACAATAGCACAAGTACAAAAGATGGTGGATTTCAACATTTATCGATCTGTGAAGAGTTTGGCCAGGATCGGATAGCCAGGTTCCTTACAGCAAATCAACAAACACTATCCAACTTATGGATTAACAGATACAATGAATTTTATGAAGGTCGCGATTGGTCATCGATTTTCCAGTCATTGGAATTGAAGCAACTACGTACGCTTCGGATTGATACTATTGTGTCTAGTTGCCGCTCTCTTATTGCCTTGATATCTCACTGTCCTCTCCTTGAAGCGGTTCGACTTTACTCTTTTCGGACATCATTCGACCAAGCGACGGTTGAATCACTTCCTACTTTATCAAATGTACGACATCTTGATATAATAGGTGCCTTGTTCACAAGTGGATCTGCTTTGATGACGATGTTAGGAACGGTTCCAGCTTTGGAGCGACTTACTGTTCGGATGGCTTATATCATGTTTCTGAAAAGTGCAATAACCACGACCAATTCTTTGAAGAAGTTGGAGCATTTGGAATTGGTTGATATCAAGTATCATAACAATAATATTAGTAATGAAGAAGAAGAAGAAGAAACAGGAAGAGAAACAGAAGGAAATCTTAGTGATAATAGCATTACACCAACAGCATTATCATTGCATTTGGGGATTTTATGCTCCATTGGTTCGAGACTCAAGACTATCCGGCTCCAGAATGTCCCAAAGACGACATATCAAGTACTCACTAAAATTGCTCAAAATTCACCGCTACTTGAACACATGTATGCAATTCTCGATGATGATCTATGTATGGATGATCATGGTGGCCCATCTCGTCTTTTCAAGGCACTCCAAGCAACCTCTCTCAAGAAACTGGAACTCCTATACTTTCCCATATTTCAACCCTATGCAGCATTGGATGTCTTGGGCAAGGTATCTTCATTAAGAACCCTTTGGCTTGATTGTTCAAAAATCAGCATCCGTACTTTATCCATGGATACTGTGAAATCACCAACGATGATTATCAATGAATGTGGTCTTCCAAAACTCCTCCAATCTAACAAAAAGCTGGAGGCTAAGCTAACACGAGTTAGTTACCGTATAGGTGATGCTCGACCAAGTACAACTTTGAATGGACTCCTCTCCCAGATGAATGATTCACAATATACAGTTATATCCAAAGATGTACAACATTCATTTGATTATCGGGAAGAGTCTATCGCAATTAAGTCTTCTTGTAATGAATAGTTTTTTATACTATCATTATTATACATACCATTTTCTGTAAAAAAAAATATATAAAGTCTAGAATTTAGTTTACATTTTTCCCTGGATGCTTTTTAATCGTAAATAATGTGTATATTTAATCTAATAAAACTTTTTTTTACTAGATAAAAAACATCATTATATATTTACCAAGCTCTTGTTCTTTTAATACATAGTACCAATCGTAGCAAACAAGGTGTGTGCAAAGTTATTACTGAAATTAGCATCAAATTTTCCTTTGATCGAGGATTTTTTTGGAGCTAAAACATTTCCATATGAGTAACTTTGGTTATTCTTAATCTACAGTGGCCCCCAACTTTTTGCAGCTTTTTTTCAAAGCAAACCGCTCAGAAAACGTAGTAAATCGTATTCAGATTTTGCATATCCTCACTTTTTTGCCTTTTTTTTTTTGAGAAAAAGCGTATCTGCTAAAAGCAGGGGTCTTCAGTATTTTATCATATAGAGGCATATCTCCTGCAATAATAAACTGGTGCTAAACGACCGTTTGCAGCAGGTATTATTCTTAGCCCAACCACACGTAACTTTCGCGTCCTAAAATATAAATGCATTCAAATGTTATCAAAGTCTTTAAATGTCAGTAAATGTACCTAGATGGGAAAGCAATTTTAGGGTGCTCAAGATACGTGTAGTGTAAAGTTTTTATGCGTATAATAATAACTATACAAGTAAAACCATAACCACATTATGTGGAATCAAACTCTATGCATATCTCCCTTCTAATTTTTCTTTGTTGGCTTATATAGGCAGGGAAAATAAGGGGTTATACATACAACAACCCAAAACTGCGGCCAATATGATCAAACCAGGCATATTGCGGCGCGGCAACATTACAAAACCACAAGATATAAAATTAGGAGATTTTTTCAATAATGGATTCTGTCACATCTTTTTTATATTTCATACAATGTAAGTGAACATTCCAATAAAAAATATATTACTTTATAAAACTTGTATCTTGATCATATTTATCTTTTGTTCGTTTTATTGATAATCTACGTATACATAATATATCAAATTTTATTTTCTTAGTCATTGTGCATTGGGTGTATAGATTTTACTTAGCAATATGGCCCTCTCATTTCTTTCTTTTCAAAACATTTTACTTTTTGTGACCTTTCTCTATGCCATAAATAATGGTCATATTGTCTCTGCTTGTAAGCAAAGGGATGAGCTCTGTGGTCCTTCACATGGTGGATTTGACTGTTGCTCGGGCCTTAGTTGTAACTTGGACCAACAGTTTACAAAGGATTTAGTACCCATAAACGAAATGAAGTGTGGCGATTATAGTCCAGCTAATGATGTAGTTCCTCCTAATGTGCGATTAACAACATCTTAGTGTTATCAAAAATTATTCAACAATAAAGCTCTTGTAAATGGCTTGTTAGTCATTTCTACCAACATCTTATCAATTTATATTTTTGCTATTGACTACTGATCATGTCAAATAATTGCTATATAATAACAATAATGATATTAAAAGAGCACATGTTGTAATTATGATCTTTCGTTTCAAACATCAAACTGTTTTTATTACCGCAGCTTCTTATCATTGTTCCATTTAACAAAATTTTCATTAACATTATTGGAAAAAAGGAATGTTATGATACTTGATTCATGTAGAGATATATAATCAAGTATGCATATAGAAACAATCATCATATTTTTCCATTTAATAGATAACAATCATTTCTGGTATTTTTGTAATAAATAAACTATAATCAACGATATGTATATCAAATAGCATTATTATAAAATTAATTTTTGCGGATAAATAAAATACATTTACTTTCAGCTTTGCTATATACTAATCTTTTGCTCTTATGATAGTAATAATAACAAACAGGGATATGTGATGCATGTAATTGCCGTATATATCGGTGGCAGTAAACAGCCCTGATGTATCTCCATATTCTTAGATAACTATGTTGTGCATATAAATAGAGAAACGGAGATATGTAGAGTACCCAAAACTGTGGCCAGTGCGATGATCAACCAAGGTATATTCCAGATAAATGTCTAAATTTAGTATCGGGGGGCGAGACAGCAGTATGGAACCATTAGATATAAACGGTTATGATTTTTTTTTATTTATGCTACTATTCCACCATATATTTTTTATTATTTACACAGTGTAAGTACTAACAAGCATACTAATGATGAACAAAAATGTTGTGTTTAGTTATTTCAGATAACTTACATTTTATATATAATTTGTTTTGATGACAATTTATCAATTAAAATGTTACATATATCTATATGTATATATATCTATATAGCTGTTAAAAATTGAACGTGTAGCACATTTCACCTGTTATGACCGGCAGTACTTTTCTTTCGTTACAAAGCTTTTTGCTTATCGTAATCTTTCTCTGTATCGTAAGCAATGGTCCTATGGTCTCTCCTTGTAAGCAAAAAGGTGGGCTCTGTGGCATAATGGTGGATCTGAGTGCTGTAATGGGTTCAGTTGTGTTATAGACCAGCAGTTTACAGAAGACATGAAGCTCATAGATCAACTGAAGTGTATGGATTGTAGTCCTTTAAATTTGAATCAAGCAACTTCCCTTACTGGAGGTTAAACATACCAACAAATGTTACGAAAACTATTCAACAGTGAACACCCCTGATACTTACTATCATCATTTCATTTGTATTTTCTGTCGAGTGTGTTTATATTGACAACGTCAAATAATTGCTATATATAATAATAAAAAAGGTACAAATTTCTATATATTTTTTTGTTCCAAATGACACATTTTTTTTTATCACTACATCATAATATTACCAGATTTACTATAAATCTTATTGATATTATCGCAGGAGGATATATAGAAATCAGCGGGTAGGATAAAAGATTAATCTTGTTGTCAGATGATATAACAACCGCCGTCTAACGTTACATAGTATTTTAAAATGCTACTCTTGTATGCTTTATTGATACCTGAATTTTACATATATATATACTTATCCCTCAGAAGTATCTTTCAAATCGAACATTATTACGTAGCAGCTGCGTTCTTTGCTTCTTTCTATATTCAATACGCATGTATGTATTTCTGCCGATGTGTATATGCATTACACCCCCCTTCATTAAAACACCATAAAAAAAGATTTGAGCTTTTGGCCGAATTTGGCAGAAAACACTTCTGTCGGCCAAAATTCGGCCAAAACATTTTTATGGTGAAATTAAACATCATTTTTGATACCATTGGCGAAAGTATGTGATACAAATGTTAATCTTCACAATCGTATAAGGTATAACTATTGGATGCTGTAGAGTAAGTTATAAAGCATCATAAAGAAAAAGCGCGTAAAATAAACTTAATTTATTATATAACTTTCATTTATTGTATTTGTTGTTTTTCTCTATAGATGATGTTGTTTATACTGTTTGCAATAGAATAAATAATGGATTCATTGCTAACTTTTTTCCGTCCGATACTCCATCAATCACTGTATACAACAAAGTCCAAAAAAATTACGTCTTGACACAAAAGATATTATTGAACAAGTCGTTAATTTGTTCAATAACCCATTGAAATATAAATAAAAAAGTGGTTTCGAGTGCTGTGATAACATACAATATGGAGTGTGAATCATTTCAAACGATGTATAGTGGATTTCCTATATACTTATCTACAGTCTATACTAGTATTGACAGGAACAACATAGGATCTGTTAATTGGAATCCTGATTCAAAATACTTTTATTTATTATGTAAATCATAGGATGTACAACAGATTTATTAATGTTTTTAATAATAAAAAGAAAAGAATCATAGCTATTGAGTGTTTTGGTTATAATTATTGATATTCATTTGAGATAAAAAAAAAAAAGTCAATGTAAGTGCCTTTATTAACGACAATGACGTATTCTGCCTGTTCTTCTTTTTCTTCGCTCTATTTCAGCAAGATTATCCCATCGTTTTATCATGAGACAACGAGCCATCCAATTTCGTTCGCAACATCCGAGTGGGATACTTGGTACATGATGAGTTGCTTGGTGTATTACGTAAGCAAGTATTTCATCACATTGGTCTTTGTCTTGTCGGCCCCAAGACAGACCTTGTTTCTCTTTGGGTATGTTGCTTTTCATCATATAGATGCCTTCTTCCACTGTTTCTCGTAAAAAGGCCCATACATCTTCAACATCTTGATGCCTCTTTATGTTTTTTTCATATTTTGCATTAATACCATTACCGTCCTCATCACTGCCACTACTAATACTGGTAGATGACACTAAGCATTCCAATGCATTAATATAATGAATATACCGTGGGTTACTTATTCGCTTGCCGTTGCCATTAATACGCGGTTGATTGACAAATCCACTTGGGGGAAACGCTGGTAATGACAGTTTTATAGGATTTCTTGCCTCAATTTCGCTACTGTTAGTATTGCTACTAGTAGTACTACTCGTTCTTCTTCTTAGTGTTCGGTGATGGTAATTTTGTGATTGTGGTTGATGATGGGCAACTTTTTCCATTTGCTTGATGGAACAAGGCAATTCGCTGGCATTATTGTTGTCATCACCACTTATAGTAGTAGAGGGAATGCCAAGGGTACGCTGTACTCGTTGAAGCATTTCGAATGTCTCCCGTTGGGTTTTGGAACTTGTATTTATCATCTCTTCCAAACGATCCATTTTCGACACTAGACACATTAGTTGATTTTGGATGGTTGTTGGTTGATGTTGTTCACTTTGCCTACTTGTTACTATGAATCCACGCGCTGGAGCCATTTTGACTTTTTTTTTAAAAAAAAAATGGTAGAAAGGCGACCAAAATTTTTCGTATTAATGAAAAAAGAAGATTTTTTTTTTAAAAAAAATATGTGCTTTTATATGTATCAATAATATATCAGTAACGGATTCTGCATCTTACGTATATTATGATTTATCAAAGACAAAGTAAAAACTTTAATGTATACGTATCATAATATTATTTATCAATAACCTGATAAAATAATACTTATCCATTAAAAATATTACATATTATTTATTACAGCTATTTATGCTCCTCCAGCGCAGATTTGATATAATAAAGAATACGAGAGGCAAGGAAAGATAAAGAGACTGAGAAGTAAATAAAACAAATTTATCATATAAATAATATTCCATAAATAATAGCAGCACTGCAATATATAAAACAACTATAAACTAGTAATTGAGAATTCTAATGATTTTCACACTTGATTGTGATATCTTCAGATAATTCACCATCTTCGGAGCAAACAGTATGTGAAACAGTCCATTGTGGTAATGATGCATCTTCTTTTTGTTTTGAAAAAAGTAATTCTTTTATAACAGAAGTCATTGATGATTTTTCAAGTAGCTGGCGCACGCCAAAGAATTTTACTTTTGTTAAACAATCACTGGACTTGTTCAATAAAAGAGACACAATAGTTGATGGATCCATCCCGTCCAACATCCTTTTGACCGGGTCGATATCAGTAGAAGATTGATCCTTTTCCAAATCATTCATTCCCACCAAGAAAGCCTTTAATCTTGGTAATCGTGCCAATGCCATAAAAACATCATTCGATATATAACATACATTTCCCAGGTCCAGTTTTTCAATTGTTGAGAAAGTGGTTGCTGCCCCCGCTACTACATCACCCTCGCAATATTTCACACCTGATAAATTTTTGATAAACTGAAGGAACTTTCTTTGATCTTCTTCGTTACAAGTGATTGGATGGTCGAATACAACTTCAAGTTGTTTCAGAGCAGGTGTCGTTACAGAAATTGCATCCAGTAACTCAAGTGTAACATTGGATAAATTCCGCAAATGAATTTTCTCCAAACATGATTGTTTTTGATAATATTTGTTTTCGACATTCATGTTGTAGAAAAAAGCTGGAGGCAATACAACGGCATCATTTGGCGCATGTTCTTCTTCATTATCATCATCCCTGCTGACAATAGACGACGATGATGATGCTATTGGAGACGGGGAAGCAACGGTGATATTTGAAAGTGTCAAGTCTTTCAATTTCATTAAAAGGTGTGCTATGGTTGGATTTTTTAGGGATGGAATTTGGGATCGTCTCATCGAAAGAATTCCCAAAACAGGCATGCGTTCAAGCATAGAGATAAGAACAAATTCATCCTCGAATGAAAATAGAAACAGTCTGAGTGTATGTAAATGTTGTAACGGGGACATCGCAAGGATGGTTGGGAGTGCTGTAGTTTCGATATCAACACCAAAATATGGATCACTGGGTAATGCAAATAGCACATCGATTACTTCAATAACTGGTAGATGACTAAGCATATTGAAAAACGTCGTTGGTGGATCATCGTTCTGAAAATAAATGCCTACTGCCATCAATTCACGGAGTCGATCTAATTGTAATTTTGATAAAATCGGCGACCAATCAATTTCTTGACTTGAACCATCTTGCTGACCATCTTCATTGTCTTCGCTGTTATCTCCAGTGTATTGATATCGTAAAATATGAAGGCATTCCAATGTATGTTTATGTTTGTTTAGAAATGATGCAATTTGGTCATAGCCTTGTTCTTCACATAAACCCAAATGAGTAAGTTTGACTATGTTATCGTTATCTGATGCATTCTGCTGGTTCTTTTCGATCACCTTGTTCGCGCAACTTTTATCATTATCATCATCAATATCAGGTGCCTCATAATACCCATTGTTAGCCATATAATAGATAAGTTTTGGACACCATGAAAATAATTCATCCAAATCCACAGTGGCGTCATTATAGGGTGGATAATAGCATTCGCCTTCTTCATAGAAAAATCCGAAGCTGGTGCCAATGAGATGTTGAAGATTAGGACATTTTCGTAAAATGGGTTCAAGTCGTATTTGTTTTTTCAAAGGACAGTTGAGACACAAGTAAGTGAGATTGGTGAATAAAAATGAATGCCTGTCCTTGTATGCTTCTGGTAATAACTCCTTTAATAAATCATCACGATTTTCTATGAATGGTTCACTGTCATAGATCATGTAAGATTCCCAAGCTGAATATTCTGGAGCATATGTGAAGTGCGTGAGGTTTGGGCACACAGAAAGTATATCAATGAATGGAACGTTGGAACCATGTTCTTCCAATGTCAAGTGCGTTAATTGAGTTCCAAGTTGATATAATAATCGTATAAACGTTGGTTGATCTTTCGAGGTTTTACATTCATAGAATTCTATAAGAATAAATAATAGGTAATACAGTGTGGATCAGTTAGTATATTTGCACAACAATGTCTACGATCCATATCCACACAATCCTTTCACCAATATCAAACATCAGTATATTACCCATAGTTTCCAGTTGTTTACAATCACAATCCAGTAGATATTGCATTAAAGCATATAAATTGGTTTCTTCTTCGCCAAATGTGTCAAATATGATTGTCTTTACATGCTTTCCCAAACAAAATTTACGTCGTTTATTATTGATCATTTCTTCAAGTGCCTTATCGCCACTACCTAAAACCTCCAAAGTTTTCCAGATACTTTGAACATAGTGTGGTACACCATAGTACCAATTGCGATCAACAGCCATGCAAGTTAAACATTCCGTTTGGTCAAGGTATGAAAATATTTTGCTGATAATGTCAAAAGGAAGGTCATGAACAAAGAGTTTGCCATGTTGCTGATTTGAATCAATCTCGGTCATTCGATGAGGACGACGTGGGACGAGAATAAGGGAGGGAAAAAAGATAATGTGGTACATTTATAAAAAAAGAGATGTAGTGTTTAATGGGAATGAAGATTCCTTATTTAGAGAACCACCAGATTATGTAATCTGACAAGTGATAAATAATTAGAAATATTATTGAATTCTTTCCCATAACAAAACATATGTTCAGTGTAGTATTTTACTATTTTTATACCATGGTCAGTAGATATAGATTCAACCATTCAATGATATAAGGCAGTTGGGCTTATTGGACAAGACAATCGTACTAATGATACCATTATGATAAATCAAAGGGGAGTACATCATAGTGACACGTTCAACCCAAAAATAGTCGTATGTAATCAACGCCGCGATGATGGAAGCTACTGTTTTGAATGATCAAAGATCTTTGTATATATTGAAACTTTTTTTAAGAATATACATTCATCCATTCATGCAAATGGAAATAGGTTGTGATATTTTTGTCAGCAGCATCGGCGTTAAATCAGGTTTATGTATACATTTTCTAACTTCCATCTCTTTCTTAACGCATTGATCTTATAACCCAAGCGTTTGTAGCTTTATCAAGAGAGCAAAAAATAGAGGCAAAATAGTTTTGGGTTCTATTACTTATTTTTTTTCTGTTTATTTCTTTAAAAAATGAAAGCAGTTAAAAATATGTGCGTGATATAATTATATGTATGAGAATGTGTGTGCGTGTGTGTATATGTGTGTTATATATGTGTTGTACGTGTGTAGAAAAAAAAGAACAAAAGAAAAAAGCGGAAAGAAGAGGACAAGAGGGAAAATAATAATAATAAAAAAGACTTTTTATGTGAAGACATGTAATAATGACATGCTCGCATAGGAAAGTTTTTTATATATATAATTTTTTTGGGGTGATTATTTCTTTTTATATATATGTTTACAATTCATCATGATCCCGAAGAGTTTCATCTTCTTCATCATAACCACCAGGAGCACCGCCATCAGCATAAAGCTTAGCAGTAATAGGGTTAACGACAGATTCAAGTTCTTCACGCTTTTCATCGTAATCTTCCTTTTCAGCGGTAGGGTTTTCATCCAACCAGTCCATCTTTTCACGGATAGCATCTTCAATAGCATCACGATCATCTTCTTCGATCTTGCTCAAGGCACCAGAATCATCGCTCAATTGGGACTTCAAGGTATAAACATAGTTTTCCAATTGGTTCTTGGCTTCAGTACGTTCACGGACTTGCTTATCTTCTTCAGCAAATTCTTCAGCTTCACGGACCATACGATCAATGTCTTCTTGAGACAAACGACCCTTGTCATTGGTGATGGTGATGGATTCGGACTTGCCAGAGGCCTTATCGGCAGCACTGACCTTCAAGATACCGTTGGCATCAACTTCGAAGGAAACTTCAATTTGGGGGACACCACGAGGGGCAGGGGCAATACCGTTCAATTCAAACTTGCCAAGCTTGTTGTTGTCCTTGGTCATGGCACGTTCACCTTCAAAGACTTGAATCAAGACAGTGGGTTGGTTATCAGCGGCGGTAGAGAAGATTTGAGACTTCTTGGTAGGAATGACAGTGTTACGGGGGATCAACTTGGTCATGACACCACCGGTGGTCTGAAAGAAAAAACAGATTCAAATTTGTTTTAATACAGTCGCTTCTTTCTTTTCATTTTCACGTTCCTCAATTCCTTTTTCCCTTTCCTCATCATCTAGTTTTTTTTTTTTTATTTTGAACAATATATTTACCTCAATACCAAGAGTCAATGGGTTGACATCCAAAAGAAGAACCTTATCGGAACCTTCTTCACCGGAAAGAATACCACCTTGAACAGCAGCACCATAGGCAACAGCTTCATCGGGGTTAATACCCTTGGAGGGCTTCTTACCACCGAAATAATCTTCAAGAAGTTTTTGGACCTTAGGGATACGAGTAGAACCACCAACAAGAACGATATCATCAACTTGATCCTTAGAGAAACCAGCATCCTTCAAGACTTGTTCAACAGGCTTCAAGGTCTTGCGGAACAAATCATTGTTCAATTCTTCAAACTTGGCACGAGTCAAGGTTTCAGAGAAATCCTTACCCTTGTGGAAAGATTCGACTTCAATACGGACAGACATTTGAGAAGACAAAGCACGCTTAGCCTTTTCGACTTCACGCTTCAATTTACCCATGGTCTTCAAATCCTTGGTAATATCTTCACCATTGTTCTTCTTCTTCCAGAGCTTGATAAAGTGATCCATGACACGGCTATCAAAATCTTCACCACCCAAGTGAGTGTCACCAGCAGTAGCCAAGACTTCAAAGATACCATCATCAATCGACAAGAGGGAGACATCAAAGGTACCACCACCCAAATCATAGACCAATACATTCTTTTCACCACCTGTCTTATCTAATCCATAAGCAATAGCGGCAGCGGTAGGTTCGTTGATAATACGCAAAATGTTCAAACCGGCAATAGTACCAGCATCCTTGGTAGCTTGACGTTGAGCATCATTGAAATAGGCAGGAACAGTAACGACAGCGTGGGTAACGGGCTTACCCAAATAAGCTTCAGCAGTTTCCTTCATCTTGGTCAAGACCATACCAGAGATTTCTTCAGGGGTAAAGACTTTGTCTTCATTCTTGACGGCGACCTTGATGTTAGGAGCACCATTCTTGTTGACCAACTTGAAGGGGAAATGCTTGACATCGTTTTGGACATCCTTGTCATTATAACGACGACCAATGAGACGCTTGGCATCAAAGACAGTACGTTCAGGGTTAGAGGCATATTGGTTCTTGGCAGCATCACCAATCAAACGTTCATCATCAGTGAATGCAACATAGGAGGGAGTAATACGATGACCTTGGTCGTTGGCAATAATTTCAACGCGTCCGTTCTTTTGGACACCCACACAAGAGTAGGTTGTACCCAAATCAATACCAATCACTATAATTCATATCAAATATCTCAATTAGTTCTATCTTTTTTTGTCATGGTGGATTATCGTATATATAAAAAGCCCGTAGGTGCATGTATGTATATGTATGCGTAGAAAGAGGGTTGTAGTTTGCTGATTGTTTTCATGGCTACGCGTTCCCTTTCGGTTTGGATAAAAAGAAATATAAAACTTACCAGTTCCATAAGCTTCTTTATCGTCGGCAAAAACAGTTTGAGTACCAACAAATAAGGCACATACAATGGCAAGAAGGGCCAATAATGAGGCCGATCGATGCATGGTTTATAATATGTGTGTTATATACAAAAAAAAAAAGGAAAAAGAAAAAGAAGTGTAGTTGAAAATGATGGATTTCTCGTTCCGTTTATATAGCAAAGAAACGTTTTAACAAGATGAGCCATGTTGCAATTTATGATTGGATGCGGGGTTTTGAGAATATCATATGTAATACGTGGCAGCAGGTTGATTTTTTTGACAGCCTCCTTGAAATGAAAACCTCTCTTTTCAAAATACGTGGTCGATGCTTCTTTGCTTGATCTGGATTAGATTCAGTTATACAACAAATGGTCCCATGTTTCACCTTTCCACTGGATGAATTTTTATTTTCTAAACCAATCGATTTTTTCTATCAAATATGATATACATCCTTTTAATACGTGGCGTTGCAATTCTTCTGTACCTTTTATGTGAAACATCAAAGTTCTAATTTATTCCAATAAATTCGAAAAACGCAGGCTGAACAAGAATACTTTTCTCTAGAACATACTTGTATACGAAAGAATAGGAGAGAATGAATAATCATGACCATGATACCATTGTTATTTTTATATAGTTAAAACAAACAAGCAACGAAAACAACACCAACAAATAAAGCTGCATTAATTTAATAATTTAAAGAAAAAAGTGGGTGGTTCAAATCTCTGGTTTGTTTTTATATATTTATATATATATGAATAAATCATCAATTGTAAAAATAAATATATATAGTATTATAAAAAATTAAACAATAATATATATATATATATAGTCATTTCTGTTTTTTAAAAAAAACTTGGCTTATAAATAATAATGATAATAATAAAAAAAGTAAAAAACAATAAAATACTAAAAAAATAAAAATATTGTAAACGGCATACATACATTACGTAGAATAAAAAAGAAATTATAGGGAGTTAATTTTGTATAAGGTATAAAAAGGGGAAAATGAGTGAGGGAACACTTTTTGTAATAAGGAGTAGGGATATATGATATAAAATGAATGGGCAGGCATAAATTATTCCAAAATGATATAATAAGGAGTTTTGCTTTAAAGGTAATAAGTGAATAATAATGAATGGTATGTAAATATTTCGAGATATATAAATGATAATGCGTGTTGTGTTTTAAAATGGTTAGGAAGGTGTTGTTTTAAGGCGTGTATAAATGATAAACGATTTAAAGTAGTTGCAGTTGGTGTTGTTTATTGTTGTAATAATGAGGATGATAGGTGATGGATCGATAAATTAAGGTGATAAAAAGTGTTAATTTGATTGTCGTTGGTTGTATGGTGAGAATGTTTAGATCGAATCGGTCAGAAATGTTGTTTGTGAATTGGCGGGAAAAATGTGATTGTAAGAAAACGTAACGCATGCATGACGTCAATAGCTTTTTTTTTTTGCAATTATTATTTTTCTTTTTTTTTCGTTTTTCTGATTTAGATGGGACTTGTTGGTGGTGTGTCTTGCTGTTGAGCAGCTGAATTATTCGTGGTGGTTACTGAACTCCATAGACGACCATAGAAACTGGATCGTTTATTAGTAACATTGCTCGATAATCCTTGACTGGTTGCAGCTCGACTTAAAGCAATGGGATCAAAACTCCTTCGTTTATTGCTGATACTCTTTTTAGAAGCAGTACTAGTTGAAGTAGATGTTGGACCAAATGTTTCAAGTTCTGCGATTTGAAGTTTAGCATCAGCTAACAGCTGTTCTAGTTCAAGACATCGCGTTTCTGCTGAAGAAACAAAGACCGATCGTGGTCTTGGTTTTCTTGTTGCTTCTGAACCAGTAGTTGATGTAGTGGTAGGTACACCTGAACTGGATTTATTTCTTGTCATCATCAAACTCGATCTTCTACCAATCGTTGATGTGGGTGTGGGTGTTTGAGGAGGTGTGTTTAATTGATCCCGTTGTTCTTTCATCGATTCAAGATCATCCAACAAGCGTAACTTTTCAAATTGAAGTTCATGCGCCGTCTTTTCTGCATCTTTTAATTTTTGCTCCATAGGTGCTTGTTGACGCTTCAAGCTATCACGTTCTTTGACCACCTTGATATGATCACTTTCCAATTGTTCCATCTTGTTTTTCATGTTAACCAATTTTTCAATCAAACCTTCCTGGGCTTGCTTGGCCATTTCATTTTGATGACGCAATTCTTCATTTTGTTGCTGTAATTCAAAATGACTAGATTGGACACGATCTAATTCATTTTGCATCGTTCGTATTGTGTTTTCTTGATGTTCTTGTTGTAATTTTAATTGTTGTTTTTGTTGTTGAATAGTGGTCGACATCATTTTTGAGAATTCAGTCGCTGGACCTTGATCTTCTTGCTGTTCTTCCATGTCCAATAAGGTCATTTTCATGGCATCTCGTTCGGCTTCGACATCCATCTTGTCCATACGTACTTGGACTAGTTCTTGTTTTAATTGAATGTGATCCTTTTGGATTTGTGATAAGGCAAGTAATAAATCTTCGATTTGTTGATGGAGCGTAGCCACATCTTGTTGAGGTTGGACGGAAGTGGATGAGGAGGAAACAGTGGTAGCAATCGTTGGGGTGGTAGATACAGGTGTGCTGGGTTGTTTTTCAGGTGATTCATCTCCACTGGATGTAGAAGATCGTTTGCTTAACCAACCACCGGATTCACGTTTCTTATTGTTGCTACTGCTGTTGTTCTTTTTATCTTTATCCTTAGACCAGAAATTGAAACGAACGGCTAATACTTGTTCAGTTTGTTTCTTTTCTTGTTCCAATTCACGAACGTACAAATCAGCCAAATGATCCATTTTTTCACGAGTAATTAAACCGCTTAATTCCATGGCTTCATTGATAATTTGTAAACACCCAGGATCGCTCATGTTGTTCTTTTTGTTGTTGTGATCGTTGTTGATTTCATTCTCTTCACCATTTTCATTGTTGGTATTGGTGACTGTTGTATAAGCAAGATGTAATTTGGAGGTAACATGATCCAAGATATCTTCAAATTCATTCATAGCCAATAATTCATCTTGAGAATGTTTCAACATGGCAATTGCTACACGCATAATGGTTTCAGCAGCGCCTTCTGCGAAAATAATATCATAAATACGCATGACCAAAGGAATAGGGAATGCATAAGCAAATAATGTTAAGAACCATTGTGAAGCGTACATGGGAGGATGTACGGCGTGATCGGCAAGATGATCCGAAAGTTCCGGTAGAATTTGTGACAACAGACTCGAAAATTGGTATAAGCGCAGCTGCAAGCCTTCCATATTGAGCGTAAACATGGTTCGCATTTCATAGGTCTCCATAAGTCTATAATAATTTTATTTTCATTATTATAAATAGTTAAATTATTAATAAAGCATATTTAAGTAGAATACTATAAAGAAAATTATCATAGAAAATAAAAAAAAAAAAACTAACCTGACAAATACACAGAAAGCTTGTTGTTCTGGCATCTATTATTATACAAGTAAATAATAATATGCAGATCAGTTAATAAAAAATACAAATTGATTATTCTATTAGTTGTTTTAAAAAACAAAATAAAAAAAATAATAACCTACATTCATCAGTAAAGGTCCAACTAAAAATGCTAAACCTTGACAATAACCCACATGTACATCATATAAACTATAAGCTTTCAATACACGCATCAACTTTTGCTGACCATCACCACCTTCTTGTTTGAACATATCAACATTAGGAAAAGTACGAGCCAAATCTCTTTGAATGATACGTTCATAAGGAGAATGCTCAACGACCAATTGACCATATAAAGTTTCTAAATTCAAGGAAGCACTGGAGGTCATGGCTTGCCAGATCACACCACGTACTTTATCTGGGATACCGGCCTTGAGTTTGGCGGACAACAAGTGGGGTAATTTCAGTGCGACTGCACCAAAATCTTCGGTCAGAGCCGTCCAAAATTCCCAATCAATATCATTGTCTTGATCGTTGTTCGTTGTGGTTGCTTCTTGTTGTTCGGACACCAAGTTTTGCATTGTCGATAAATGAGCTTTTAATTCATTCGATTGAATGCATACCGATTTTGGATCTTCATCAAGTAATGCATTTTGTTTCTCAATTTGTGCCAAAATAAAATCAATTGAGTCCTATTATTATTATTCATTTATTATTATTATTATTATTATTATTTTGTTGTTGTTGGTGTTATTATATTTTCTGTTAATAATAATAATAATAATAATAATTTTTTAAAAATATTATTGTACCTGAGGAGGTAAGTTGGCATTCTCTTCTTCTAAACGAGGTAGTAATTGAACATCAGGTTTATTATTATTAATAGTGATGGAGTTGTTCAAGTGACCAGCGCCAGACGCGGTTCGACGGCGTTGATGAATGGTCATGCTTGGAGCACGAGTAGGTGTTGGACCTACACCAAAACTTGTTGTTCGAATACGTCTATGAGGTTGAAAAGGCGTACTTTTGGACGACGACATCATTGTTTGTTGTTTTTTTTGTTGATGCTGTTGTGTAGCCTCACTTTTATTTAAAGCATGAACTAACTTTGAAGGTGAAGCAGGAGGTGTTGTTGATGATACTACATCATTAGGTGGAGGTGGTGGTGACATGGTATTGATATTGATGATTCTTCTTTATAATATATAATATAATAATAATAATAATAATAATAATAATAATAATAATAAAGAAGAAGAACAAGAAAGTATAGAATTATATAATAGTGGGGGACATGAAATAATAATAATAAAAAAAAGAGGAGAGAACAGGAAGAGCAAGAAGGGCGTACTTTATAAAATACAATACTGAATGCCATGAATCCAAAAATGGTCAACGTCCTTTTCTTTTGCGTAACAATCGTTTCATTTTTCCAGATCATTATAATTTATTACTCCTCTTCTTTTTTTTTTCATTCAATTACCCACACACACACACTCACACTTGTTTTATACCACATTCAATTGCCTGCTTCTCACTCTCCCCCAAAAAAACTAACCAACTAAACTCCTTTTCTCTTCATTTCTCCTTCATCTTTTTTCATCTTTCTCTATATACCAAAATTATCAAATAGAACAATCGTTATTAGGAGTAAATTCATTCATCGCATCATAAATATGGAATCTTCTTGATCCAGTGTCGTATTACTGATGTCAAATATATATATATATATATATATATACAACTTCTAAGGAGCGTTGTTCCATGTAGGAGAACAAAAAAGAAGACATCTGTCAATAACGTTTCTCCACTCCTGATAGAGATGCATAAGATAAATCTTTTCTTTTTGTCATGTTTAAAATTCGGTCGATCATCTGAAAACCATAAAAAAAACTTGTAATACGATCCAAGATAGATAAAATGGTAATTGGAACTGATCATAAATGAATATATATATATATTATATATTATATTATTATGTTTTTTTTAAGTATGAAATCCATAAAGTAAAATAAGAATAATACAAGTAGATATAACACCAGCCATGATGAGAGTATCTCGTTTTCTCCTCGTGTTGATTCGACTGATTAAATTGTTGATTCCTGGTATACGTCCTATTAAAATAATAAAATAAAAATTCAGTAACCGCTTTCATTCAACATTCTATTTTGTCATCATGATCATAAAAAAAAAGCCAATACTACTATGGCTTTCCTACAACTTTTATAATAAAACAACACACGCATTTTGTTCAAACTTACCAATCACCCCAGTCACTCGATTATTCACATTTTGTAACATTCGACCTTGCCGAGATATATCTTGTCGTGTTGCATAGGCTTGACTATAAATATCCAATTTTATATTATTTACCATTACACAAAAAAAAAACAGAGTGTTATAACACCACATGGTAATATGCTAACTCACCAACATCATATAAACACCCAACACCAACCAACGTCCTTCATTTCTTTTTTTCTCTCCCCCAAAAATTAAAATGTACACAAATTACAGACGAATCAATTAAAAAAACTTACTCTAAAATCATATCAGTCATACGATGTGTTCCTTCAATACGGTTACGTTCTGAAAGATAATAGTCTGATCCATCACCATTTGAGGTATTATACATTCTTATTTCATCCTGCACTTGATCCATCAAATTTGCTTTATCCCGCGCTGCTTTGATATTTGTCTGTATTTGTCATATTCATATAATTTGTTATTATTATATATATTATACTAACCTTTTCTTCTTTCATCCACCTCCTTCATCTTCTTCTTACCTTGACTCTCCGAAACTCTTTGTTATAATCATACATGATATCCTTATGTCGTTCCAGCATATGTGTCATCGATGGATTTGTTGGTGTTGCACTAGGTCGCTCCAATACTTCTCCCATTGATGTAATCACTGTATTAAGCTATATATATTTATATATATTGATGATATTTTTGATGGGAACCGTATATATACCAAAACACCCCAATACACAAATCGGATATTAGCTTCACAACACTCATATACTTATATTAAAAAGATAGTGCCACCTTTTTTTATTTTGCCTTTGCATAATAACAATAACCTTTTTTAATAGTTCCTCAATTTCTAATTCTTGACTTGGTTTACCCATGGATAATGTATCACTACTTGCACCAGGACTTCCATTCGATTGGGAAGCAACAGAAGCACCCAATTTCGACAACGAAGCCAACTTGAGTTCAATTTCATTTTCTACTTGTCGTGCTTGACGTCGTAAATGATCCCAAGATAAAGTAGAAGACTGTGATGATGGTAATACGGATAAATCACCATCTGTTTCATCGTCTACATCGGGTTGTTGTGCTATAAGAGGTTGTAATGAAGGTGAAGAAGGCATAGGTAACGCCGTACTTGTTGCTCCCGTTGTTCGATTCATAAGTATAATTTTATAATATATATGCACAGAGCAGAGTTGGTTAAAAAAAGCTGGGCTCTTTTTTTTTTTTTTTTTGGCTTCCAGTGAGTGATACGTGTTTGCTCTATAATTCCTCAAAGATGGATAGATTCTCTCCTCTCCGCTAACTTTTCTCTCACATGTGTTCTTCTCCGCGTGGTTTCATAGACACATCCCATAAATAGTTGATTTTTTTATAACTTTACTTTTTTACAATTGACTTGCTCACATAAATAAATTATCAAATTTATCAACGCAGAATTATCCTAATTCACCTTTGGTGGGAAGAAATATCAGTAAAATATTGTTGTTAATGTGTGGAAAATGTGAATGTTACAAAAAAAAAAATTATGCATGATACGGTTACAGCAGATCAAAAAAAAAAAAAAGCATAACATGTAATATTAAGGCACAACGTAGTTGTGGATCTCAAAATCGTGAAAAATAATGATCCGATTGTCCATGGTAAAGTGATATCAACCTTGGTATATGCATTTCAAAAAGAACAACATTCATCATCAAATAAAAGATCTTTTTTAGTGTTACGTTTTTTATGTTGTGGGGATCCACATGTCAAAAAAGCATGTCGCAATAAAACTTTATTTCATTGTTAAGCAAGTAAATATATAGAAAACAATTCCAACTAGGAAATCAATTCTGTATAAAATCCTATTTTTATAATTATTATGAGTGGCTCCTATATTAAAAAAGCACACAGGAACCATGCGTATAAAATAATTCCTCCATAACCGTCAAAATGTTATTTGGTTACATCATACAGCCAAAGCCCGCTCCACCTCTTCTGTGCGTGGTATTATTTTTATTATTTATTGTCACCATTAACAAAAAAAAACCAACATTTACTGATTTTTTTTCATTTTCTTATTTGAATAATTTTACCTCATTTTATAGGTGAGGGGGAAAAAAGCTACTAAGAAAAGAAGAATCTTCCTGGAGCTTACGAAAAGCTTGGAATCGGCCAATTATTTGCTAAAGGAGATAGAGGGCACTAGGCAGTCTTCCACTTCACCCTCTAGCCAAGGATAAGATTAAAAAAAAGAGAGGGAGAGAGATGGTCGACATTAGAGATACTTTATATTTTCTTATGTATGAAGGATAAGATGTATGTATAAAAGTCGAAGAGGATGATGCTTTGAAAGAAAAGGCTGAATGGTAAAGAAGTATAAAATGGTTGTCTTGCATAATTTTTTTTTTGTTTCCTTCGTTAATTAATAACTAACACAGCCAACTCCGAAGGAGGCAAGGGAATAAAACCTTTTATAAGGTTACAAAAACTACAAGTATTTTTTTTTTTTTTTTTTTTACAAAAGTAACAATAAATATGATATCAATTTCTTGCAACTCTACATTTTCATGTTTTTCTGAAATATCTGGTTGTATGTATAAAGTCAAATAATACGCATTCGAAAAAAAAAACACGAAGCTATGAGAATCGAATTAATGATCAGGTCAATTTTTTGAGTGAATGATTCTGTTCCAAAGTTGATGCATTTTGAACTTGAAGCAGTATTTTAGCAATTGGTGTCAATTTGATCTAAAAAAATCCTGCAGTTGATTTTGGGTGGGGAAAGCCATTTAAAGGCGCTCCATATAGAGGCGAAAATGTGACACCTGGTTATTGCCTAGTTACGAATGGGAGGACTCAGGAGATACTGTGATTTGGTTAGCAGTAAAACTCTCATGTGCTAAAAAAAATTAATAGATGATCCATTGTTAAACAAGTATGCAACTCTTATAACATAAGCAACTGCTCCTGTATGTGTATATTACTTAATAAAAATTAAAAAGATTACGTAGTGGTAGTGTCATATACCTTTTAATGAATAAAATATATAATGCCTTTCTTTTTATTAATTTTACGTCTTCTTCATATATACTTCTTAATGATGCAAATCGCCAGTTTCAGGAATTTTATAATTTGATATGATACATATATAATTTCTTGATAATATATATATTGATTACAAAGAAGAGGTTTTTTAAAAAAGGATTTAAGTAGAGAGAGCTCATCCGATACAACACATTTCGATTTATTATCATTTCATATCAAGCTGTATGCTATTTATTTCGATCACTTTCTATTCTTTTAATTCTTCTTTTACTTCTTTAAACTCTCATTATTCATTCTTGAATAATATGACGGAATTTTCTTAGTCTTGCTACTATAGAAATGTTTCACTATAATATATATATATATAGTAAACGATTTAAACTCGTACGTAGTATTGCTGCTATTAAATAAAACGTAGTTGGATAAGAAAAGTTATTGAAAAGGGTAGAAGTGAAATAAATATACAGATGTCCCCCGTTAGATTCTACCCCTCTCTAAATTCATGTAATACCCAGTTACGTGGTATCATAAGGAACATTTTCACTTTTCGATTAATTCACTTTCTTGTGTAAATAAAGCATTGAATTGTAAATATATAAATTTTGTCCATCAATAAAAGATGCTTGTACAACGTAGTTTATTCATACAGTGTCATTTTTTATAAATATTATTAAAAATGTTTGTTAATGCCTTCTGCTAAGAGGATTGAACATTATACCTTATTTGGTAGACCGTTCTGATTTACCCTATTTCATAACAATGGCGCGTTATTCTTTTCTTCTTCACTTTATTTTGGATACACCTATTCGGGGTACTCTTTTCTTCCTATGGCCACGACAATAAAGGGTATCATAAAAAAGAGACTTTATATATAACCAAGTGATCTGACACTAAAATCCATTCTTCCTCTTCCCAAAATATATAGTTTTTATGTCGATGGGAATATCCAAGCCAACTTCGTAAATACATTGGGACACCTAAGCCATCGCTTCAATATTATAGCAGTGTACCTCTTATGTAACCTCGTTATTTTCTAATTTTTGGGGTAAATACCTAGCTTGAAATTAACTGGGGACTTCTGTACACTTATTTATTGTTATTGTTTAAAGGCTGCAAACTATACATACATCCACATGCATAATAACCTTTCAAGTGTTTCATCTTTTTCTAGTTTCGTTTTGCATTTATCTATAATTTTTTTTAAATATTAAATGTATTATTGATCAATGATAATTCAAAGTAGTTAAATATCAAGTATAAAAAACTGAGAAAAGAAGTAAAATAAAAAGTTAACACTGGAGGATTTTAGTCAGAAATATAAAAATTAAACCACACTTCTGCTAGACTGTCACTTCATGAGAGAGCTACTAAACCATATTTGACATATTTTTGGATGCAACATTTCAAAAAATGTTTATTTAAAATGATTTGCACCATACATGTTTCAAAGAAAATGGATAATTCCACGATGGTTATTATGTTACCGGATTTAGAAATGTGATATTCATGGTTTTTTTTTTACTCATCATCAATGTCTAATGCTCTACTAATTTTCATCTTACGACTGCTGTTACATAATTATAGCATTGTTATGAGAAGCAAGCTGACATTAATATAAAAGAAACTATTTTCAATGTACAAATATCCAGTAGCATGGCTACACTGAGCAAGGACAGTGATATGTATAATTATTAGTAGTAAACTAAAATGCATAAATAAGCCCACTAATAAAAAAAACATATGAGTTCTATAAAAAATTTAAAGTAGTATGAACCATCTTCATTACTGGTGAGGTTAAAATCATGTAAAGCATCCTGTGACCGTTAACCTTTGGAATAAAAGCATTTTCGCTTTAGTATAATATATAGAAATTTCTGTGATTTGATGACTTGTTTATAATAAAAGTTTATATGAGGGACTCAATCGAGCATCAGGTGTAAATGATAGGTGTCATTAGCTCCGATTTCAGTACTGGCGGTCTGCTTGTTTATTTGGATAAAAATATATTGAATTGAGAAGCAAAAGCATCCAGATGCTACTGTACAAACTGCTGGTTATCCTTTTCCCGTTTTTTTATTATAATTAATATTTTTCTACATTACTACACCTAACACAATGGTCCAAAAGATCCCAAAATCTTACACTGACTATACTTCTATTATTCAAGCATTTCAAATAATTGCAGCAGAAAACAAAGATCGACCATTTGTCCACTATCAACAATCAAATTTACGCGAGTATAAAAAATTAACATATAACGAGTTTGACAATATAACAACATACCTTGCAAATGAATGGGCCTCAGTGCTACTACCAGCGGTGAATGTTAACAAGCAATGTGTTGCTTCCCTTGGACACGAATCTTCTATTCAATCGCTGCTTATGGTCTTTACTATGTGGAAACTTGGTCTCATATATTTTCCCATATCTGTCTGGTGCGATGAAACGGCTATTACTCACCTTCTTAAACAAAGTGATACTGGTTACATCATTGCCTCAGAACCATATTTCAAGACAAATCTGCAATCCGCTACTATCCTTTCAGTGAATAGTAAAAGTATCCCAATTTCATTATGGCCAGAGTATGATATTGATCATCTTGTTACGGTGGCAGCGGCTTCAAAAAATGATACTATAGAAAGGGTTGCTCCCCCAGATATCAATAGTATTGCGATTATCGTTGTTACAGGTGGTAGTTCGACTGGTATTCCAAAAGCAGTTCGCTACAGTAATCGAGCTTTCTTGTACAGTTTAATTGATATAACATTGAGGAATGAAGACCAACTCAATCATGGTCCCTTATTTATGAAACCGGAAGACATTTGGCTAGTAGCAACACCCTTGGAGCGTATAAGCACTTTCTGTATGTAATATGGCCTTTTTATCTTGAAACATTCCTCTATATATTATATTATATATTTTGTTACATGGATCTCAATGAAAATGATTTATAGATGTTTTCCTGTGGAGTATGCTACTTGGCGCAAGTACAGTTCTATTTCATCATGAACCCCCTCCTGCAATGCAAAATGTTTTTGAGGCTGGAAAAATGTATAAACCAAGTTGGGTATTATTGCCTCCAAATTTATTGGAAAAAGTTTCAGATTACCTACAAGATTATTCTTCTGAGGATACAAGTAATACTATTAAAGGTGTAAAAATGTGGATGACGGCTGGTGCACCAGTACGTCAATCTATGGCCAAGTTCCTGATGTCAAGAGGAATGCAAATATCGATTGCATATGCTGCCTCTGGTAAATCTACTTCTTCACTTTTCTAACGATATATCTGGTACTATCCAACTCGTTAATGATAGGATATAGAGACTAACGTATAAGCATACCTGCTCAAAAACAGAATTCGGCTCTTTGTGTTCACCTTTTGAAAATAAACCTGGAAATGATAGCCGTTATCGATTTTCTGATGTTCCATTACCATATCTATTCTTTGAACCATTTGATCAAGGTATCTATCATCTTGTTGTTCGAAGCAACTTCCCTGGCCTTGCAACGGGAGTCGGAAATCGTCCAAATGGAGATTTTGAGACAGGAGATTTATTTACAAATATCAACGAGAACACCAATAAAGTCGAAGAATATGGGACCTGGACCCTTATTGGACGTATCGCTGACACATTTACATTGTAAATATTTTTTTTTAAAAGAAAATGAAATAGTGCTTATATGTATTCAATACTTATGTATTATATCTGAGAATTATAGACTCACATTTTTATTGCATTAGACAAAATGGCAAGAGAGTATATCCGACACTTATGGAATTGAAAATCAGTAACGAGGATATAATTCAGAATTGTATCATTGTTGGCGAAAACAAAAAATGTGCTGCTGTATTGATTGGCCTTGCCCAAAACAAAGCAGTAAAATGCTCTCCTACAGAGATGATATCAAAAGGTACTACTTTGATATATATAGTAAATATATTAATACTCGCCATTTTCTTCTTACGCATACAACAGCAGTAGTACATGAAAACATAATACTAATTTGTTTATCTTTTTTTTTCCTATACAGTATATGAAGCAGTACGACGCGCAAATAAACGAGTACCAATTCACAGTGCTATCAATGTACCAAGCATGGTGTATATACTTCCTCTCGACAAGAAGTTACCATTAACAGATAAAGGAGCAGTTTTCCGTAAAGGAGTGAATTCTGATTTTTCGCAGGAGATCAACCAACTGTATAGCACAGGGAACAATGAAGCAACAGCTTTTTCAGATTCCTCAATCAAAAAAAAACGTTGAAGCAAATGTTTTCAGTATTTAAATGATGAGAGGTTGAATATTGCTTTTCTATGGAGTGTACTTGAGCACAGCATATTATTCTTATTCTTTTCTTTTTTATTTTATTGTTAAAGAAAATGTATGCTCTCCTTATATAATTATACAACGTGATATATAATAAATAAATGCAGGAATATTATTTTATGTTATTTTTTCGAGACATTGGCCATGAGCTTGGTTCCTTTTCATTCTTGAATTGCTTTAAAGAATGTTCGAAGCAACATGGTTGTATTTTGTACTTTATATAGTACGTTTGGTTCATGTAGTTCCGAATCTTCCTACCAGCGAAGTAAAGGATAATAACGTATATTAAATAGTTTATATATGTATAACTATTTCAGTAAATATAATCACATTAGAACTGTTTTCCATATTAAGATCAACACGACGCAAGGTGTGATTGCTTGTTTGATATAGAGCGTTTGAAAATAGAGCTGCGTTTCCTTTTTAGATTTTTTGCTGTCTTATCTAAAAGTATCGATATAGAATTAACTTGATAACTCAACCACCTCCTCTTTTTCTATAAATATGTGATTCTACATATCTCCAAAAAAACAATATTAAAAACGTACTTGTCGTTCTTAAAAGATGGATATTTTAAAGTGACCAATAGCCATATGTTCCAGATAAATACTGCATATGTATCATCCGTTGTTTTGATTGTCAATGCATTGGTGAGATGAGCAAAATATAATACCGTCATGGCCAAAATTTTGCCTTGTTTTCCGTCTTCAACATAAAATCTTCACATGTAGATCCATCAACGTGTTCAAACACACGCTGGCGCCAGGTATCGCTACCAATAAACACGTTACTTTCTCCTCCATGGATAGACATGATATGATCTTGTATACGCATTCTTTTGGAAGTTTTGAAAAGAAATAGACTCTTCTGCTATCTAGTTCCTTCGTAGCTTCTCTTATGCACACTTCCAGTTTTTACCCTCTACTAGACAATCATCGTCACTCCACTTGGACCGTAATTGTTCCAGATCTATTTTGTATATATCTATTGTTTGTTGCTGATAACAGTCCATGAAGAATATATTACCTTGTCGAATATATCCAGTTGCTAAATCAGGCGCATATTGAATCATTTTTGGTGTATCACCACATGCTACTTCGGGCTCAAATTGTAAGAAATTAACTTGTGCTCGAATGTCGAAAAGAACAAGTAGTTGAGATTGAACAATGTGATCAATGGTAATAGTAACGTCACGAATGATTTGTTGATAAGCACAGTTTTGAATGTTGATATTGGGTTTTTGAGTATATTGTTCAAATAGTTGTTGGTTAAAAAACGGTGGTGGTATATTGTTCATTCATATGCCTTTAAAGATAATAAAAAAGGGCGTTCAGTTGAAAGATGCAAATTTATGGACATACCCATTGGTGTAACATGTTCTTATTACGCCAAAATTTTGGTGGTAAATTCAAAAATGAGAGTAACCATATAAACAAATTAATCATAGGTAATGTATTTTTTATTACACATCATTTTGAGGATCACTATATATTCCATTCACATCATATCCTGTCTGTTGTCCATGCTCACAACCGCATTCTTTACAGTATACTTT
Source organism: Phascolomyces articulosus (assembly GCA_025677815.1). Taxonomy (NCBI): domain Eukaryota; kingdom Fungi; phylum Mucoromycota; class Mucoromycetes; order Mucorales; family Lichtheimiaceae; genus Phascolomyces; species Phascolomyces articulosus. Next base: position 259,507 of record JAIXMP010000031.1, on the reverse strand, counting down.
TTTATAAAGGATCTTATTACCAACATCGTAGTTAGTCTGATCGTTCTTGTCATAAAAGCTTCTATCATTTAATTCTTGGATAGAATATATTTTATGCAAGCATTTCACTTTTTGTTGGTGTTTATCAATATCCACGTTGGTCAAACATTCTGTGTTGCATGGCGTTGTTGATGGTAACGATGGTCGCTTCCACCCGTTGATGTTCACCCATGATCTGAGATTTACGATAAAGGGATGATCATTATTTTGATTTTCTTGGAATAATCGAAATAATCTTGGTTTATCAAAGCCTTCTCCTCGGGCTTTTTTAGAATCATGGATTTCTAGATACTCAACATGTTGTATGGAGGCAAGTGCTTTCAATTCTTTTTTACCAATCGGTTTAACAGGGGCCTGTATTTTCAGTGTGTGTATGCTTGAGTATTTCATGCTCTCCAAAAATGTCACAAAAGGTATATTGTCAAATAATATCCTTGAAATATCAAGTTTGCGGAGTGATTGACATTTGTTGATATTTGACATCATATCTATCAATATATGATCAGGGTAATAGAGGTTATAGACTGATTCAATGTGGAGTGACCAAAGGCTTTGGTTTTTTTCAAAAAATGTAGAAGACGCTCCCATGGGTGTCATTGCTGATGTTTCATTGTGATACTGATTGTCCCGAGCTAAATCTGGTTGTCGCTGTTTCTCATTAACATCATGATCATCCTCATTTGCAAAAAGATGAAGCTCAGTAAGGTGTGGTAATTTTCCAAGGACCTGATATACATAGTCATCTAGTAGATAGTGCCATTCCAACTGTATATGCTTGAGCATAGGACAAGCAGATAAGAATTTGGAAATCATACGATGTCTTCCATTAGAGGTGGTTTCCTTATTGCCTGCAACAAGACGAAGCACATGTAAATTGGGTAAACCTTTTTCTGCCAATACAGAACATGTCTTTGGGTATGTGAGAATATCCTCATACCATATATCCAGAGTTAACAGGCTGTGATGACTTCTTTTCACGAATAGCTCAAGTACATCATCTATATGGGTGCCCGATTGTTTTTCAGAGGAAAATTGTAAGGATAATATTTTCAAACCAGTCCCCATGGCCGAGTCATTACGTTCATCTTGTAATCGAGAATAAGTGGTGGTTGACATATATTCAGCCATATCATTCACTAATAGCGTCAAGTATTGTAGCTGCGGAGCGTGGTTGTAAATAAGATTTAATGATTCGGTAAAGTTACGTAAACTGGCGAGATAAAGATATGTCAATAATGGCGTGTTGATAAGAATCTGCGATAGTGTATTGGGAGGCAGCGTTTGACATATCATGCAGAGGTTAGTTGCAAACCAGTTGGATGGTGTTAGTGAAGCCTTTATCGATTGGAGAAGAAAGCCACCCTCGTTAATGACTTCGACTGTTTCCATATTTTTACATATCCGTACTGCATCATTCAATCCAACCTCTTGAAGAAAATACGAATTTTGTATATGTTGAAACAATTCCAATTTTTTTATAGAATCCTTGTTGAGTAGAAAAATATCTCACAGTTGTTGATTATTGAAAGGACGTATAGCTTTTTTAAAGAAAAAATCACATAAGCACTACTTGTTAGAAGAATTTTCCAAAATAAAAACCCAACCATTATATTTTAACCTTCCTTCTCCTTTTCACGACCTCTCGTTCTGGCTTTCATAGGTCCCACAACACTTACTCAATGTTTCGATTTGATTCCATCCATGCTCGATAAGGTGTCTAAACACCATACTTGAAATACTATCCGTACTTTCACTTCATACAATTCGAGGAGGAAGTCTACCCAACCGTATATGACATGGTGACGTTTTGTGCGTTTCCATTGGCAAAGTAACAATTTGACCGTTTTAACATTATGCGGTTGAACGTGGCGTAAGAGTTGAATCAATGAATGATTATTTGTTGGTAAGTTAGGAGGAGCGGTGGCAGTAGGTATTCTCGTTGAGATTGCATCTATGCACGACCCTATGCCTGGCCAATCTTGGAGAATATATTTATACCAGTACTGACACGTTAATGCCAATTAGCCTTGTGTTTGCCATGGCAAGGAGGAGAGGATTTTGGAAAGAAGCTCATAAGGTAATTGTCGTGAAAGCATTTGGTTTGATATTGGATTTCAATTGTCAAGCGATGCCATTGCTGCATCAGTTGTTGCTTTTCTTCTGAAGATGTTTCAGCTGATATCATATTGGAGCCTTTCTTGTAGACGTCAATAGCTTGAAGCGCACTACCCCTGGCCAAGGAAAGCCTTTGCCTTCACCCAATATACGTCTGGACGGTATTGTTGTTGCTGTAGGTCATTATTTTCTATCCGGGTGCAATCGTCCAATGCTTCTTTATATTGCTGACACTTTTCATAAGCAATAGCGCGATGTAACAAAATAATATACTGAAGATCTTGATGTAGGGCATTCAATGATGAGTATAAAACTCAATAGCCTGTGTGTAATGGTGTGTTTGATAAGCCTCCGCTCCTTGAATAAACGCGTTTTGAATCGTGGTAAAATCTAATTGCGTGGGTGTGAAATAGGTCAATGGATATTCGTGGGGTGCTGAAAAACAGTTTGCTTGAACTTGTGCAGTGGCCATGATCAATAAAAGTGAGGAAAAAAAGACTTGTTTCTCGTTTTTCATGCCGAAAAATAACTTTAATTTTTGTATTACTATATTATGAAACGAGTGCACAAAGGCTGTCAAAAATAAAACACGGATCGTATTGTGAATGGCAAAAGTGATTCCAATAAAGTAAGCGCATTATAAAAAAAAGTAATAGTTCCTTCCTCATAAACAACAATATTATTTTTTTATTTGTCATGTTGCAATGCAAACGTAAAAAAAAACATTCGTTGGCGAATGGTTTACTTGTGTAATAGTAAAAAAAAAAGCACATTGGTATGGGTACTATATAAAATAAACGTTTTATCACCATAACAACGTGTTTGTTCTGTGCACATTGTTATTATTCACTGCCACCATTAATAAAAAAAAAACAACAACATTTATAAACAGTTTGGAACAAAATGTAAAAGTTTATGGTTTGAACATTAATATTTTATTATTATTTAAAATAATAGAGACTATCACCATTATTATAAAATAGTAATAGTATTTTTTTATCATTTTCTTATTTGATTATTTTCTTCATTTTGCAGATGAAGAAAAAAAAATGCCACAAAAAAAAGAAGAAACTTCCAAGAGCTTAACGAAAAGCTTACATAGGCCAACTGTTTGCGAATGAGGATAGAGGGCACAAGGCTGTCCTCCTCTTTACTCCAGGGACAATCGCCGTCATGGATCCCTGGCCAGGATAAAGAAAAAGAAAAAAGAGAAAAAGAGAAAAAAAGAAATGGTGAAATCAGAGGTCTTTCATATCTTTTTTTTTCTTAAGTGACTGCTTTCAATTTATTTCAGTTGCCGCTCAGACAAAAACTTTTTATATGTGAAGATATGGTGTATGTATAAAAGTTGAAGAGGATGATGATTTGAAAGAAAAGGTAAACGGGTAAAGAAGTATAAAATGAAGGTCTTGCATAAATTTTTGGTAATTTACAACTAAGCTTGTAAAAATCATTGCCAACTCCGAAAGCACTGACCAAACATACAACCCCCCCCCCGTATTGTTGGAAAGCATAGGAATAAAAAAATAATAATTTGTCTTGATATCCAAAAACCTCAAGAATAATCTTTATCTGCTATGCCCATGCATGAGTGTGAATTAAACTTGGAATATTTGTCTATATATTGATCCGAGAAAAAAAAATAAGAGGGATGATTAGTTATCCTGATTGCTTATCAAAGAAAAGAAAACCAAACCAAACTAATAACACAATGATAAAAAAAACGATACTAATGATTTGCATAGTTATAAATCCTTCAAAATGTTAAACCGTTGATATATTATATTATAATGAGATAATATAGAAAATAAGAATAGTAATAGTGATGATAATAAAATGAAAAGGATTGTACACATAATTGAAAAAATTGGAAAAATAAAAAAAAGAAACGCATTGGGGGGTTTTTTTTTAAAAAAAACATAAGAAAAAACATGGCATACTATTATTTATACGAATATGAAAAAAAAAGAGAGTGAAAAAAAAGAAAGAGAATCAGAGTATCATTTTTTGCTAAAATTGCATCACCACAATGATAATAATTAATAGTAGTAAACAGTATCATTATTGCTGTTGTTGAGACGGTGTTGAAGGTGTTTGTTGTTGTGGTTGAACAAACGGTTGACCTGGGTATTGAAAAGTAGTTGTTGTAGCCATGGCTGCATCCGATGTCATGGACGATGTCGATGGTGCAGCTGCAGCAGCGACCACCATCGCTTGTCGTTGTTGTAATAATAATTGTTGCTGTTGTTGTTGATACATTTGTTGTTGTCGTAACAACATTTGTTGTTGCTGTTGCTGAAGCATGGTATTGTTATATCCCATATTTGGAATTTGAGCAGGATGTTGAATAGGTGTTCCTGTAGATACATTGACGGGGGACGGAGGAACAGTACCACTGGTGGGAGCAGGTGTTGGCACAATCCCCATTTGTTGTTGTTGCAGAGAAATAGCTGCTGGAGTCGTCGCAATACAGCTTGTACTTTCTGTTTTGATACTTGCAGAAGAAGGTGATCCAGTAGTGGTAGTAGGAAATCCCATATCAGTTCTTTCTGTTGCAGGTGTTGTAATAACAGAATTACTTTGTTGATTCTTTTTATTATTGGCATTGGATTGTTTGGTACGAGATGTCTTTTTCCGTGTCAATTTCGGACGTTCTTCTTTTGGTTTGGGTTCTCGCTTAGGGACTTTCATTTTACCACCACCCACGCCTCCTAGATTGGTAGCAGTAGGTGTAGCCGGTGTATTAACTTGTTCCAAAGAAACACCATTATTGCTTAGTTCCGGTTCCGGTTGTCCTTGGCCCTGCTGTCCGTGACCTTGCCCTGGAACTTGACCACGGTCTTGACCTTGTAAGGATTCGTGGGTCGCGTGGTATGCGATCGATCGTGTACTCTCTAAAAAAATATCAATCGACAGAAGTGTGTCAATAATAAAGAACCCATGACTAAAAAAAAAAAGTATCATGTTTACCTTTAGGACCAACGTTGTTCGTGAGCGAGTAAAACATTACGTAATCGAGCCTGCCCATAGTATCGGAAATCTAACGTTCGATGTGAGCAAATCTCGTGCTCCCGTAAGCGTAAGATAGAAAACCTTTAACCATGTATACAATATCGTCGAAACACCCCATTCGTTAATCGAAGATTGAATCGCTGCCGTAGCCGCTGCTTGTTGAGCCTTGAATTGTTTTGCCTTGGGCGGCTGAAACTTGGCCATGATTTCGTTGACTCGTTTTCGTTCGATAAATTCTTCATGTCGTTGACATTTGAATTGCATCCAATCAATGCGTAATTCATTTGTTTCATAACGGCGACGAAACAAGACACTTAATGTGCCTGTCGATACAACCTGTTTACGTTTTTTTTTCATATCTATCAATTAGTCTTTTTACATATCCTCAATAAAAGTTGAAATTTTTACCATTCCGCCATTTTCGTAACGATGGATCAGACTGGTATGAGCACAGTCAATCGTTATTGAACCATCCTGTAATAGTTTTTCATCGGTGCCTTGAACAGTCAATTGCATGGAAATCACTTTGCATCGATTGTATTGGGTATGGAAATAACCGGGGATACTGGATCGAGTCATTTCTATATATAAATAAATAAAAATTGGACATTTTAGGGAAAATGGGGGTTGCTGTTGTTTTATAGTTGGGTGCCACTCTTATCGTGATTCTTTTTTTTACCATAAATTTCTTGCATATTCTTTTGATTACTCCAAAGACCCAATTTAAATGTACTTGATTCCGTAAAGAATCCATTGACAAATTCTTTCCAGAAGATTGGACTAATTGCCTGTGCGTTTGTTTTAGTTCGGAGACGGTTATGAAAAGGAGAGCTGGATTAGACAAAATTTTTCTTCCTTTTTGGTGATGCCCTTTTTTAACACGAACGACGATCCTTTCACTCCCTATTTTATAATAATCCTTTCTTCCTCTTCATCATCATCATACCCGACCACACTCTAATACCAATTAAAAACGTAAGATGCAGCTCCTTTGGATCATTAATGATAGAAAGAAACACATATATCCAACGACGATATATGTCATCCAAAATAAAGATAATCCAAAATCCCATAAGGATAATCACCCAACAAAAAACAAAAGCAGTAAACCTTATCACATCTCTTCCTTCTCCCTCCCCATCCAAACAAAGTATAGAAGAAAAAAAAGAGTCGTACGAACGACGATTACAACAGAGAACTCACCTGTTGTGCACCTGGACTTATCAATTCAGCAAATTGAAGTAAACGAAGAATGGCTTGTCCAGTCACCTGTAATCTAATGGAGTAGATATGAAAAACAAGGGGAAATTTCAGAAAGTTGATCATTGTAAAAGGATAGGGAAAGGGACATAAGTATTATGCCCTCTCTCTCTTTTTTAATATAATCTTTTGTCTCCTCTCCTCTTTATTCTTTATATATGATACTTTATCCCCTTTTTATTTAATTACTTTTGATTTGTAATGAGACCCGTTGTTAGACTGGTAGTGGGGAGCGGATATCCGGGTGTCACGGAAGCCTGTTGCTGTTGTTGTGGTACAACAGCAGCTCTATTATTTGTGTTATGAACAAGTCCATTGGGCTGTGGTGACAGCTCTTGTTGAACGTGCGCTGGTGATGGTGGCACTTGTTGCATCATGACGGGTGTCGTCCTACCACTGCCCGATCGCGCGGTAGCAGCAGCCGCGGCGGCAGCGGCAAACTGCTGTTGCATAAAATATTGTCTTTGTCGAATCATGTGAAGCTGTGCTTGATTGCCCTGAACGACAAGTTGCCCATCTGTAGACGATGAGGGGACCATGGGATTCCCTTGTTGTTGTTGTTGTTGTTGTTGAGCCTGAACATGAGGAGTTTGAGGTGGTAAGGAGACAGACAGTGGTTGTTGTGGATTAGGAACTGCACCTGTCGACATTGGAGATAAATGAATAGGAATGAATGAGTTTATTTATATATGAATGAAAAGAAAGGATAAAGTCAATAAAAAAAAGATAAATATGGGAAAGAAAAGTGGAGAAAAAAAGAAAGAAAAAAGGTGGGTTAGTATCGTGATGTTTATGTGTCCGTATGTGTGTATGTGTGAAGGTGCATAAAATAGAATAACGTACTCTCTTCTTTTTATTCTGCAAGTCCCCCTCCCCTCTACTTTCGTTCCATCACATTCCCTTCCGCCTCCTTCTATTTCATTCATTATAAACTTTCAATTTGTTGTTTTTTTTTTGTGTAATCTAGGACTATAGACTGCTTTAACTTGTTTATATTAATAGCCTATAGGGTTTATATATGATGATATATAGATAAATATATGTGCAATAGAAGTTATTTATCTGTGCACAATGTGATGTATTGTATTACGATGCTTTTTTCAGGAAAAAGTAATTGAATACATCCAATTAACCTTTTATAATTTTCCCCATTCATTCCCTAAACTACTAATAATTCCATGCTCTAAATATATCCATTTTACTATTGTCCATTGAAGTATCCCATATAAAAACGTTTCATTATATAGAATTTTATTTGTTTGTGGAAATAATACGCCCCGTTTTTATGTTGTACAATTGTTTATTTGCTTTCCTTGTTTTGGGTTGCGTTGCATAGGGATGCAGGTCATCTATTTCGTTGTTGTTGATAAGAGCATTGAACAGGATAGATTATCATCATCATCATCATCATGGATTGACATTATGCAATTGTCTATAGAATAATGCTTCAACCTATGATAGGAAGTATACTCATTTAAAAGAGATATTATAAATGTGTACGTATTATTTGTATAACAAAAGGATCGTAATCATTAGGTACTACCAACAAAACTTTAAAAATATGAGACACTCTATTTTATTAAATGAAAGAAGACTAGAATCAAAGGACTATACTATTCTTTAAAAAATTGTGAAAAAGGAAATATGCATCTTTTTGATACTCTTTCTTTTTCTTCTACATAACATGACTTACTGGATTGTTCTCCATCCTCTTGGTATTATATTTAACCTTGACTATTACTTCATTTGCCAATGGTGACACTTTTGTTTCTTTTCATGGTAAGAAGATGATATAAAACACGATTGCGTTGATGATATATAAGTCTATATAAATTTGGGTGCTCCGTCTAATTATATTCTCATGACACCCTACAGACAGTCTGTTTGTTTGTTTGTATATTGATGGAGGTACATGACATACATGTTGATTTTTGTTTTTTAAGGGGGGAAGAGGCAGCAAATCATGAAATGAACTCCTGGTTGTTGTTTTACTTCTTTGATCCTACCTCGTTCGGGATGATCTATAGAAATAGATATATATATAATTATATTACAACAACGTTTGGCAACGGCCAGGTAACCTTGGTTCTTCTAAATCAAAATTTATAAGATTTTAATTAAGCAGCACCATTTGAGTTTGAGTTTGGTTATTTATGTGTTCGGCTGGAGAGTCATGCCATTTTTGATGTGATAGATGTTCAGAAAGAGAAAGATCGATTATAGTACGGATATACAACGGGATGCGCACTGTGGCTTATTGTACGATACAAAGTATACCCTTGAACAGGAGAGGAAAAAGATCGCGTCCCAGTAGTTTATTTCAACACTCAATAGAAAAAAATAAACGCGTTTGTTAAAAAAAAAAACAAATTCTGAAAATACGGTAAACTATTTATATATTATACGCGTGGTGTCAATCTATCCACTATGAATGTTTGGAAAAAGTTTGAAGTGAATCGACTCGTACAAAAATTTCGAAAACATAGTGTGTTTGACATTGAGTGGTAGAAGGCATTTTTCTCTCTCTCTTTTCTCACACAAAACCAAGGAGAGGTCGAGTCTACTGCTTTACAGGAGATCTATTCGGAAGCTTCCAATAACGTTGTGTAGTCTTATAAACAGTATCACAATCAAATAAAGTGGCCTCAAGAACTTTTGTATCAATATTTCTTTTCCAGAACTGCATACTACATGATGAGATTCGAATAGCCGAGCCATTTGTTGGTATGTATTCTATGTAAAATACATATCTACACTATAAATTGGAATCCGTTTCGTCGGATGATGTACAAGCGCGCAACTTTGGATACTAAAAGTTTGATTAGGAATAGTACAAAAATAAAGTCTGTTTGCAAAACCTTATACAAAGGAGTTTGTGAAGGAATGTCATAAATAACTAATAAAGGTGCTTTAAATTTATTAATAAAATATGAAACATGTTGACTTATTACTCTATGAAGCAATCATCAGAAAATAGGCCTAATTATATGCATATTATATAATGGGGTGATTCTATTCTTCCAAGGATGACAAGACAATGGAATGAAAAACACTCCTTTTTTACACATTCTCCCGTGCTCTTACTTGCACACACTTTCTACCAAGGAAAACTACTCCAAAGAGTATTTTACAGTCCACAATATATATCTCAATAATTGATCCGTAGAATATTTGGGCTTTTGAGTATATATAAATTATTTAATTTTTGAATAAATAATGTTAATCACCTTTTTTTATCTATAAGTTGTAGAACGGGTACCGGTTAGAGGCAATTGTATCAAAAAAATATTGTCCAAAAAATGGATATATACGTTTACAAACAATAATGTTTGAAGTAAGCAGAGGGAGGGGGGGAAGTGTTTTGATAGTAAGAACAGATCATAACCAATGAATAAAGATATTAATTTACATCAAAATGTAAAACGTTATATTCATGATGTAGTATGAAAGCAATCTGGTGTACACCTTCTTTGGAATATGTTTTTATACAGGCACCTGCTTTACTATAAATGAGGTAACAAACACCAATATACTAACATTACTTCATCGTGTAATATAATGGAATAACAAACACTATTATTCTAGAAAGTCCCCCCCCCCCAATTTTTAATATAAATAGGGAAATCAATACCAATACCAACCGAGTTCAAGGCCTTTCAAGAATAGGTTGAAAACTTTGTCTAGTGACATACGTATGCTGCAGGAGTATCAAGAGTTGATTCCTCATAGTGTTAAATTCCATTATTGTGAAGTGACAATTGTGGTGTAAATTTCTTTATTATGTCTAAATAAAATCATATAATATATGCCTATCAGTTCTTTTTTTCTTCTTCCGCACAGTATGGATTAAAAAAAAAAGCGCTTAGAACAAAAGACAAGAAGATGGTGTGAAAGGGAAAAAAACGACAGCGTTTGGATGAATGGGTCAAAAAAGAACGCAAGAGTGTGAATGTTTATTCATAATATGATCCATCATTTGATATCAGTTACATCCATATATAAATAGAAACATTCCGTTTTCTAATATCCACGACGTGTTCTATAACTCTCATCCACATTTCGAATAATACTGATTGTACCTTGAAATAGTTGATTAATTTTAGTTCAGCTTGCATGAAAAATATCGCGGCAAACAGGGGAAAATTACCTTTTTTGGGATTTCAACAAAAAGCCACACGCACACGCATTACCTTCATCCTGTGAGTTTAGTTTGAAAAGGAAAAAAAAAAATTATAGAGTTTTCATTTACATTCCTCATTGTCATTTTTTTGTATATTATAATCATTCACGTATAATAATATTAATAATAATAATGTCCAATCGACTTGCCAAACAAACCTTGGATCTCATTCTCAAAAACAGCAATGGTTCAAGTATCAAACGGAAACAACAACAACAACCTGAAGAAAAAAAAGCATTAGAAAAGAAACGATTACGATTACCAGATACAAAAAAGGGAATTAAGAAAGTGAAATATGAAATGCGGTATGGACAACAACAAAAAGCAAAAGCAGCTCTTGCCGAACTTGAAAAAAAAGGAGGCAATCCATTAGGTATTTATTTATTTATTTGTATAATAATGGACCTTCATGGATGGATGATGGGATATATGTTTTTGTTTGTTTGTATGATCATTCATTCGATATACTTATTGGCATAAAAATCGATAGATGCATTATATGAAGAAGAAGAAGCATTACAAGATAATTTAGAACGTAATTTAAGAATCCTTCAAGCCCATCGACTGAAAGCATCCGAGAATGAAAGAAAAATGCGTAAAAAGGTAACACAAAATTCAATTACTTTTTTTTTATACATCCATGAAACTTGTCAACCAGAATTACTGACCACACAATTCACATATGAATAGCTGGTGAGGTTTAATAAGCAATCTGTCTTTAATAAATAAAATAAATGACATGGTCATTTTATATATCCCCTCTCTCTTATCAAACAAAATGGACAACGATTATCTAAATTCTTTTTTTTTTTTTTTTTACAAAATGCGATACTATATAATTACAATGGAAGAAGAGAGCTGGTTGACTCTTTTAGGTCATGATACGACGAGTATGTTTCACTATCAAGTTTTTCATGATCGATTTGACTAATGAGAAAAAGAAACAAAAAAAAGGGGGTGGTTATTTGGTGAGGATAATAGAAAGGAAAGGGAAGTCGTTTTTAAGGGGGTTGAAAAGGAACAAAGAAGAAGTGACGAGGGGAGATGTGTCGTGGGTTTTTGGGAGTACAAATAAAATAAAGTATAAAAAAAAGAGAGTCAGAATTGTCATTTCGTACAACGTGTATGGGTAGTACAACTCATTACTAAAATAAGGTTGATGATAAAATACACTTACCACTATGAATTCGACTTGTTGTCGTTGGTCTACTATCACAACAACCTTGTTCTTCTTCATGATGATCGTTATCAAGAATGGCTCTTGAAAAGCGTACATAATGAATAGAGGGAGGTTCCATTGAAAATGAAACACCTTGATGTTGACATCTCTTATTATGTCGTTGCCGTTGTCGTTGTCCAGTCATTGTTGTTGATGAATTGGATGGATGCATCATGGAAGAATGATGAAAATGTTGAATAGAAGGAGATGTAATAGGTTGTTTATTATACCATGAATCCAGCATAGGTAATGAATCATAAATACTCGATGCGTTTTCATTATGAAAGGACATTTTTTTGATTTTATCGTTTAAAATGGAGTGTGAGGAATGGAATGGGTTGTAAAATAGATAGAATAAAACGATTGTCTGTAGTAAATAAAAAGAAAGTTGAATAAAAAAGAAAGAAGAAGAAAAGGGATTGCGTGTTTGAAAATGTTTGTTGTGTGTGGTGTGTTGTTATTTTGAAAGAAAGAAAGAAAAAGACTATTTTTATGGCCAAGGTTAAATTTCAAGGGATGATAAGGGTCAGTGCTTTTATGTATAACAATAAAATAATGAAATTAGGACGGGTTTTTACCATATAGTTTCTTCTTCACCCTTAATAAGTCTTTTTTTTACTATGTATGTCAAGTGAGGCAAAAAAGCAAAACTGTAACTCCACAATAATTTAGACAACTTGTTCGATCCATTGTTCATAATGAAGCTTTCATTGTTCTCTCTCTCTTTCTATAAATCACATTTGTATACCAACACGATATAATGGATAGTTCAATATATATATTTAGTTTCTATGTTCTTCATTATTATTATTATTATTTCAATCTCTTTCTCTCTTTCTTTTCTCTCTCTCTCTGTTTATTTACGTATATATAAATATTCGTTTTTCATTTTTTGGGACTCATTCTTTTAATAACAAATTCAACCTCTCATGAAAGTACCAGGTGTAATTGGACTCAACAAAAAACCATTCAAATATCCAACATCTACTATGGCTCGAGGAACTTCATTAACACAAGAAAATGCCACCGTACATACTGAATGTGTCTTTGCACATGAATCATTAATGATTACTGAAACAGATGATATTACAAAAAGAGTCTCTGTTAAAGTACTTCGATTACCTGAACCACCTAAATTAACACCACTTCGTTTTCCAAGTCAACTTCAACGTCGAGCGACTATTCGGGGGCGTGGTAATAAAAATAGACCAGCATTAGAAACACGTCGACGAGTACAACAAAAACAACAACGTATCAATATGACAACACAAGAGACTAATAATAATAATAATTTAAAACTAGCACCATTACAAAAAGAAGAACAACAACAACAAATCAACGATATCCCTCCACCTCCATTACCCATTATCACAAATGGGAGTCGTTGTAAACAGTGTTTACAATGTAATAAAAATAAAGACGAGAATGATGACAATGATGATGATGACGAAGAAGAAGAAGAGGATAGAAAAAGTATCTGTAATATCAGTAATTTAAGTACAACAACAACAATGACCAACATGTCAACTACATCATCCTCCATTCATTCACCTCATCCAGATAGTGATATATTTATGCCAGCCGTAGCACAAGCCTTATTGAATGAAAGGTCCAATAATAGGTTCTTAAATGCTCCTGTTCTACTAAAAAAATCATCCCCTTCTTTATTGTCCTCTAGTTGCTCCTACAATTCATCCTCCTCTCTATCTACTTCTTGCACGACTACCCCTCCACCACCACCATCATTAGCACCCACTCCTCCTCCTCCTTCTATTAAAGAACAACAACAACGAAATTATCATAAAAGATTTGGAACTATGATGCGTTGGATTTCTTCAAGGTTATTTTTTCGTAACATGAAAAAAGGTAACCCCCCCCCTCTTTTTATTTTTATTGTTGTTGCATAGAATGCATCTACTTGCATGCATTTACATGTATATTGATCATTATCTTTATTATATATAGATTACCATCGGTGTTCACCTTTAACTTATCTGCATTCGAATCATTTATACAAACCTCAAAATTCATCATGTCCAACGATTGTTGCTTTGGATAAACATGAGAACAAGTATAAGAAAGAAGAGGAGAAGGAAGATGACTTTTTATTATTAAAAAGGCCTTCGCCGATGTTTTTTGATTCAACGATTACATTATAATAAAGAAAAAGATGTGACGCAAAAGGATTGACATTTCCATAAATTATAAAAATAAAACGTGGAAAATCATGGTTCGGGTACGCCTTAACTATTAAAATAATGGATGATGATTGTTACACAGAGCCCATCTATTATTATTATTTTTTTTTGTGCACGCACATGGTTCCTTAAAACAACAAAAAACGCGCTCTGGGTCCACACTTGTAATAATTAACAACTTAGAGTACTTCTTCTTCCTACTCCTCTTCTTCCTTTCTTTTACTTACCACTTCTACCTGTTACAAAAAAAAAGTTTTTTTTTTCTTGTTGTTTCAAATTAAAGCAGGTTTATATATTTCTACTCACTCTCCTTCTTTTTTTATATCTCCTCTTTTGTTGAAACTTGTAATAGCTCTTAGAGTTTATTTTTTTATTTTCCCGTCCTTTATTTTTTTTTCATCATCCCATCCAAATTTATCTAATTTCATCCTAATATAATAATAATAATGTCTTGTAAGGAAATATCAATTTTATTTTATTTTATTCATTTTGGAAATTATAAAAAATTCATTGTTGTTTCCTTTCATTCTTTCAATAGCTGATCAACAAGCCAACAGTACATCATCTGCTGTAAGTATATTTTACAATAAACTTTTCCCCCCTTTTTTTGTAACTATACGGAACTTAATAACTAAAACAACTACAACATTATACTTTATAGATTAATGTTGTCCGCAAGAAACTTGCAGGATATGTAGGTTTTGCCAATCTTCCTAATCAAGTTCACCGCAAGTCGGTGAAAAAAGGTTTCCAGTTCACCTGTATGGTGGTTGGTATGTTTTAGTTTTATCTATCTTGTTTTTTTATATATAGTAATAGATAGAGAGAGGGTGATAAAAACGACGAAAATAGATAGAAGATACTAATAATTAATCCAACTATTTTAGGTGAATCGGGTTTGGGTAAATCAACATTGGTCAATACTCTTTTCAACACAGGTCTTTACCCACCCAAGGAAAACGTCGAACCTACACACGAAACTCCTCAAACTGTCGAAATTCAATCCATTACAGCTGATATTGAGGAAAATGGCGTCAAGCTGCGCCTGACTGTCGTCGATTCACCTGGTTTTGGTGACTTTGTCAACAACGAACAAAGGTGAGTTTTATGGAAAATAGAATGATTTGGAGAGGGGAAGGGAGAGTGAAAAAAAAATAACTGGACGAATACTAGTTTATGTTTTGTGTGATCTATCCATCAAATTAATCTATATTCAATAAATAAAAATTTAGCTGGAAGCCAATTTTGGATAGCATTGAATCTCGTTTCGATGCTTATCTTGAACAAGAAAACCGTGTCAACCGTCGTCGTATGGTCGACAACCGTATCCATGCTTGTCTTTACTTTATTGCCCCTACTGGTCACGCATTGAAACCCTTGGATATTGAATTCATGCGTCGTCTTCATACTCGTGTCAATTTAATTCCTGTGATTGCCAAGGCTGACACTTTAACTGAAGAGGAAGTATATGCCTTCAAGCAACGAATCTTGGCCGATATCAACTACCACAAGATCCAAATCTATCAAGCCCCCGCTTATGAATACGATGATCAAGAAACGATCGAAGAAAACCGTGAAATCATGTCCAAGATTCCATTTGCTGTGGTGGGTTCTGATAAGCAATTTGAAGTCAATGGAAAACAAGTGCGTGGTCGTAAATACCCTTGGGGTGTGATTGAAGTCGACAATGAAGAACATTGTGATTTTGTCAAGTTGAGACAAATGCTGATTCGTACTCATATGGAAGAACTCAAGGAATATACCAATGATGTGTTGTATGAAAATTATCGTACCGAAAAGTTGACAGCTATGGGTATTCAACAAGATCCTACTGTCTTCAAGGAAGTCAAGTAAGTTATCGTAGTAGTCTAATATTTTTTTTTTGCTTTTATTCCTAGGAGGATGGAAATTGGATTATGGGGAGGATAAAGAAGTGTTGGTCACTCATGATTTTTATTCTATTTCTTTTTAGCCCCGTACAAAAGATGGAAGAGGAACGTGTCGCACACGAACAAAAGCTTGCCAAGATGGAAGCCGAAATGCGTGCTGTATTCCAAGCCAAGGTACAAGAAAAGGAATCCAAGTTGAAGCATTCAGAAGAAGAATTGTATGCTCGTCACAAGCAAATGAAGGAAGCTCTCGACAAACAACGATTGGATTTGGAAGAAAAGAGACGTCGTCTCGAATCAGGACGACCTATTACTCCCGAAAAGTCTGCCAAGAAGAGAGGTTTCACTTTCAACAAGTAATCTCCATCTTTATACTTCTTTCTGTTACACACCACACTCACCATATCCCCCTTCGCCTCTCGTAACCCAAACACTTTGTCTCCTACTCTTTCATATCAAACAACCCTACCCTTATTTTTTTTTTACTTATATAATGTGATAATTACAGTTAGAGAGATATATATAAAAATCCCTGTTTTTTTTGTAAGAGCATTTGTTCTTCTCTTTGTATCTCTTCTTCATACACACTCACACATCTCCTACTTTTTTCTTCTTTCTTACACACTTATTTTATTATACTCTACTTCATTTTATATATTTATATAAAAAATCTTTTTGTGTTTTTTTATTATTATTATTGTTCAATTGATAGAATAGGAAGGGAAAGAGTCAATCCTGTTGACACCTTATTTTGAAAATAACAACTTGTTAAATACGACTTGTTTTTAAGATCTATTATCTTCAACATAGTAACGACGGGATGGGTATCCTTGACCGGGTACATCACAGAATAATTGTTTATATTTCCAACCACCCTTTTCATCCTATCCAAGACAAATATATATTTTCTTTTAAATATACTTTTTTTTCCCAATTCATATTTCTCCATCTATTGAAATAAACTTTTACCTTAATCATTTCCAACATACAGGTGCCCTCTTCATTAGGACCTTCCACATAGAATCGCATAAACAAATGGGGTTCCCCTTGAGCATCATTGACAATTTGATGATGAATACGTCTATTTCGTTTCATTCGATTACGACTAGGTTCGCCATGCCCTTTGATAGGTGAACCCAATAATTCGGATAACTATATATTCATAGAGTTTATGAGTTTTCTTTGCATCATGAAAAAGGGAAGGAGGGGAAGTGGATGGAGGATGTACCTCTGGATGTGCACGGATACGATCGACAGATTCTGAGAAAATTGAAGTCGTACTATCCGATCCAAATAATTCTGAACCAACAAAGTAAAGTAATGCTGATGTCACGGCTAAACCAGTAAGAATCACACCAATATCGACTGTCACCTTAGATGCAGCAACCACTATAATTATACAAATAAGTGTGTGTCTTTGGTTTTATAACCTCTTGGAATAAAGGGAAAGAGAGGGTTCCAATTTTTTTTTTGTTACCTTTTTGTGGAGTGGACAACTCTTTCCATTCTTTTGCTGTTTGTCGTGAAATTAATGATGATCGTTGTGCTGTATTTTTCTCATTCGAAGTAGCATAACGACGACATGAATTCAAGAGATCTTTTTTATTAGTAACGACGCGTAATGACGATTGTTGTTGACGTACCAATGTACGTGAAATTACAGGGACCTGACTATAGTATTATTATCATTCTCTATGAGTATTTTATTTATTTTCGTTCCATCGACAGGAAAATGCATTATGAGAGTTAATAATATTACCGTAATAATGTTTGGCTCATAATATATAATAAGTACTTGTATGAAGTAATAATAAAAAGCTATATTTTATTTTTTTTTATTATTTTGCATAACACCGTCTCAAATGGCTCAAATGCGGGGGGAAAATAAATTGGGGACCCGGTTCTTCTCACGTACAAGCACTTTTAAAACGGTTTTTCTGGTTAGGAAGCCCCAGCCCAAGCTAAAAAATCAACGTACCTAAATCATGTATAAGTTTGTTGTACCCATATTCATCTCTCTATCTATTATGTAATATAAAATTCCTTTGTAAAAGGGATTTACTCTTAGTAACTACACTATATAAAATTGAAGGTGTTATTCTTTACTATTTGTGGGCGTTGTAGCCAGGTAGCAATTCAATATGTATACCACAAGCATACTAATTCTCTATCTACTACTTTTCCAAGTCCAAAATATAAATGACTTTACCTTATTTTTTATAAGTAGAATAAAGAAAAACAATGTTTATATTTAACCTGGTGACAAGGAACAGCATTATTTATTTGGCCCTATTGCCACCCAGTTCTATATTTTTGCAGAACAAGGAGAGGATACCCTTTCTATACACAATGGCGTATCAATATTTTATGGTGGTGAGCTGCAACAGATCAAAAGAAAAAGAGATTAATGATGAATAAGAATCTTTGATTGGTATGTACGGGTGTAGATTGTGGATTCAGAGCTGCCACAGAAGTCGATGGTAGAGCCAAATGAGTAAAACTCGTAGCTGCCTCTTTTGAAAATCGATAAAAGATGTCAAAGACGGAAGAAGATAACCATGAACCGTGAACCAAAGTATTCTCAAGTGAAGCACTCACCTCCACAGTCGTAGTTGATCCTAATGTTCTTGCATTCGGTCTTGTTGTTCCGGTGGTCTTGAAATCAAACCCAGTAAAGCTTTCATAGGATTACTGATACATTCAGCATCAATTGGAATATCGTTATTTTGCACTGCTCGAATAAGACGATGAACATAAGCGCACGGACCATTTGGAATAGGGTAGGAATGTATACATGATGATTGACAAAAACAATTTTTATAACCCTTTTATATCCGGACCAGGCATAATAAAATATTGGAATGAGGCTTGATAATGATAACTTTTTCGATTGGTTGACAACGCTGTTTTTCTTTTCTTATTGCGATGATTAAACGTAACTCAATATTGTTGATGACGGTTTTGTTGTCATCAATGCGTTCAATATCAGAAGATCGTAGAAAATCAGTCATCGTCGAAAGAAAACAAAGTTTGCAAGTCAAATAAATAAGTATCCTGTTTCTAGTATCGCTTCAAAAACAAGCCATATAATTAAGCACGCGTTAGAGATTATTAAATCTCGTTAAAGATAGAGCTTATTGATAGAATACATGTT
Organism: Phascolomyces articulosus; assembly: GCA_025677815.1. Classification (NCBI taxonomy): domain Eukaryota; kingdom Fungi; phylum Mucoromycota; class Mucoromycetes; order Mucorales; family Lichtheimiaceae; genus Phascolomyces; species Phascolomyces articulosus. Next base: position 240,441 of record JAIXMP010000031.1, on the reverse strand, counting down.
AAAGCTCATTACATAAAGATAATCCCCAAGTTGATGCTATGTTGTATGGCTGATATGATATCGTAATGTGGTTTATCAAGCGAACAAAGTATTGATATGTTGTGTTATTATGGTATAAGGATATATCATTATATAAATCCAAATTTGCGCATGTTGAAGCTATCCAATTTTGATGAACTCGACCATAAGCTAAAAAGTTCATTATATTATATCAGTTTTCTCGTATATTTATAAAGTATAATGAAAAAATCTTCCATTTTCTAAAAGATGAAAATTATGAAAATTCTGGGTGATTATAGTATTTTTTACAATAAATAGGAATAATACCATCTTTACACTTTTATGAATTAGTATAGTGTTGGTAATGGTCTAAGGTACGTAGATAAAAAACGAAATAAACACTGCAATTTTGGATGAATCTCATTCAACCCAACTTGTTAATATTATAACCTTGCCCTATTATAGAAGAGCAATTTATGGAATACATACTAATAACCAATCACTTTTTTCTTCTTGATATCAATAGGAACAATAAATTACAATAAAATACATCAGCTGTTGTTATTAGAAAAATGAAAGTCTGTAACAGCATTTATATTTATAAATACTTGTCGTAAGTCTGTCCATTTATATCTACTTATTGTTTATGACAAAAAATACCTCCACTTTTTACTTCCTATTTTTTTAACCTGTTTTTATCTATTTACGTCTTCTTAACTATTGCTAAACGTAAAATACAATTTAATAAAGCCACCTACTGGAACAATTCGCTTTTTTTTGGGTGAAATATAGGTGTTGTGCTGTTTGATTACTTGGCTTTTTGAAATATTCGGAAATAATAATTGACTCACGATCTAACCGTAGTACTGAAATATTCCGTCCCTGTGTGCGTGTGTGTGGATACACAACACGAGCTAATATAAAGTATGCATCTTGCTGTATTTAATAATCTAGAACCGATTTATTCAAGCGAATCAAAGTTTGCTTAGGTGATCAAAGCTTTAACAGGGAACAAGTGTATCACCTTGAACCTTTTTTTTCTGTGATTATCCATTCAATTCTCCCAGGGTGTATTTCCCTATCATAATCATCAATAATAGAGAAAGAGAGAGTGAAAAACTTTAAAAAAAATCATTACATGTCAATATAATACTATTGTTATTATTATTATTATTATTATACCATCCTTCCGTCCATTATTTCATCATCATCCCGCCTTTTCACACCTAAAAAAATTCCATCCAATTGGGTTTACAATTTGAAATAAGATTGCTTATCCGGAACAGACACTTTATATTATAGTTAATATAAATGAGCTTTTTATACCACGGAACCCTGATAAATTATAATAAATAGATTTATTGAAATACTAGTACCCTTGTTTTTATATTCTATTGTGTCGATCTTATAAACGATTAGTCCCTCCAATTCCCCCTCAAAATAATATAATATATTTATAAATTCAACAGTTTCCCGACGCATTGCATTTATAAATACATTTCTTTAACATATGAAGAATACAGTTTTGTAGGATAAGTCCGAGGATCGAAATAGCGGACATCAATAAATTTATTATATAACAACTCTTATACGACGCAGCAAGTAGTAGTGGTACACACACACACAAAAAATAGCTTTTCTTACTTTCTCCTATTGACTGTTGTTGAAGATTACACAATAAGAATGTACCTTTTTTATGGTTCACTATACAAATAATTATTACACTTATCATCCATGTTATTATCAATTTCTTTTTTAATTCTATTATATAATAAACTATGTTTATAAACTAATGTCTTATGAAATAAAGTTGATAATTATACATATGTATATAAGAAAGAGAGCCATCGATAAGCTCAAAAGAAATTATACCAGGGTAGGCTTAAACTTATTGTGTGGTTTTCATTTTGCTTATATAAACCAACCTGAGCTTTAACAAAGTGTTAAATGTGTTACGTGAAATTAGTGGATTGCATTCTAAAATAGGAAATTAAATAAGCTTGTTACTATGCCTTTATAGCTATACTAACCTCCGGGGAATATCATCTATTATTATGTCTTTGATATATTAGCAAGCCGTACATTTATATCTGATAAACATCCTTCATCATTATTGTTGTTATTACTCTTAGATTATATAAAAAATGATTATAGTGTATATTTTATCAAAAAAGATTAGATTCTTCCATAGTAACGGTACTACTAATTGCTGTGCGAAGAAAAAAAAACAAAAGAGAGAAAAATGGTTTCTGTTTTGGTCCCTGAATAAAAAAAAATTAGTGTGAGGATATCGAAAAAAGAAAAACACCTTTCTGGGAAAAGCATTTTAGGATTTTTTGTACATTTCCCATGACGCGTCTACTTCACTACTGGGACCAAGCGGTAATCTTTGGAATGAATCATAACCCGCCTCAGTCAGCCCGAACTACTACACACGAGCACAACATGGCTTTTTTAATCATCTATAATTGAAACGTGCAGTGAGTTGTACACACAGCTTTATTGTTAGGGTTCACACAAACCACCTCACATTTTTTCAAACAAAACTATATATAACTTTACGTGCCCATTTTTATTCTGTTTCTTCTCTCTTTCCCTTTCTTTTTATCAGTTTTTTTTTTAGAAGATAATTATTTGATTATAAATCTGCTGGCTCAGCTTTTTTTTCTTTACTTTTATTATCTTGAACATTTCCATTTCCTACTTACTGAACCCATTCACCTCGTCGTTATATCTATCGTTTTATTTCTACGTTAAATCCATTTATTTTATCTCGCCGTTTTGTCCAATACAACAACAACCACCACCATTACTTCTCTTCCACCCAACCCACGACCGTCTAAAAGTCTCACCAAAAAAATGCGGTCACTTTTAAATCGATTTCGTTCATCACGAAAATTATCACCAGGCAATACACATGGTAATGGTGTTCGTAAATTGGATGTGATGGATGGGCCACCGAAAAATGCGGATGAATCGGCTGCTATCATTGAAGAATTAAGCCAAACATTTCATGTTTCGTTGGCCCAAATGAAAACTATTTCTGAACAACTTAAAAAAGAAATGCAAAAAGGATTAAATCAAGAAGGCGCCACAGGTAATCTTTTTACATGCTCAGCAAAACAATCAGAAGAGGAACATATGTTCATTTATACTAAAAAATGTAATAATAATAATCATATAGTGGCTATGATTCCTACTTTCGTGAGTGGACGTCCTACGGGTGAAGAAAAGGGCCGGTACCTTGCATTGGATTTAGGTGGAACGTTTTTACGAGTATGCGAAGTTGACCTTTGCGGCAACAAGGAATTTAAAATACGACAAAAGAAATATAAAGTACCACTGTCCTTGAAAGAGGGCGATTTCTGTGATTTATGTGACTTTATTGCCGAATGTCTGGGTAGTTTTATTGCAGATTTAAATCCTGGTGGTTCTATATTATCTACTTCATCTACTCATGATCATTCTACTACGACTGCTGGTAGTAGTAGTAGTAGTAGTAGTAGCAGCAGCAGCAGTAATGATAGCACTACCAATGTTAATAATAATAGTAATGCTGCTCCTAGTAGTCATCATGAATCCACAGTGCAACCTGAACAAGATAAATATCAACTTGGATTTACATTTTCTTTCCCTGTTTTTCAAACGAGTATAAATCGAGGTGTTTTAAAGCAATGGACCAAAGGTTATAGTTGCACCAATTCAGTACACAAGGATGTAGTAGAAATGTTGCAAGAAGCATTCTTACGTAAACAAGTGCCTGTGAATATTGCAGCGGTAAGAGAAAAAATAAAATAAAATAAATGCAACAACACCATCTGATTCGAAGGATATGTCAAACTCACCGCGGGTCTCTTTCCTTTTATGGTATAATTCGTAGATCGTTAATGACACTGTTGGGACGCTGATGGCGCTAGCGTACAGTGTTCCTGAGACAGCTATTGGTGTGATACTCGGTACTGGTACAAATGCCTGTAAGTATCATCGCCATACCACATAATCATTCTCCACTTTTTTTCGTTTTTTTATATAATATATAATCATGGTCGTTACTCGGTGGATGATTAAAGTTTAAATATTAACTTTTTTTTTTGATTGTGTGGGGGTGGCATGATCCATTTTTATCTTTATTAGGTTATTATGAACAAATGAAAGATATCAAAAAATGGGACGGTGGTGAAACCGCCACCGATGAAATGGTCATCAATACCGAATGGGGAGCCTTTGACTGTGAACGGTTATGTTTACCATTAACCATCCATGATCGTAAAGTTGATCGAGAATCTCTTCGTCCACGTCAACAAATGTTTGAAAAAATGATTTCTGGCATGTATTTGGGAGAAATCTCACGCAATGTGATTTTACATTTGATTGATCGACATATATTATTTGACGGTTATTCTTCCAATGATCTTAACAAGGCCTATTGTTTCGACACCTCTTACATGTCCTCGATCGAATTGGATGATACCCCGGATTTACAAGAAACTCGCCATATCTTGGAAGATGTGCTCAGTATTCCTTCCACATCGTTGACAGACCGTCAATTGGTGAAACACGTGTGTAAAATGGTGGGACTTCGTGCTGCACGTTTATCCGCATGTGGTTTGGCTGCTGTTTTGAAACAAAGCAATTTGGTATCGGCAGGATGTACGATTGGTATCGATGGTTCCTTGTTTGAACATTACCCTGATTTCGAGTCTAACATGATGCAGGCATTAAAAGAATTGTTTGGGCCTTATATTGCTTATAAAGTCAAGCTTTCATTAGCGCGTGATGGTTCTGGTTTAGGCGCGGCTATTATTGCCATGTTGGCGCATAAGAATGCTCGACGAGGAGATATACCTACCACTACCAGTTCACCTTCTTCTACTTCTGTTGCAGAGGAACAGCCACAACAAGACGTGCAACAATACCAAAAAGAAGCATCTGTAACGGAAAACCATAAAGATGAAAAGTCAATAAAAGAAAACGGTATACAAGAACAACAAGAACAAGTAGATACCAAAAAGGAAATTCAAGACACCAATGGTGATGGCAAAGTTCCACATCAAGAAAATAATCAGAAACGAGAACAAGATGCTGCTGATGTGATTGAAGAAGTACCAAAGAAACAAGATGAAACCAAATAATTTTTTTTCTTTATTTGATCCCATCATTTATTATTGTAATCTATATAAAAAAAAAACTAAACTAAAACAGTCTATTATTTTATTGTATTATTATTATTTTTACAACAACATATATTTTCATTCCCATTCACTACAACCCTTTTCTTATTACCACCACCACTATATATAAAATATATTATCTTCATCCTCCTCCTCCTCCTTCCTTCACTCCACCCCCCTACATTCCGAGAACAACAGCACACTTTTTTTACTTATATACAAGCACAACAACTATCCTTATACACTTACGTATTACTATGTAAACTATCATTCCCCTCTTTTAACAAACTTGTAAACCTAAAATTTCTTTTTTTCTAAAAATCTCGTTACTGGTTGAACGAAAATTTAGAAAAAGATTTTATCAAACTGTACTATTGTTATTTGTTACTATTTTATTTATACTACGTACTATATAATGATGTAATAATTACATATACATCGTGCTTGGTTGTTGTTTTTAAACATCTTATTTTTATATACGTAATTCACGATTTCGTAAAGAGTATGTTTTGCCAAACCCAAATCTTCAGTTATTGTTTTGGATATATCGCTACGTAACTACGCTTCTTCGTCATTATTAGGCGACTTGTTATAGTTCAAGCCGAGATTTTTATTTGTGTACATAGTATATAATAAAAAGAAAACGTCTTTTCATTATTTTACGTAATTCTTCAAAGTATAATAATTAAACATCCAGAAAACATGACAGGCACCAAATTAATGTGGCATAAATATTTCAGTATAGTAAATAACAAATGAACATGCCCATCTATGGTGCATCCTACAACGGAGTACATATTTGAAAAAAAAAACAATATAAACGACAGTGTAAATTATATACTGATGTGTTCACCGTCGGTGTGCTTTAATGATATAAAAGAAAGTTTATCTCGTTTTTTGTTATATGAGATTGGTTTAGTTAGATCTTCACACACTTTTTTTCCCCCAAATATTCAATTTATATAACGATGTTACACCGAGAACTTTAAAAAATCATCGGGAGAAATGCCGAATTCTGAAAATTTGCTTCTCGTTACCATAACGTCTCCAAATGACTTAAAACTGTGTTTATAGGTTTTCTCTCTTCGCGTCAATGTATACTTCAAAAGGCTATCAATGTACTGCTGTTATTCTCTTTGCGTACTTTGACAGTTTTCCTTCATAATATTTACAAATTGATAAATTCATTTTTGAAGTGAAATACATTACCATGGGATTTCATAGCAACAAATAATTCCAGTGTAATTTATTATAGTCCATCATTATTACGAATAATTAGTTAAATAAATAAGAATGGCTCCACCAAATCATTGATAAGGAGCATTATTCGTTAATACCAAATGATACGATATATTATTACCCTCATAAAAAAGGCTGATTTTCTGTAAACTTTATAATAATTATCACCTCATCGAATAAAATGTATTAATTTTGGTATAGAGACACAAAAGTGTTTTTTTATTATATGAATTTAGAAATGATTCGAGTGCGATAAAATGGGAGTATCGTTGTCGATCATAATAGTAGTAGTAATACAACAAGAATATTATTAATTTAACCGTAGTAGTTCTTGTCCCAACCAGCAGAGCAGAAGTTGGAGGTTCCAGCATATTGCTATTATTATAAAAAATAAAAGTAAATACGATTTAGTCAATATGAACCACATCATCATGCAGGTAGCAATTGCAGTAATTGAGTTATTGTTCTTACCTTGATGGTAGGCTTTGTCCAACCACCAAAGGCTTCGAAATCATCAAAGGTGCGTTCATTATCATAATGCTATATATATTGTTAATAATAATAACAGCGTTAGTATTCAAACCTTTTGGTGATTTGGTTATTATGGACAGTTCGTTTTTTTTTAAAAGGAAAAAGCACTTACAGGATACCAAAGAGGGACAGAGGAATCAAGTTCCCAGGTAGACGAACCAGTGATGGAAGTCCATTGAACCTTGTTGGCGTAGATACCCCACTTTTCACCAGAGTTATCCAAAGCTTTCTTGTATGCTTGAAGAGCTATTATATAGAATAAAATAATATTAACAAAAATTAGTATAAATCAAATAGTGATCATGCTTATAACAAGCTGATGTTTTCTATAAATGTTTGTTTATCTTACTTGAACGAGCACCAGAAGCAGTTGGCCAGTTATCTGCTTGAGGATCGACTTCAACATCCAACCACAAGGTACCGATCTTCATGCTATTTTCATCAATGACATCAAGGACATCTTGAATTTGTTGAGTAGCAGACTTGCAGGTATCGCGACCAGTACAAGGGAAAATGTAAATGTCGACAGTTTCATAACCAGCGGCAATGGCATTCTTGTAGTTTTGAACCAGATTCTTGTCAAGAGCACCTCCCTATTATAATAAGTGACAAGGATAAATGATAATAATAATCATTATTAATAAATGAACAATTTTTTGTATACATGTAAAATTTGATATGAATGATGATAATCAAAAGTGATATAATACATACTGGATTTTGACCCCAGGCTTCAATATAACCACGGACAATAGCATGTTCATAACCATAATCCTTTGCGCAAGCCCAAGTCTTTTCAGAAATCAAAGTGGAAACATCAACACCAGTGGCTGCTTGAACGCCAGTATTGGAGAACAAGGAAAGGACAGTAGCAGCAGAGGCAAGGATGGTGAAAGGAGAGAAAGGCTTCATTTTGGATAAATCACTGCAACAATTAGTATATTAAAAAAATGAAAGAAATGGGGGTTAAGCAGTATAGCAATGAGTACGGTTGAAGGATATAAAAAAATTGATCTAACAAAACCGTTTCCCTTTATATATGTTTTCAGTAACGTGTCGGATTTGTTTTTTTTATTTACTTATTTTGTGTCTGCGCGCAACAAGGATACGTTATAATGTTAATAACTACTGTGACTACACAGAATAAATGAACCTAATCTACTCTAGCTTATAGAAGGCATAGTACATAGAACAAACTTCATGGATCAAGTAACCGCTCATTACTTTTTTTTTTCTCAGCATTCAATAAAAAACACTCTTTCACATAGACACAGCATAAGCCGAAGAACGTACAATATTTACTTATTATAATACAACAGTATATTATTGATTAAGGTTGTAACACTTGCACTAGACTTCAAATGTTCTTATGACCACCCTGTGGCTGACCATGCTATTTCATTACTTGAGGCAGAGCATCGTATTAACGACAATTATTACCTTACTTTACAATTGATGTTACCAACCTACATCGTGTTTTTATATAATTTTTAGTTAGCAGAAAGATCGGTTTAACCAGTTCAGTTTTAGTAGAAAAAAATAAAGGCACAATTTCCTGCTGCAGGGTCGTACTACTATTTATATGGAAATCCCCATACTTATACATTATTTCCGCAAGAGGACGAAGATCCAGGTATATACATATATACATTTAATTATTGATGGCTATATTATACTACCGACCTATTTTTTATATGTGAGAAAAGGTATTTGTCGTACGATGATCAGCTTTCTCTTTATTAGTTTTTTTAGTGGTAACTTTAGTCATGGCCCTTTTTTTTTCTCCTCTACATGTAATAGGCTCAGCGAGGAATGAATGTGATTTTTTATGTTTCCTTGATTTGTTCAACTTTTCATGCTAATTAATACTAATTAAATAGTAATAATAATCAATAAAAGAGATAATTAATATGAGTTGTCGTTTTTTTGTTCAAGTATCTGATCGAAAACATCATATACTTCTATATCTCTGGAGTTTTTTTTTTTTTTTTTGAAAAATAGATCGACGAGTTCCAGAACCAAAGAAATGGTTTTTGATCAAAAACGGATTATTAAGAAGTAAATTAACCAAATCAAGTTAATATTGTCAATCTCGTTTGTAATACAAAGTGCCGGTTTTTTTTGGCGGAATCAGAATAAGCTATTCGTCGCTCACAAAGGGTTGATCTTTCTATTCACAAAAATTCCCGGTATAATCAATGAATGTTGATATAACTGGAAAAGAGGATGCTAGTCACTGGAGGAACACCTTTGCTGTTAAATTTACAAAGGTATTTGAAGTGCTGGTTTAATTAATTTTGATCTACTCTTGTATATGCAATCGTGGCAGAAGCGGAACGGGATTAACTGTCAGAAAGCATTTCCTAAAATTATGCTATCCATACATTGAAGCGGTCAATTATCAACACATGAATCAGTAATAAATTTTCATTAATAACTATTAATAAATAATATATTTGATTAATATAAGCAACTTCTTTTTTTTTTATTGAAATTATCATTTCTGTCAAATTTGTTCCTGTCTCTATCAATGTAGTTGTATTTAATCTCTTATAATATTGACACCTGATAAAGAAAGATTTACTTCAAATTCTCCATAGAAATGGTGTGAATTAACAATCCTATTCGTATTATCTGACATCTTTTCGTCCTTTCGTCTTTTTTTTTTTTTTTTTTTTTTTTTTGGTAAATATGGATTGGTTAATTACTTTGTTAGTAGTTTAGTACTACTATTATTATAATAAAGGCCAAAAATAATATTGAGATTGTTAGTTTCATCGTATATAATGAAGCATGTTTTTGTGTTATAACATGAGTGTAAATTTTATTACCACTGTAGCCAATTTTTTCAACCAAAAAGCGGGAATGTAATTATATATTGACACTTCAATAATAGAAATGGTATATGCTATCTAATCCCTGAACCTTTTGCATATATCAGCGAACCTACTTTCTTTGAGTTCTATACTTTGAGTACAAGACGCTACAAGTATATCAATCCTCATATTTCTTGTAGTTTTGAACATTCACACACACTTAAAGCCAATATACTGCCCCGAATTTCCCCGGATCATTATTTGAAATTTAATGATTGAAGTTTCTTTTAATGAGGCTCAGTAAATATTTATTTACCTGATATGCCAAAGTCTATATCACTTCCTCAAAATTAAGTGTCTTTTTTTTTATTAATCAATTCCAATTGGCACTAGTAGATAAAAGGATGAGAACATGTGCTCATTGATCAACCAATCAGTTATCTATTTTTGAATGCGCCACACTTTTATTCAAACATGGTGGTTTTTTTTGTATCTTGAACACTTTTCTTTGTCTGTTTCAAAGCAGTGCTACAACAGTGGAAGTTGGATCAGAGTACTTGGATTTTGTAATTACGATCTTATGTACAAGGTATGCATTGGACATGTATACTAAGTAAACTCCTAATGTACAAACTTTTGAGTGTATATTATATGATTTTATATAAAAAATACATTGCTGAAAAATGGGATATTTTTTGCTATTTCAAGTATATTCTTAATTCTCCCTATTATTCATCTCTTTGGAGAAGCATGTTTCTGGTTTTAAAGCCAAAGAAGATTTCACCATGTTTTTTTGAAGTGTTCTACTTGTTTTTTTTTATGATGGCATCATTGGCTCTATCTCACTCAGGTTTTTTTTTCCACTTTTCAACAGTTTCTGAACACCCATAGTCATGATTTATTTCTATTGACAACGATTAAGCTGAGTACCGTTTAGGGGAAAAAATGGATTAGCAGTGTTTCAAGTAGTAATCTAAGAACCTCATAAAGATTTGGGTCCAAATTTGAAAATTTCTAGGATTGGAGTGAAGATCATGAATCTCCCTCAGCTCCAAATTCATGCAGCACCCCCTTTATTAAGGTGGAATTTAGGATCAAGTGACAGGTACGTAAACACCAAAACACTTGTTTATAAATCTTTCCCACTCTTTTCTTTTTTTTTAATACCTAGTACGCATGCCAGATTTTACATTACTCTTTCCAGCAGAAACCATCTCTGAAATAATGCAACAACTCAATCAAAAAGATTGCATTGAGTGCATGAACGTGTGTCATCGATGGTTTGATCTAATCCCAGAATGGACTGGTAAACTAACGTGGCGCCATTTGCATATTTCTAATTTTCCTCATTGTCAACGTAAAAAGGATATATGGAAGAAACCCAACGATGCTTTATTAAAATGTATTGGATCGCAGGTTCACCATGTAGCGATTATTTGTCAAGATTCTTGGAAAGTGCTTCAACTTCTTTATAAATATCAGTGTGATAATATTCGATCTCTAGGTAAAAAGTCACCCTATTATGAAAAAAAAAACTTTTTATATTGATATACTTAGTTCCTATATTTTCTGTAACATTACCACCAGATATACATTATCACCGTAATCATCATCAAGAAACTACTAGTAGTAATGCTATAGATATGAATCAGCAACAACGTCAGATCGCATTTGATCCTTCAAAAGGTGGCCTTTTTACTACAATGACCAAATTTGCAAATTCTTTGACCCAATTGTATATGGCACACTTTCCACACGATTTTTCATTAATGACGTTATTGGATACGTTACCTGCTTTGATACATTTGTCCGTTCAATTCAACAATACTTGTCATGATACGTTATCCTTATATGATAGTGGTAATGAGAGCGAAATACCGAGTGACGATGGGTCCCAAATGAACGAAAATCAAAAAATGACGAGGAATAATAACACTCAATTGATCTATTTATGTTTGGATAATGCACTTGATTTCGATATTCGTATCTGTAATATATTACGTCGTTGTCCACAATTGGAATATTTCTTACTCATCGCCTTCTTTGACCGTGTCATTGTACCTGAAGTGCCACCGGATGGTATTCAAACAGCTCTCACACTATGTCCCTCTTTACAGTATATTCACTGGGACACTGAACCGGTCACAAGTGGATTGGAAAGAAAATGGATGGAATCGTCCATACAAAAAAGATATGACTCTTTAGTAAGCATCAACGATAAACAGAATAGGGATAATGCAGTATCAACAAGTAGCATCAAGAAGGAAAAGGAAAAAGAAAGCAAAGAGGATCCAATGGCTGTGCGAGAAATTGCATTTTCAGGTGAAAGCGCTGAATTTCTGGAATTAGTTCTCACACGGTCACAATCCACATTGGAACACCTTCATTTTTCATATATGGATATTGATACCCAATTTTGGTATGATTTAATGCATCATTACGAATTCCCAAATCTTATATCCTTGGAACTGATCGATGTTGCTATGGATGACCATCGATGGCCAGAGTATCTTTGTAAACAAGAACAATTGGAACGGATCAAGATCATGGTATTTTCGGAAGGTGTGGATTGTTTGGACAAGATCTTGACCGGACTTGGTGGTCTGAACAAACACCTTTTATCACTTTCACTCGAAGATCGTTATGATTATCACCATTATAATAGTTGTTGCAGTCGATTAGATGAACTATGCAAAGCAACACATGTGGAACAACTCGAATTGATAGGCGTTCCGATGTCAAACCAAGGGGTCATGAGCTTATCCGAGTTTCCACGATTACGCCATCTTTTCCTGGATAGTAAACGATTGGAATGCAAGGATATAACAAAAGAAGGTATGATGGACTTAATTGACAAGTTGCGTCAACGGAACAAGATACAATCATTGCATTTAGCAGGATTTGAAGCGTGTGTCGAGGACGTTTTACTCGAACATTTGGCACGAGTGGAAAGTTTGATGGATATACGGATTACGTCGAATAATAACATTACTGATACTGGTCTTGATGTTTTTCGTCGTCAGAGTGTTGGAAGGAAGAAAAAGATTGAAGTGAATGGAAAGTGCTACTCATCATACTGATAAAACCTATTTATATCCAATTGATTATTTTAAGCAACACAAACACAAGAAAAAAGCTACATATTTATATATATATACTGCCACGTTTTTTTTAATCTGCTTGTATCAATGTGAACCAGTATATAGTATAATTAAATAAAAAAAAATTAGAAAAAATACCCCCCATCGTTCCCTTTATATACTAAAAAGTTTGTTAATGCAAAAAAAAAATGACGTGCTAAACGATCGGTATTTGATAAGAACCATTTTTTTGGATATAAAGACCAGATCGCTGGGAAGTTTGAATATTAAAATATTATACCTCATCCCCTATTTTATATTACTCCCACGCCTTTTTGAGCAAGTTAAAAAAAAGACGAAATGGTCAATTTTCTTAAGGGTCTACCTTCAACGGATCTTTTGTCTACCGAGAGAGTAGGACGTGCTACCAAACTTGCTTTGGATTTACCTAACGCCGCTTCCACCTTGTTACAGGTATTTATTATAATATAACAACGTTATAATTGTCCATGTGTGCTTGGAAAAAAAAACCTCCGAGATTGATTCATCCCATGTGTTGTAGTATAATGATTTTATTGGCGATCGAGGATTTTTAAATAATTTAGCAACGTTTTTATCAAAAGCACACAATGACAAAGTGGAAGCGTAAGTGATAAAAAAAAGATAGCTTTTTTAAAGGGGGGAGGCGCAAATCAAAGGTATTAAATTTATTTCTATGTCAATAGGAAAAATTTATGTGCATCATCCGGTGCTTCACATATGTTGGAACATATTTTGGCAATGTTGACTCGTCCTGAATCAGTCACCAAATATGCATTATTTCAAAACCCAACATATCATTTAAGTTTCAGAATCTTTGAAGAAACAGGCTTTACAAAGGATCAATTTGTTGGGATTCCTGAAGATAATCAATATGGATTGGATGTGGACTATTTGGAAGCATTCCTCAAAGACAAATTTGGTTCAGGTCAAGATAATGGCAAGGATGATTATTATGATGCTGTTCTTTATTGTGTTCCTACCCATGCCAATCCATCCTCTACGATTTTACCAGAAGAACAACGTGAAAAACTCGTGAAATTGGCAAGACAATATAATGTATTGGTGATTTGTGATGATGTGTATGATCTTTTAACTTATCAAGGAACGATGCCCAAACGCGTGGTTGCTTATGATTTGGAATCAAACGATGGATCAAGTAAACCTGTCATTATTAGTAACGGTTCATTTTCAAAGATTTTGGCTCCAGGCATGAGAGTTGGATGGATCGAGGCTCATGAAGCATTGATCAAACGCATTGGATTAAGGTAATATACGGATGATATACATATCTTGTACACTCTCATTTATGATGATTTGTAAATAAGACTGATATGTATATGGTTTTTTTTTTTTTGGATTAGTGGATCATATGAATCAGGAAGCAGTCCATCTAATTTCTGTAAGTATTGAGTAAAATGAAAATGGATAAGAAGGAGAAAAGTATCGGCATCAAAAATTAATAATAGATTCCCTATTGTACAATTTATAGCAAGCATTATTGTATCACAAATGTTATGTACTGAGGATCCAGAAATCAGTTTAGAATCCAACATTGAAAACTTGAAAAAAATTCTTTACGATCGACTTATTGAAGGAGTCTGGAAACCATTTCAAGAACTTTTAGAACCACTTGGATGTTCTTCTACGTTACCAGCAGGGGGATACTTCTTGTGGGTGCGTTTACCTCCAGGTGTTCCTTGTGAATTATTGAAACAAGTGATTGCTACCCATAAAATTGATATGGTCCTTGGTTATGGTAATCTCTTTTCAACACCTCGTCGTGAACCTAACACGGATGAATTTTCGGATCATCTTCGACTGTGTTTCGCTCATTATACTACTAAAGAACTTCAAGAGGGTATGAAATCTTTGGAAAATGTCATTCGATTGGCATTAGAGCAAAAGACCTTATGACTATCTATGAACATATCTGAAAAGAAGGAATTATCGAGGTACTATCCCAATTCGATGAAACAACAACAACAATTTTCTTCTCCAGATTCTCCTCCTTTATTAGATAATAGACAACATAGAAAAAAGTTAAATTTTGTACTCTGTATTTGTATCATCATTACCATTTGTGTAAACTATTATTATATGAAATAACCAATGAACCATTACTTTTATAGTTTGTTTTATATAAAAAAAAACTAACGACAGTTCTTTATTCAGAATGTCCATCATCGGTATATATAACATTGGATTATTGTTGGGTAACTTGTGCATTGGATGAGAAAATCAGAACATGTAAAGATAAAATGGACCCACGCAGAATAATGGATCGAGAGCGTTTGTGGGACATTTGAATGTAACAAGCAACTATGGGATGATAAGTTGATTTCTTTATATAAGGGTGAGAAAGATGAAGAAGTTGTATGGGAGGAGGAGGATGCGACATGTAGTAGGCTAAAAAAATGTTATTATTTGAAACTTAAAATAATTGTTAAGTATCTGAGTTATTGTCGACGAAGGAATATAGAAGACAGATGTATGTGGACAAGAAGCAAAATGTAATTATATACAATATATGTAAGGAGAACTCATTTTGCATAAAAATAAACTATAATCCAGTTAGGAGACTCAAAGATCAACAACTAAAAAAAGTTACATTAACAACAACATTGCTCGGGTGTTCAAGGGACTTTATTTCATTCCCAGGAGTAATTGCATGTAACATTGTTCTTGTTGCTTCTCTTCTCTGCAAGGGATCTATCTAACTCGTTTCTTTTTATTATAAAATAAAAAGAATGTAGTTTTGATATATGTATATGCATCAATTGAAACTGATGACTTTTATATTAACACCGGTCCTTTCTGGTGACCGAAACAAAGAGCGGAAAAATATTCGGTCAAACAAATAACCATTTTGATTGGAAGTCAATCATAAAAAATTATAGACTAAACTATAAAACGAACTGTCAAAAAAATAAAAGAGCGCCACTTCTAAAAAACAGTAAAATAATAAAAGCACATCGGATTACAGTAACCTTTTATTATATAAATTGGGAAATAAAATGGGGTGATGGGAAAGAAGATAGATCTGGGGGATTATAATACTATAGTGTCTTTTTTTTATTATCTGATATATCTTTACTTATTTGCCTTTAAATTGTAACTGTACCATTGGTTATAAATTACTACTAGAAACAAAGCGTGGAAATTTGGATTATGAAATAAGTTAAGAGTCGTGAGCTGGTTTGGAGGACTGCACGTGTAGTACAAACCCCGACTTGACTTTTGGAGATCATCACTTTAAAAATGTGGGCAAATCTCACGGTTTTTCCAAAGTTTTTCCTCTTTTTTTCTTTACATCTTTTCCCTAATACAATCTCGTTATGACCGATTTGCCCACATTTGATCAACTTCCTATTAAACCTGAATATCCTCCTCATTCTGCTTGGGGTGTTTGGGGAGAAGATGATAATTTAGGTACCTTGAACCTTTTGACTGAAGATGTTGTAACCGAGGTAATAATAATAATAAATTACCCATGATCCATGTTGTTTTTCTATATTTTATGCATGAACACTTGGCATTTGGGTCTTGATGGATTACTGCTGTAACACAAATACTTATTTATTATTATTATTTCTTATGTATTTTTTTTAGGCAGGTAAATGTATCAAGAAGGGCAAAGTCTTTGCATTGAATTGGGAATTGGAAAAACCAAACCCCCCATTGTTTGGTCGTCAACAAATTCAACACAATTT
The DNA here is from genome assembly GCA_025677815.1 of Phascolomyces articulosus. Taxonomy (NCBI): domain Eukaryota; kingdom Fungi; phylum Mucoromycota; class Mucoromycetes; order Mucorales; family Lichtheimiaceae; genus Phascolomyces; species Phascolomyces articulosus. The sequence goes on along the minus strand of JAIXMP010000031.1, from coordinate 223,852 downwards.
GCATCCTCATAGTGCTGAAAACGTTTCATTTGATGATTCTTATGACAACTTTAATCCTCAATCTTCCAGTCAATGGGATGGTCTTTGTCATATTTCTCATTTACCTACAGCCACTTTTTATAACGGTATCAAGCCCGAAGAAGTGATTGGTCGTAAATCCGATCGTCTTGGTATTCATCATATGGCTCGTCGTGGTATTGCTGGCCGTGCAGTCTTGTTGGATTACGCTCGTTGGGCTGCAAGGCACAGACCAGAATTTAATCCTTTGGTGCGTACAGAAATTCCTGTGGAAGAACTCAAGCAAGTTGCTGAAGCTCAAGGTGTTACTTTTAAGAAGGGTGATATTCTTTTGGTAAGTAATAACAATATAATCTAGAATAAAGGGTTTCATAGTGCTCTATAGATATGAAACTAATACAGTTTTTTTTTTTTTTTTGCTATCTTTCAGATTCGAGTAGGCTGGATTTCTGCTTATGAAAAGGAAGGTCATCGTTTGCATGAAATGATGGATTTGAAGAGCCCTGAATGTGCTGGTGTCAAGGCTTGTGAAGATACTTTCCGATGGATTTGGGAAAATCATTTTTCTGCTGTTGGTTGTGATAACTTTCCATTCGAAGCTTTCCCACCCAAATGGGAAGAATCTTGTCGTAAGTTATAATATATTTTTTAGTGTATATTTTGGGTTCGTTTTTTTTTTATCGTGCAATAATCTTAACAATTTCCCCCCCCCCATTATTCTTCTTATTTAGACGTTCAATTCTTGGGTGGTTGGGGTATGCCAATGTAAGTAATTATTTTTTTTTTGTGTACTTCTGCCAATGGTATAAAGTAACAAATGGCTCATCTATCATCCCTTTTTTTTTCTCCTCATATAGTGGTGAAATGTTCTTCCTTGATAAACTTGCTGAGGATTCAGCTCAAGATGGCGTCTATGAATACTTCTTCACTAGTGCTCCACTTAACAAATACCAAGGTGTTGCTTCTCCACCTAATGCTGTCTGTATCAAATAAATAATAATATATCATATCATTGTGTAGTATAGTAGTATTTCAATATATCCCCCATTTTTTTTCTCTATATTCTTTTCCTTTCCATCTACTTTGCCTGTTAAATAATAGTAGTAAATATTATATTGAATTTAGTAAATAAATATCTTGTACATCAAAAAAAGCACATACGTAATGATTATTAATCGCTCCGAATGATGAGATCTATCAACTTTTTCTTGCTAGTCTTTTTTTTTTTTTACTTGGATCGAATAATATCACAAAATCTGGACACAGCTTGTTGTACAACGGCTATTAACCAAAGGACACTGCATAATTGACTTAAAATATTTTAAATTCTTAATCGTTTTACTGTTTCCCATTTCGATGTTCTTATCCTGTCGCAGTTTATTTGATGAGATTCTCATTCAAATGATTCAAAATTTTCAAACGAGTGTCGGTTTTTTTTTCAAGAATACTTGATATATTTTGGTACGTAGTAAAATAGAAAATTGACAGCTTTTCCCATTCGCTAATAGTAGTAAGTAGTGTGCACGCTAGCGGAATTATCCTTATATGGTAATTCTTCTCAAGAGTAATATATGATTATATAAGATGTACAAAAATATTAATCCATGTACCTAATAGTTAAAATATCTTTAAAATGCTAGCTATTGAGTACACCCTCATTTAATTACTAGTTACATGGAAAAATTAATTGTAATAGCTCCTTCCATTTCCTGCTACTAGCTATATATAAAAATTAAGTATAATATACTCTTCATGCACTCTGTTCTTCATAAAGTTGGGAATTGGAGTATATATAAGAAGACGAAAACCCAAAGAGCATTATTAATACTTTCACAATGTTTACACATGAATTATGGTTATATATAGGTCTTTATTAAAAAATACCCGCTATCTAAATGACAATTATAAACCATCTACTCACTACCATGACGTTTTTTTACTCATATCATATATGATATTTGTCATCAGATTTTATATTATAAAAAAAACAGATATTGTAACAATTCTCTAAACCAATTGTTGTAGCACACTATAGATCAATATTATGGATATTTTTTACATGTAGTAATTATTCTTAACATTGTTGCGCAAATCATCGTCAATGAAAATGTTAAGAAAAAGTATATTAAATATTAAATGCGGTAAATATACCTGGAATGATTCTCCTAAAAGGATTCTATTATACTGACTGCTTCTCTTTTTTGCTTGTATATAACAGAAAGTTTTAATCAACAAAACAATCACGATAAGAAGTGTGACACACAATGGTAAGTTATCCGAGTAATAGTAAGATACCATTACATATTTTTGTTTACATTTGGAAAGCGATATGATTTATTATTGTTGTGTCATTATTTACTTCCTAAGAACAAAGGTCCTTTATGGTTTCAAAACTGGTTTTTATAATTGACATTTTCTTTAAACAAATATTTCTCCATTAAGAAAACAAATTATTCCTTTGTAATAATGAAACTATCTAGGAGAAGCGATTTTCTATACAAAAACTAACAAATGAGGCTTACTTCATTTAATGATATCTGTGATTCTTTCTGATCTCTATAATAATATACTCACAGCCACATATACAGCCACAACTCCATATCCATTTATAAACAAATAAGTCACGTTGCGTATAATGCTATGTTATTCCCACAGACCTCTTTTTTTTCATCGTTATCTTGATTACAATTAATGAAGTATCGAGTAGAGGTATTTATTAAAAAAGATAGCCAATGAAGGAAATTGGCTAATTCCATATGCATCTTATTAAAATGAAGCATGAACCAGAAAAACTTTACAAATATTTATTAGAGAATAATAACAGGTAGTAAAGGTTATTGTGGGTGCTTCCATTTATGCTGACATGAAGCTAGGGCCTATCAGTATACCAATGAGAAGTTAATCTCCTCTGTCACTTAGCAATGCAAGTGTTTGTTGCACATGGATGGCTAGAATAAACATTAGTTGCTGGTCCTAACTTTCCCCCTGTTTGTTGATCAAACGGACCTCATCGGTCACAACTCTTATTAATTTTGGGACAATATATGCAGAGAAAGGGTTAGCAGCTATCATTGAACCCAGGTTATCTACAAAGGAAAAAATTATTTAGTTGTTACAAACAATTTCGATGGTACCTTATGGAAAAAAAAGTAATTCATCGACTCATAATGATGAACATACACACATATATATAATAACCTGATGAATTTGATGCTTTTACATTTACTTTATTGATATAATGCAACTCTTACTTCAACATAGGACTTTTTGTTATAACTGTTTTTTTAAGAAAACAACAGTAGTTGTAATACAAGATTGCTAATGATGTATTTTTACTGTGTTTAGAGTGATACGTTTCATTATTAATTGTATTCTGGTGGAACTTACACAACAAGGTAATCATGAATGATTTTACCAAACATGACCGAAAAAAAAAGTTTGACGTTTTGCACTTCTTTGAACACAGCTGTGCTTCAATTTCTATTTTCTATGTCAATTTTCTTGATCAAAAATCAAAAACAGCTTCTCATCCCTTATGCTACTATTAGTTATGTGACTATTACTATATTATTACCATGTTTGAATAAGACCTTTTTTCCATTGTTAAATAAGAAAAATGAATAGAAATATCCCCCCATATGAAATACTTAACTTTTCCCATAAAGAAGAAATAATGGGTTGTTGTTCCAAAGTTGTTATGATGATTATGTACTACTCTAACATCATGGTGTAAGAGCGAATTGCATGAAATTGCTATCATTTTAGGCGATCCGAACGAACTGTATGACAAGCTGTTATTATTTTTTTTTTCTCATCCCTTTCTCCTTTGTACGACAATGTGTTTTAAGTGTGGTGGCCCTTTCTTTTTTGTCACTAAAAATTTCAAATGTAGTTTTTTGAACAGGTTACTATCAAATCAACGCTGATCTTTCTCATTCAAACTCCCTAATAAATAATTATTAGTGTGACACTATTATCATCATCAGGAAGAAAAAAAAATAAAAAGATAAGCAATTGTATATGTACGTTATCAATCACCATTTGTTTATTTATTGGGAAAAGAAGAAAACGCCAAAAAGAAAGTTATTTATGTTAGAGTTACTGGAATTTGCATTTATATTTTGGCAATTGTGTAGCCAAAATACGTTGTTGTTGTTCTTCTTCGGTAGCACCAATAAACAACCTTTTTTTTTTTTTTTGCTACTAGGACACAAGTGTCATCATGAAAGGTCGATTACTACGTACGGATGAAAATTAAGATTGATTATTTGTTGGTGATATTTTATAGGGTGATGTAATAAATCGTTCGGAAGGAAGCTATTTTAAAAAACAAAGTTTATAAAAAGAAAAAACCACATAGTGAGAATTGGTACGACATGATATTTGTAATATATAGACCGGGTAACTTACTGCGAAAACCACCTATTTGGTTTTCTGGACGGCGCTGATGATGAATGGGTTGCTTTTCTTCTTATAGAACGGGTTTTTGAATTGATAATACTGTCATCAATTGAATTGAAGAAAAGCAACAACATTTATTCTAATCAGTGATTAAATTCCTGAAGTAGATCTTTATTTTTAAAAGATTGTAAAAGGAAATGATGGATGGGGTAAAATTTAAATATGATTGATGATGGATCTTCTTATTATTATTATTATAATCAAATCTTCTCTGGCATCGTCAAAATAGAATACTATGCAAAAAAATAACAAATAAAAATAGGCAATTATTTCACATGTTTATGTCTTGAAGTGTTTTGTGTGGCCTTTTTTTTCTTTTTGTTTTAGTTGCCATTTTTCAAAAAATAAAACAGAATCTAGGATCATTATTATCAATGTTTTAATATATAATTTATTCATCTATCCTTTTGTTATTAATACGTTTCAATGAATCTAGTGTATTATTTACAAGTCATAAAGTAAGATAAAAAACGTTCTCTTCAAACACAACAGGAGAGCAGAGAACTTTAAAAAGAAGATCATTTATGTATTAGCCCACTCATAATTCCCATACACTATTGTTACAAATAAATGAATAATAGTCTCTAATACTATTGTAATAATCAAGGATTTAACTTTGGATTTGGGATTCAATGATCAGTGATTTTCTATAGAAAGAAAAAGGATACTATCCTTCACATTTATAAGGTAGTAGTAACAAGAGTAATAAAGGGCCATTGATCAACTCAGCTTTAATGGGTTGGAACACAGAGCGCGACTTTTTAGGCTAAGGTTATTATTTTTACTCAAAAAACTCTTTTTGTAAGGTTTATTTTTTTTTTTCTATTTTCCCTTCCCCCACTCTTTTTTTTATATTTATTTTCAGTTTGAAACTTTTACAACAAGAAGAAGAAATACCCATTTGGAATTAAAAAAAAGGGGGACGGGTATTTTGGTTTAAAACATTGTATATGTTGTAACTTTTTTTTTGGAACATTCTTATATACAGCCATAATATCGATATAAAAATAATAATAACAACTACAACCTGCGTCTGTAATAATAATAATAAATAATACGAGATTCGGTATGCAACCATGGAGGAATCAACGTTAGGCATTACAGATTCGGGTGAATCATCTCAACCTATTCAACAATCAAGTGGACCGAAAAGAAATAAAATTAGTCGTGCCTGTGACGAATGTCGTAAAAGAAAGGTAACATAATAATAAAAAGCTGCATATATATTGTTTGTATTTTCTCTACAGCGACTCGTCAAGTTTCACTGAGACTGGATCTTTGACAACTCAGCTATTTTTTCTATTTTATATATATATATATATATATATATATATATATGGGGAGAAAAGAATTGTAATGTGTGTGTGTGTATGTGTATGTGTGCGCGGGAAAAAATAGGGTATTCTATATACTTATTGTATAACATGGATTATTATAATTATCATGATAATGAATTATTATGATTGTTTAGGTCCGCTGTGATGGCGCACAACCTTGTTTACGTTGTCAAAAATCTCGAACGGAATGTGTATTTGTTAAAGTCACTCCCAAAAGAGGTCCTCCAAAACAATATGTTGAAACGTTGGAACCAAGGTTACGGAATTTGGAACATATCATTAGAGCCTTGTTAATAGAAACACCAGCTTATGGTCCTCCCTCATTTGAAAAATCCATTATTCACAAGTCTTCTGGAGAATTCATGTCTAGTAAGTCATTTCTGTTACATTTGTGTAGGCCAATATGTAACGTATAAACGCGTTCTGATGCAACGAGTAATTCATTTTTTTTATTATAGCGGATCCTACACCATCAGCTTCTTCATCTTCATCGTTTGTCACTACTGGATCAGTGCCAACACCTACATCACTTACACCACATATGGAACCTATGGGCATTGGATCCACAGGTCAAGCATACTATGCCAATGATTGTATTACACGAATGGATCGAATACCCAATATTTATCAAGATGATTTAATTGCAACTAATACTAATACTGCTAATAATAATACCATTCCACCATCATCCTCATCCACGACGTCTCCATTTATCAACAATAACAACAACAAACCATTACCTCCTTTACCACAATCTCCCATGGCCATTACCACCATGGGTGAAAATAATATCATTGCGGATTCACCTCAACCCAAACTTCATCCTCAAACTGTGGCTTCCACAAGCATACAACATGATTTGATTCAATTATATTTTATGCATATCCATCCATATCTTCCAATTTTGCACAAAGCTACCTTTTTCCATCAATTGCAAACAGCTCCTTGTACTTTACTATTAAATGCAATTTATGCTGTCTCTGCACGATGGCATACACCAACACGAGAATTAAGTAATGATGGTCACCCAATTGGTTGGCGTTATTATCAAGCGGCCTTTAGTTTAATTGATATCTATACCGATATTCCAAGATTATCAACGATTCAAGCCTTGTTATTATTAGTCAAATATCAAGAACATGTACGTCGACCTGGTTTCTTTTGGCGTACACGACAATATTTTCAGATCATTGTACGTATGGCAAAGGATCTTGGTATTGCAAAAGCAATTCCTTCCAATTTTCATGTAGAATTGATTATGGAAGAACAACGAAGGCGTACTTTTTGGGCAGTCTATGCATATGATGTACTTATGAGGTATGTATTACCATGTTTCTTTTTAATTCTATCTATCTATGTGCGTATGTTTATATATCCATGATAAAAATAAATAACCCCAACAAAAAAAAATGTTATATTTTAATACCAAAAAGCACTGAGCTTGGAACTGAGCCACATTTCAAGGATATCGAATGTACAACGGATTATCCTACTTTATTAGAGGATGAAGTGCATACAGAAGAACAAGAAGTATTATTACATTTCCATTGGATGGCTAAACTGGTTCATTTACATGGCAGTATATTACATTTTGCACGACAACGGTATATGGGACATCATAATAACAATACGAACAATGGATCGCGTCGATCATCGACAACGACAACAAAAAGAACGCATGATGAATTTTCATCTTCCTCATCTCATACATTTCGATCACTTCAACAAAAATTGGATGACATGAGTACAAGTATGACCAGTGTTCTCAAACCAAGTACATCGCATTCATTCATGGGTTCTTATGCCTCCTCTTTCCAGTACATGCTCCTCCATCTAAGTACCATTTTATTACATCGACCGTATGCATTAGATTATGAATCCAGTGTCTCTGCTGAACGATGTACGGATTCAGCCTCTGCCATTACTCATATTGCAGAAACATTATTAAATATGGGTGGGATTGAAATCATTTACTACCCTATCCGTGGTATCCAACATACCATTCATTGTCTTTCAGCGGCGATTACTGTTCATAAATGTCTTGCGGGTATTCAAGGGCATCAAGAAGCATGTAGGAAATCACTCGATGTGATGAATCGATTGTTAGAAAGTACACCTGCTGCTGAAGTGGATATGAATTGGGTTCCTGATCAAACGATGGGAAAACATCCACACTCACAATGTATTCAAAAACAACATTCTCATCATAACCATCAACATCATCCACAGCAACAGCAACAATGGACCACCGCATCATCAGCAACGTCTGTATCATCCTTGGGAAGTCTTACTTCATTAAATCCTTCCGCATCACGATCATCACCAATCTTGGTAGGAACTCCAAATAATGATATGATGCGCTCCAAATCACGGAGAACAAGTCTTCAATCACTTCAAAATTTGGGAGGAGGAGGATCTGTGGGGAGTGTAGGAGGGTCCAGTACGGGCAGTAGTAAACGTCGATCAAGAGCTGGTACAAGTGGAGGTAATACGGGTGGAGGTAATCATTCATCAACCAATACGAGGAATTCAGATCGAATGTTACGTTCCATGGTATCTCAACATCGATTATCTATGCCTATTCTTGGATATAATGCAACACCGATATCACAGCAGCAGCAGCAACAACAACAATCACAGCAAATCCAACCATCATTACAACATCAACAACCACAACCGCAATCACAACCATCTGCTGCAGCAGTAGCAGTATCTATACAACAACAACAGCCGCAATCCCCTATTTCTCCCATGAGTTACTCACAACCTCCCTCTCCTACTGCTACAAGCTTTTATTCATCCTCCTCTGCTGCTTCTGATATGTATGCCATGACAGCTAATAAACCAAGCCCTTTTTATAAACAAGCCTTGCGGAGTAGTTCCGTTGCAGCAGCTGCTGCTGCTCAGCAACAACAACAACAATTTGGAGAAATGCCAACGCGAACTACATCGACACCTTATGCTCAACGTGTGTCAGCAAGCCAACGTCGTCATACCATCTCTGGAGATGCCTATCAGGGACAATTACCATATCCTCAACAACAACAGCTATTGCAGCAGCAACAGCCACAGCAACCATATTTACAACAACAATTATTACCCCAACAACAACAACAACGAACCATATACATTGATTCATATCAACAACCACAAGCTCAACAACAGCAGCAACAACAAATGCTTCCTGCTCAACCAGATCAACAAGAACAAATGATGATGGCAGGTGTGGATAATGGAGGTGGATTTATATACCAACAACAACAGCAACAACAAGCAATGTTAGTGGATACTACTACATTCCCAATGGAGCCTAATTCTCCCATGGATTCACCCGCAGAATCTATGATGCAGCTATTAAACCAAAACATGTAGTTGATTTTCTATTTCTCTCTCTTCTTTCTCTATATATATATCCTCTATTTTTTTTTCATCAAAAGACATCCATGGGGCCGCCAAAAAAAAAAAAAAAATGTTGAGTATGCAACCTAAAAATTGTAATCTAAAAAAAAAAAGAGAATCTTTCTTCACAAGTTATTTTTCACTATCTCACTTTACCAATCAACAAAAAAGAAAATATCTATTGTATTGTTTTTTCTATATATTTTTATATTATGCTTAAATATTGTTTTTTTTCTTTTTCTTTGTTCCAATCTATTCTTTTCTTCTTCTTTTGTATCATTTTTGAGATATATTATCCAAAAAAAATAAAGTCTATTTTTTCTTGGTCATCATCAGACAACAACAACAAACATAAACTTTTTTTTTATGGGTGGAAATCGTATGTTTCTTGCATATTTAATGTACATATGGAATTTATCAGGGTTGTTTTTTTTTCTAAATCTATACAAGGTTTATCTCTATACATAATATATATATATATATATATATAAAGGAGGTTTTTTTTCGGTGGGGGTTGTGATAATAAAAAAAAAAGGATAGTGCATAAAATATACAACAAGAAGGATGATGAAGAAGGTTGTTTACTTTGCTTCCGTAAGTGAGTGCATGTAAGTATGATTGTGGAATCAAATGAAAAAAAAAAAGAAAAAAGGAGAGAGAGAGAGGGAGAGAGAATATATCCATTCACCCATCCAATAAAGGATAATGATGGTTGGGGGGGTATATAGAGAGAGAGTATAAAAAGGATGACTATGTGAATAAGAATGAGTCAATGATCAGTCATCGATGATGAGGACGATGAAGTAGTTTTGCTTTTTGTTTTAAACACCAATCGAGAAATTTCGTTCGACCGGGTCGATGGGGAGAAGTTGCCGAGGTGGTTGAAACATTTTTTCCAAAAACAGAGGCATTATTATTGTTGGTAGCTGTAATAGGTGTATTAGAAGCACGATAGACGACAGTGGCGGCATTGGTCGCAGTTGTACTGTTTGACATGACCTTTTGTTGAAATGAAGGGGATCTTGACATTGGATGAACTACAGAAGGGGATCTTGAAAATTGTCTTTTTTTTACATGCGGATTTCGTTTTAGTGTACATACACCTGTTCGATTACTATTCTTCCGTCGTAAAGGGGATCGAGTATTATTAGTCGTTGTCATGGATTGTTGTTGTTGCTGGGATATGGATGTTGTGGCAGTAGTAGTAGTTGTTGGAGAAATATGAACATCATCACAATCAAAATGTTCTTTAAACCTTGATCCACGGACCATGTTTGTTTTAATGTAAGTTGTTTTAGTAGTTAGAAGAGGAGTACTGATGACGAGATATAACAAAAAAAATGTGGAGATTAGGAGGAAGAAGAAAAAAATGTGGGGACGAAACTCATTTGAGTATTTATATAAAAAATTGACCTCGGAAACATAAAATAACCTTTATGGCAAAGATGTTTTGGCTTTGTTACGGGTATCAAGACAGTTTTGGAGAAGTTTGTGAATTATAAAAAGATCATAGATTGAATATATTCCAATTTTGGTAAAGATAATTTTATTTTTTATTCCTGGAATATTATTTATTTTACTAATTACACAATTCGACATATTTACACAATCACACATAAAGAAAAAAAAACCGGTTGAAGGCTCGGATAAAAAGTCTTCATCTTGGCACATAATCTTTTTTGATGGATGAAAAAATATATTATATATAAAGTTACAGTAGCTTAAAGAAGAGACCTCCTTTTTTCTTCTCCGTACATGCATTTATTGTTTATATATGATGATAATTATTTCATTATTTGCAGTAATGTTTTTTTTATGCTGTTGATTTGAAAGAAAAAAAAACAGGCCACATTTTTCATTTATTTGTTTATTATTCTTATTTTTTGATAGATGAAAAAACACGCCTTTTTTACTTTCTTTTTATTTAATTATCAAATTATTATAAACTTCTATATATTACCGCGTGCCCACCATCCAATAAGTCATTATCTCTCATTCTTTGAATAACATGATGTATCATGTGTATGATCTCAAAAACATTTAGGCGCCAAGCATTTTTTCCCTCCATTGTTTGATATATGCGGTCTCGTTGAAACATTCGGTTGTCTGGTTCCATCCATGACAACGACCTAACGATGTTTCACAATAAAATACAATGTTAAAATAACAAGTTGTTTAAAGTCTATCGTCAGAATAAAGTATAGACATAATTGGTAATTAAGAATTAAAGAATATCTCTTTTATGGCATAAATAATGTATCTATAAATATATATATAGGTATAAAAATGGATAAAAGAAAGTATTGTAATTATCTCCATAGTAATAAATATAAAATAGGAGGCAAAAGAAGCATTTGATGATAAAGTGCTTCAAAGGAGTAAAAGAAAACAAGGTTTCGGTGCAGATCACAATGCAAACCTTCTTTTTTTTCTTTGTTGTTTATATCTATTATTCAAAAATAGTGATTATGTGGAAAGGTCGGAACGGACTAAATAAAAAAAGATCATCAACATTGCTTATGCATCATGTTTATCACTATGATAACATCTACTCCATGGTTTTCTAATAATAAGTACTTATCTAATATTATGATTGCATATTTCAATGACAACTGCTGCCAAAAATTAATATGAATTGCAGAAAATCATTTATTATTATTATTATTATGTAAAAGGATCAAGGTTTCACTCTATTGAAACGCATGTATCGTCTGTATTTGTTGTTGTTTTTTTTACATTATTTCTATATTTATATATTTCTAATAAAGACAATGAATCAAGATGCATAAATTATGTTTCAAATTATGAAAATGACAGCTAGTATAATATAAACATGACAAAAACAAGAAATAATACCAAGAGATATTTAAATACGGGCGATCTTGGCTATAATAAATAAAAAGATGATTTGTACGATATTTTCTTATGTTTGTTGTTTAGTTTAATGGAAATTTAAGATTGTTTATCAATGATCCAATTGATTGCTGTCATTTGCCAAGATGATGTTCCAAAGTTATCGTAATTATGCAAATAATAAATAGAGTCATATAACATATTTATTTATATATAAGAAAAAAATATGAACGGTTTATAAATAACATACTGTAGAAGCCACTTGAGATATATTGTCATAATACGTATAAAAAAAAAGAATGTCAATCAAAAATGATTCAAAGTATTCAATAAATGAAAGGATTGAAGATATGAAAGGTATGTTTACTATTACATCATATGGATGGGTTAATGAAATGGAGTTGATGGAAGGTATATATATATATAAAGGTATAATGAAAGACTAATAAAAAAGAGATAAAAAAAAAGAACGTATTAGGGATATATATCAAAAATAGTTTATGAATGATTATCGTAATGATGAGGATGAATAAGATGGATTTCTTGGTGCCAAAGCAAGAATAAACGGAGTACAAAGAAATAGGATAATCACCAAATAAATATAAAAAAAGCAGATCAACAATGGATAATAACAAATAATCGATAATGCTAAAACAAACAATTTTGCTTTGGAGGATGATAAGAGTGAAGTGAAAGCATCTTTGTCAAAGTTGACTTGAACAATGGTTTTGGTATTAATAGATGGTGATACTTCTTTAACAACAGTGGCTGTCGTCGCCGCCATTGTTTCCTTTTGGTCTTCCACTTTATCACCATTGTTATGATCCAATTCACTTTCACCTTCATCCATAGGTCTTGTTGCACGAAGAATGATTTCTTGGCACTGTGTGACGGTATCATCATGCGTTTCAAGAGACAAGGTAAGAAATCGATTTTGTGCTTGCTGTAGTTCTTGTTTCTTTTGTTGTTGAATCTTGATTGGATTTTCATGTAATGTATCCTCCTCTTCATCCTCGGACCAAGGTAATAAATCATCTTCTTTTCCCAATTGACCAATGATCGAATCATCCATGTTGATTGGCAAGCCGGGATAAAAGCAACAGCGATTGTTGTTTTCATTTTCATAGGTGATACCGGATATTAGAGGAATACAGAATTGATGCAAGGCAATATTGAACCGTCGGATCTCGAAGCGCTTGGGTTTAGGTACTTGGTTTTCTTGAACGATTCGATCCAAGACTATTTTCATGAGGGTATCGGCATTGGGATCATCCACAATGGGCACAATAATCTTTTGAATGACTTGGAGAATATCATTTAGTGTGACATGTTTGATATTTTCTGCATAATCGTTGCCACATAAGGCAGCCAGTACAGCCATTTTAGTTTCGTTCTATAATAAAGATATACAAATATGTTAGCCATTCGTTATCATAACATGTCCATTTTTTTAAAAAAGTGTTACTTACAAACTGACGTAATTTTTTGCTTGAAAATCCAAGTCCTTGGAATACTTTTGCTTTGGTGGTTACTGTCACAGGCATTGGCATTTGTTCCCAATCAATTGCGATAATACGCTATAATGTTTAAATGTTAGTAATAATATTTTGATTGCTGCGGATCATCATCATCATCATTTGTACTTACCAAAGCATCAAAGGCACCAGGGTATGCAAAAAGATCACTATCGCCTGACATGATGGCTCCACGTTGATTACTTGGTAAAGCACTGCATAAATAAACGAGTTCTGGATCCGCTTCGAATCTGGCAACATGAAAGAAAATCTTTCCCTTGTTCTTCTTGTTACTATTGCTTCTATTCAACTGTTGTGGTGGTTGTGGTCTGTTGTTATTCATAGTGTCCATGCAAGAAGTACTGTTAGGCTTGACATGATTCCGGTAAAGGAAAACATCCTTTCTGGTAAGCAAATTGTTACGTATGGCCACTCTGACTTTCCAAACAAAATTAATTTTCTCTTGAATTTTTTTCTCTGTATTTCGTTGTTTGCAAGTTCGGAATTTAGCACGCATGGTGGAACCATCGATCACGAGACAGACATTCAGTTTTGGTTTTCCCTTGCGAAGGCGTCGGACGCGTTCCAGGATAGCATCCACAAGTTCGTCAATCGCTTGTATAAATTCAGGATCTTTGGTATCCCATGCCTTTTTTTCAATAGATTGTTTGATAATAGAAAAACCAGAACAACGTTGTAATAATTCGTAAAACATGCAACAGAAATCGATAAAGATAATGTCGGTTTCATGTTGTTTTAGTGCTGAACAAATTTCTTCTTTTTGAAAGACGGTTTTAGTGTTATATAAATATTTAAGAAGACCTTTGACGCCCATAGTAATGTTGTTGTTATAATGATAGCTGGATGTTGTTATGGGCTGTTAAATACTGAAGAGAGTATACTATATAAAGTTAAGATAGTATAGTGTTAGTATATAATAGCTGTCATAACAATAAAATAAAATATAGTAATCACCATGATTAATCAATCAAAAAAAAAAAAGGGAAAGAAAATGCTAACCCACTGAAAATGTTAGAGTGATGAGAAAGAGATAGATGCGTATGTGTTGTGTGAGTAATTTTTTCTTTTCTGAATGAAAAAAGGGAGGGTATTTATATTGTCACGTATCATTGGTAATCATGCATATGCGTGTGTGGCTGGATTTTGGGTACAAAAGTGGCGCGCGACGTTTTCCCCAAAATCTTTACAGAAAGATCATATAACTTGAACAAATGCAGATCGTCCTAATGAATGTCGAATACTAACAAATTATTCGGAATCTCTTGGCAATCAAAATGATCATAATTGATCGAGTTGAATTTTTGTCGAATTCCAATGTCTTTCTATTATATATAATTAGAATACATCGTTAATATTTTTGTTGACCTACTTTATTCTTATACATAGCAATAATTGTTACGTACATCGATATTTTAATTTGAGTCATTATAATTTTATGCATTTAAGAATATAATGAACGAAAATAATGGATCAATCGTCGTTTTGATAGTTCCTAAAAGGATTATGTGGGGCCGACGAAAAAAAAAAAGAAAACTATTTATTATTTGTTTTTAGTGCTACATGCGCCGCAAAAAAAGGTGGGTACAGGCAGCTTCTTTTACTATTTAAAGAAAACAAATCACTAATTAAAGAGTAAACCAGGTTTCCATCATCATCATCATCATTCAGTACTATTCTTCTTTTCCTGTATATATCAACAGATGACATAATATTGAAATTATACAAAGTTGAAAGTATATTTTAAATGCTGATGAGTAAAAAAAAAAGTCTGGATAATAAAAAAGACTTTGACTTTTGATGATTATCCTTGTTCATCATTATTATCATGTAATGCAAGTAATTATCAAAACAAGAACGTGTGCATGCATGCATCTATAATAAAGTAAAAAAGGATATAATAGACTACCGCTCTTTACTTGATCATAATTGATGAATAATAAAATGTTTACTCCTTTGTCATCGGCTGAGCCTTTCCCAGTTTAAACCTATAAATAGTAGTCATGTGATAAGTTAAACTTCTGTTTCTTCCCTGTTATGGACAATTCCTTTTGGGCTATAAATTACATCATAGTATTTTTTTTTGCTTCTCGGTTTGTACTTCATCATCAGACCATTTAGTAATAATAGTTACATTGTATAATTATCATTATTAATACTGTAAACAACAATATAGACAAGATATACTCCAAGTTTGTTTTTAAAGTATAATACTTTCGAGTTTTGATTCCTTGTAAATAGATCTCATGATACCTTTTTCTTTGTGGGTGTAGAAAGATGTCATCAATTCTATTTTTTATGGTACCGTTAATAGGAAAAATACGTTTTTTAGGAATTAGTAATGCATTCTATGTAATCAGGGTCACCTATACATATCCGAAGTATATAAAAGACGAATAGGCTACAAGTGATGATATGATGGCATGATAATGAGACAATTTTTTTAAAAAAATGCCAAGTTTTTGATAACATTTTTGGAATGTTCAAGAACAATGCCTATATTAGGAAAACTCAAGTTCAGTATGTCTTTATCGTTTACCATGGAAACTACGGCGTCACGCCCTGTGATGATTTAAACTGTAACAAGAAAATACAAACCCATCATCAATGTCACACAACTTGAAAAGATTCAATGTCGATTTTTTTAGAGTAAACAAGAGGCCCCGTTCCCATTTTCATCTTTTAGTATTCTAAAAATAAATGTCATCCTTGTGTTATTTTGAACGGGATATGTAACATATATAGAAATGACAGATCTTGTTAAGCAAATGTCACTTGAATCTTTACAAGGAATTAAATTATCGGTCAACTACTTATCAATAAGGAAAATAACAATGATGTTAGCATAAAGTTCAATATCATTTTGGTTAAAGAACAAATTAAATTGGATAAATATATACTGTTCATGGAACGAAAAATATATAAACAAAGCCAACCATAAAAGTAAATGTAATAATTATCCAAGATATATACGGAAGGAATGTTTGCTATGAAATAAAAATAGGAAAACACCAACCTTATGTTCCATTTAAAAAAAAAGTACCGATTTTCCCTTCCATTGTGGCGTATACGTATACTTCTTGAGTGGATTATCTTTGTTTAATAATGTGTATTATGCACTATCTCATTGTAAATCAATAATATTCAAAGATCTTTTGCTTTCAGTTGAATTACTGAGGAAAAAAAAACTAGAGAGAATATGAATCTATGTAAGTTTGCTTTAAATTATTTCAAAATTCATACAACTCTTTTGATTTTTTTTTCGTCGGCCTATCATATACCCATCTTTCTCATCGTCCAGATTCATAAATCTAGCATCGTTGTGTACATCAGTCGCAATTTTCTGTAATTTTAAAATAAGGTTTAACATTTTCCGAGGATCATCAAAAAGTGTTGCTGAAATGACTATCAATTTGTTTCCAAGAATAGCAACTTGTTGATTTGAAAGATCATTTGTAGTGTTTATGAATCCGAAATAATCGATAATCATTCTCTTCATGAACTTATTTGTCGGTAAATATTAAGAACTGTGAAAGAGCTCTTTGACTTTATCATACTCAAAAATGTATTCTTGATAAAGAGAATGGAAAGAAAATCTTTTTTTTTTTTACATCAGCGTATTTATATTTTTCTATTAGCAATGGATGGTTTTTTGATAAGGGCGCATTATTCTTTAATTACCCATAGTCACCATCCTTTTGGGAAAATGTTAAAGTATTCCTACACTTATAACAATTAGTAATCTTAGGGGCGGACATCGTAATGATGGGGTTTTGAGCTTCATTTAAATTGAACTCCAGACTACATTCTGGCGCGCATAAGTGTATATCGAGACCTCCAGTTTATGCAAGTTTCCTTTTTAAAAATGAAGCTTGCATATTCCTATATTTGACTATTGTACTTAGCGCATTGTATTTAGTATTTATGCACAACACGCGCTCTATCATAATAAAGAATAGCGAACTATGAGCTGAAATTATGGTTATGAAACATACAACGACAAATATTTTGTTTTATAAATATATATGTATACGTATGTATATTGAAGTTTATTTGTAAGGAGTGGAGGTACGGGCGTATTGTGTGTTGTCATAATAAGCGATATCAAAGTTTTACTCTGCATGTTTTTTAATCAGTATAAAAAAAAGTTAATTGATTGCATCAGATGCTGCAATATCCTTTTTATTTTGTGCAATGTCACATTCACGATAGTTACAAAAGTTGTTTAAGAGTCTTGGTCCCTGTATTTCAAACTCTGTTGAAATGTCGTAATAAATATGGTGAATTGATACCAAGCCAATAGAAATATAGATAACAGAAGAGTAGTGATAAAATAAAGGGTAACGTAAAAGATGTCGATTACTGTTTAATGATGAAGGGTGTTTATATTTTTTCTAACTACTTGTAATAATAATAAACTCTATAATGAAACTAATGATAATAATATATATACGTGGAGTGATGGAGGACACGATACATCTGTATGGCTGTCAATTGAATAAATGATATGATGATGGATGATGAATACGTGGCATAATAAAATTGAAGTGCGATATCAACAGTAAGGTATTACAAAGATAACTCAAAGGGGAAACTGTAACAAGTAATTTTTACTACGACAGAAATACAATACACCGTGCACCAGAGGTTATATATATATATTCATTCATTTCAGTAACGTAAACAGCAATTCTTTTTTTAATATTATGTATGGATCATTTTTTATAAATTTCAAAATCCCTTTGTCCATCCCAATGATCTCTAGCATTACAACAAAAAGCTACATACATGCGCTTTTATTTTTATTAACAAATGGTCTGTGCATCCAGAAGTGTTCCGAAAAAAGTCCATGACAACAATAAAAAAAAGATCTTTAAAAACAAACAAAAGATTTATAAAAAATGACATGCTTATTATTTTTATTATTAATTGCAACTACTGTGAACATTACGAACTCATTTCTTTCTGTTTACGTATAAAACAAAAAAAAACACGCACACACACACCAATAGCATAAAGGTGTACATGTTTTTTTATATAAAGTTTTATTGTTTTTTTATTATCATTTTCTTAATTAATAGTTAAAACCAACTAAGTTGGTTATTGAAAAATTGCCACTTGCATACAACAAGGCATGCAAGTGAACGTAATGATTTTATAAGCAAATGACTCTCATCAGTCTGCCTTCATTTGAGAGTTTCACTTGTAAAGGGGAGAGGAAAGTAGAATTGAGGAAAAAAGAAAAATAGGAAAACGCAGCGAAAATGACCTCTATTTATACTTTTAATTTGAATTACCGAAAAGTGGGTTACTGTGGCGCAGCATTTGTGCGTGTATTGGTATATTCAGTAGTTAAAAAAAAGTAAATGGAGTCAATGTCAAAAAAGAAGTAGACAATATTGTTGTCATGGTTAGTCTATCTAAAGTCGAAAGTGGTGCCTGGATAAATGTACCTGGAACACTCCGTTTACCAAGTTTATCCGTTCACCTGGCACAAAGATTTAGGAATATTTCTCCGTATATATCGCCGATCTATATTCTATTTTCGTTGGCATAACTTATTACTACATTCCTGGTATTTTATTTTTTCTGCGTCGTTGCAACACGTTATGCTTTGGAAATATCCACCATCAACTTTATTTTTAAAGTTGATTTATTAATACTATTAGTTTAGAATTAGTAGGGTTATGTATTCTTATAAAAAGGTATTGTGGTGCACATAGGTTTGAGATCTGTGCACAATATGCATCACCGGCACTTTACAATAAAGAAATGATCCTGTACATAGTATGCATCAAAAGTCGGGTTTCTGTCCCTATCAGAATACCAGCGGGTTGTTTGGTCAAAATTCTAGGGGGTGTTGCCTCTTCCTTATTGCTTTTTTCTTTTTGAATACGAAGTGTATTATTAGCATTCGAATAAAATTATTGTTGATATTTGAGTATGCATTTTATTATTCTCGTATAATTGAATGCCGAATAAATCACTGCTCCCTTCCACAGTAATAGGTTTTCAATCACAGGAAGAGTGATTGATAGGGTGTGAGTTGGAGTCAATTATAAATTAATCCACCACCACGTTCTGATAAAATCTTTTCAAGTTTTTCTTTCAGATGTTCAGGGTATATCAACTGTTCTGGCAAAGTTGGTGTTGTTTGCATGGGTAGACACAATGTCTTTAGTTCCTTGAGTTGTCGAACTGTATCCATTGCTTTCTCCCAGTAGAGATGGGCCTCCAAGTAAGTCAGTTTACTATGAATATTAAATTCTTGAATAGTTTCGAGAAAGAAATCCATATCGATATGATTTGGATATCGATTTTGTCCATCAATAACACAGAGGTTTTGAAGTTGTGTACAATACTGGGCTATGGGTATCAATATAAGGGTTTTGTCAGGTGCAAGCGAGTGAGTTCTTTTTCCACAGCCGGCAATGCCTGGTTCACGACTATCAATTGTAATGGCTTCTAACGCTGTACATTTTGAAAAGAATGTCTTTAATAAGTTGCAAAATTCGTCAAAACTGCCACCATAAAGCAGAAATGAAAAATTGATTTCACGCAAGTTGGGACAGCCGCAAGATACAAGTTCGGTTAAGAGTCTATGACCGAGTTCGCAACGGATCCATAAAACTTCCAATGTTTTGAAATTCTTTTTAAATAGGCCTGCACAATGATTATTGACCATTCTCAATTTGATCCCTCGCAAGTCAGAAAAGATTAAAGTGCGAAGTCCTTTTGTTGTGTTTGTTGTTAGATTGGTGGATGGCGTGGCCGTGATAAGTGTATTGTTGTTGTCATTTATTTTTTTATGAGATGACGATGAAGATGATGTGCCATTAAAAACATAATTAATATTGCTGTATTGATAATTTCTGTAATTATGGTTGCTTGTTGATGATATAACTGGTTGTATATTCCTTGTTGATTTGGAACAAACTGTTAAATACTGGAGGTTTGGATTATGTTGCTTGAGTGCTATGTGGATACCATCATCGAAAGGAATGTCAGCATCCACGATTAATTCACATAAATTTGGCGACTGGCAAATGATTTGAGCTATATGCTGGAGAGTTGCTCCATATGTATGATTGTAGGAAAAGAGTGCGATAGGTACTAGTTTAAGGTAGGAAAGATATTTAAATGTAGGATTGGGTAACTTTTTTTCTGTATCGGAAGGAAGAGTGTAAAGATAATGCTTATTATAATCATTTGATGAAAATGCCATCTTGGTAATACGGGTTAATGAAATGGACACGTATGCAACATTATGAAACGATGGTGATCTTGATAAGAGCTTAAAGACTTGATTATTTGCGGTGTCACAGCTTACAAATTCAACCCGTTTTAATTCAGGTCCTATGGATCTTAAAGCTTGCTCCAACAGAGTTGACCCAATATCTGTTATAAATATATGATCAAAATCTATTTAAAAAATATCTTGTGGTTAGTATAATACTATAATACTGATATAAAAAATCAAATTGGACCGTCTCATTACTATTTTCCATCACACATAACTATTGCGTACTAAAAGTTATAAAAAAAACTTACAAAGTTCTTGGACAAAGCAGCAGTTCTCATAGTTACTTGATGTTAACCCAACTGAACGTGATGGACAAGCCAAACAAAAAAGTATACCGTGTAACACATCCAAATCCATAGGGCCTACTAAGCAAAATGTTTTTGATTGGCGGCGCATGATAGATGCGATGGTGGCTTTGTTCATATGTGGTATTTTTGGTAAGAGTTTATCCCAAAATTCTGACCAATCCATAATAAACTCAAACCATTCGACACAAATGGATGTACATACAAGCAAATCACCAATATCCAAAAAATTAAAAATCAGTGACAAAACTTCGTTTGGTAGTAAGGACCACTCGAAAATCCCGTTAGTACTTTTCTTCATAAATCTCTTTAAAGCATTTTGTTTGGCTTTTTGTAGTTGCAAATATTTTTCTTTGGTATTGCTATGAGCTGGTGTCGAAGGTGATGGCGGCGGCACAGCGTTCAGACCTTGGCTGTAAATCATAAGAGCGGATAAAAAGTCCTTTCGCTGTTCAAACTCTTGCCCAGAGGTAAGATATCCTTCGATTAAAGTAGGTAAAGTATAGATCAAGTCAGGTGATGAATTTTGATTGCTATCGTTATATATAAAAGGTATAAAAGATGTAGTTGCAATATCTTTAAGAGTTGAAAAGATTTTATCCATATTTTATTGTTGGTTTTATAAAAGAATGAAAAGAAAGAGAAAGAAAAAAGAAAAAACACTCAAACTTGGTATTATACGTATTGCTCAACCAAGCAAACTTGCGCCACAGTTTTGACTTTTCCATACTGAGCAAGTACAGTGACTCCACTCTCAATGTTCGTAAATCTAGTAATCAAATTCGTTTTGTTCTCCACCCAATATTTGCTTTTCTTCTGAGTCGCTCATCATGGCTTGGTGTACTACGGCTTTATTATATGGTAACAATTGCTCTTGCAATCCATAATATATGGCGCGTCAATCACCAAGATTCCAACCCTTTGAAACACATTACATACTTACGGTATCAGCCACCAATTGTCGTGTTTTGTGTGTGTAACATAATAAGATACAGCAAATACATATGCTGAGCCTCTTATTTATAGGCTTAGGCCCTTTGGAGTAGTATAGAGTCTCAGGGAAACATTGAATAAATATTGTAAAGACACCAAAACATTTTTTTTATTAACACACTTTTTTGGCTCTTGCTTATTACTATTCTTGTTTATTACTTTTGCGTGATTAATATCAAGTATTTTTGAACTACTTTTACTATATTAGTATTGTGCTTATAAGGTAAGCTTTGCTTATAACTGTTAATATTCACGGTTGTAAGTCAATTCTTGAGCAGACGATTACATACGTATGTAATAAAAAAATAGAAATATTATGCTAACATAATATGTTAAAGAAATAGATATGTATCTGACTCATGTAAAACCTAGTATTGTCTACAAAATGACTAAGAAAGCGTTTAGGCGTACATAAACAGCCACATTCAAAAATACAACTTACCATCATGGACTGGTGTGGCAGGTGAACATAAAAAAACCGCTTTTCGGTTTAAAAATGAACAATATCCAACAACTATCTTTCAGAATTATTCTATCAACGAAACATTGATGCCATTGAATCACTGTTCATGTATTACTTCGTCGGTCAATGTTTCAACAACAATACCCATGGATGGTTCATTTAATACATTACAAAGGAAAGATTTATCACCAGTTCAGAAGATTGTTATACCTCCCTCGACCAACAAAATTATGCAGATTGGAAACTTGCTGTTTCAGTTCGATCACTCAATGACAACAAGCGTAAAGTCTTGTTGTTTTCTGGTATAGTGTAATAACCCTTATTCTCTTGGACATTTTAAGGTTGTTTGGTAATTATCATCTGCTTAATCCAAGAATTAAACCTATTGCCCGTTTTCTCACCATATATAAGGAAGATTTATTTTGGTGGGACAGTGTTATGCGTTCGAAAGAACAGCATTCATAAATTAACTCTTTCTTGACAGTTGAACACCATCCTTCATCACTATGTATCATATTATCCGAGATCCATTTCTATTATAGCATATCCAATTGGAAAACATAAACAATGGTCACCAAGACCAAGGACAGAGAACATTACAGATCAATAGGAATATGCTCGATTAAAGATATTGAATACCTTTTCCCTGATTATACAAATAATGGACAAACTTTTATTATTGAATAAAGTATTCAGTTACGTACTATTTTATGCTAATACAATGCTAAATACTGGTCTATGCACTTCTTTATATCGATTTAATAAATAAGACAGAAAATCCTTTTTTTTTGTATTGTGACTATACTAATGTTGTGTATAATTGAAAAGCATCAAATATAAAACACTACTTATAATATCGTTGTATTTGTTGTTGAAGGCAGCTGGATCAAAAAACGAGATAATATCTGCTATTCTATCAAGAAAAGAAATATGCTGAAGCTTATTAATAATAAGCTGCTAAAATAATGCATAGTTATATATTTCCAATGAACTATATTAGATTGTCACTGCCATAATGACTCACATTAAATATTTTATTATAGGTAAAAGAGTGCCATTTATTATTCTTTGAACATATGTAAAGTTTTTATTTATTACAGGATAGCATCTTTTTAATTACTAGAAGCTGTATATAATGGTTTTTTTTTTACTAAACTCACTGGTTATTCCACTACGTCATCATGTTCTTTTTCAGCTCTAAGCATTCGTTATCTTTCTATACCCTCATCATTATGCATTTATAATTACCATTATCCAGAAATCATCCGTAAAAACTGTAGATCTCGTAAACCATAAACAGTAAAAAAAATTAAAAAAGTTGGTTTGTTTCAGGTGTGGTTGTTGCATCCTATAAAAATATTTTTATTTGAATACTCGCTATAAAAGGCTTCTTGGAAGACATGTTTTTTTTATCCTGCAAAATATCAAATCATTATCTTATGTGACCCTGTTTATAATATATCAAGTTTTGATAGTTTATGATAAAAACATTTGTACGTGCCTGATATTTCGAAAATTCTAAATATTATCATTAATAACTCATTTTACCTATCAAAGAACTAAAATATTAGGAGAAATAGAAGAGATACATAAATAATCCAGTGGTATATAATACCATGGACGACAGTAATAGTAGTAAAATACTGTTCATTGATAACAGTAGCTAATCGAACAATAATTCATCAAATACGTTACAAAGAAATGATTAATTAACTGTTCTGGAAGATTGTTATACTTCTCTCAATCAACAAAAGTATGCCCAATGACAACAAGCGCAAAATCTTTCTATTCTCTGATATAGCATATACCGATGTTATATCGTCGATTTAAGGTAGTTTATATATTGAAATATGCACGTACGTACTATATAATAATAGTGACATTTAAAATCTTTATTATATACCCAAAGAAATGAATAGACGAAAGAAAAATAATTGGGAAAAAGAGAAATGATTCTACAACTAATAATTGATAAGTACAAAGAAATATTATACTATATTCTTCATTTGATCGGATGGATGATATGGGAGATTAAAAAAAATATATATACCGCATAAATTGACAAGTAATGAGATGTAACGCTAAGGATAGAGAGAGTGTGAAAAAAAAGAGAGGAATGGATATGTGTGAAATGATATAATAAAATAGAAACATAATTATCCTGCTTTTTTTGGTACTGTTGGAGTGGGTATCTTGTTTATGACGTAAAATAAGTATATATATATATAGATAGATATAAGTATATATTTCTTTTCGGTTTCAAATGTGATATATATATGTGTGTGTTGTGGTTGATTCATTATGCTAGTTATTATCTCAAGCACAAGTCCTTCTTGGTTTTTTTTAAACACTGTATTTTTCATTCAGTGCTTGTTGAGTTTCTGCCGTCAATCCACCCCATGCTAGTTGCCATTGTTCATCATTTAACATATTTTTGTAACCCATCAAGATCTAAATAATAAAAAAAAAGAGATTAAACATGAGTTTGTCATACCATCGAATAACAGGTTTATCTTCGTTAATGAAAAAAAAATTATACCTCGCTTAATGATTTGGATAGTTGTGGTGATGGACGCTGATATCGTGCAATAAGTTCGAAAAGATTGTTAAATTGCTAATAAATATATCAAATTAAGTTAGAAGATGGGTCTAGCAATACATGTATTGTAAAAAAAGAGAAAAAGGAATAAATGCCTACATCAGCAATGCCATTTGGATTTACTTTAATCACAGTACATAAACCCTGAAAAGCTGTATCTTTTTCATCATTTTCCCTTAATAAGATAGATTTTTCCAACCAAGGACCAATAAACTCTGGTAAATGACCAGCGACGATTTCAGGACAAGCATAACCTAATCGACCAATGGTAATTGTTGCATTTTCTTGCAAAGATTCTTGGGTTTCTGGATTGATCATAAGAGGGAATAAACGGTGGAGGAGGGGTTCGATAAAAGGTTGCATTCGTTGACCCCAGCGAATAGCAATTTCGCCGACAGCCCACACAGCGTTGTTAGAAACACTGACAAGACTTGGATCAGGACTTATTTGTTCAATTAATTCAGGTAAAATAGGCTGTGGTAAATAGTCTTGCAATCTGTCAAAGCAGGCCATAGCTAAATCACCAATCAAGGCATAGGTTGCTTGCAATACTTCAGTAACGGGATCGTGGATACATACGGCGAGTAAGGATAAGAGAGGAGGGTCGGATTTGGCAACTAATGGATCAATTAATTGACCGAGACCTTGGACAAGACCTGATAAGAGATCAAGTGCTACTACCATGAATTCAACATCTGGAGGATCGTATTCGTCTGGATATTTATCTGACATGAAAATTTGGTGTAATGTGGTGGCTACTAGTTTGACACATCGGGTAAATACTGGTTCGGCATAAGGTGCAAATACTGTACCGAGAGCGGCTGTGACAGATGAAAGGCACTACATTTGTAATATATGATTAGGTTCCTTCCTTTTCATTTCTTCATCTTTGTCCTCGTATCAATAAAAAATACCTCTAACAATGGAAATAAATCCGTATCTTGATCAGAAAGCTTATTCCATTTAGCAATCAAAGGAGGCATCATCAGCACCAAACATCTTGGTTGATTTAGTGCTGACCCTACGGATTCTGCCAATGTACCTAAGGCATCATATAAAATCAATAAATTCTTATGTTGATAGGTGTTAAAGGCTGTCGTCAAGTTGATAAGAATAGGTTCCAAATAAGGGACTAATTCAACCGTGGCTTCTTCTTCCAATGTAGCAAAGGCAGAACAAGCAGCTTCTTGTACTCGTTTGTTTTTATCCAGAATCCGCTGTAACAAATTAAATAATACAGGTTCAAAGAATTTAACACGTCCTTCAGGTATAGCTGCTTGTTCTACACACCATCGTGAGAATCGACCCAACGCCCAACAGGTGATGGATCGAATGAGGGGCTATCATTTTTTTGTCCATTGGAGGAGAGTGTTAATGCAATTATACAGAAATACTAATGAATATGTATCTTTTTTGTTCTCGTTTACCTTTGGATCATTCAAACTTTGTATTAAATAGGGCATCATCTCCGGTAAATGAGGTGCAATATCTTCCATTCCACCTAAAGAAAAACAATATGTGAGTTTCCATCCAATTTCCTATTCCTGATTACCTTCCAATCAAGGTGGACGTTCTCTTATATTACCTTCTGCTGCAGCTCCTAACGCTAATATACCACTTTCTCGTTCTTTCCAATCTTCACTAAATAAGTTGTGATTCAATAATGGTAATAAAGCAACAACAATATGACGCTGATAGGTGGTTGACAATACATCCAATGCTGCTGCACTACATTTTCGTAACGTCCATTCTGAATAAAATTCATCATCGTCATAATCTTCATCATCATCGTCTTCCTCGTCATCGTTGTCTTCATCATCATCCTCACTCTCCTGATCGTCGTCACCTAAGGATGCCCCATTACCATGATGATAATGTTCATTTCCATTACTATGTCTATTATGTTCTTCGTTTCCAGTCGTAGTAATTGCAGTTCCATCCGAAGTCATTGTCGTTGCGGGTGGATGAGGTGTTGTCGATTTCATAGATGTTGCGTTTGTAGACATAGGACCCCGATGCCTTCGAGAATGTCTTGGTTTAATTTCCATTTCATTATCCGGAATATGGGCATCATCTTCATCAGATCCACCCAACATGAGCAAATCCATATCCGAATATACCATCCTTTTCAACAATTCGGGAACAATTTTCGGTAAATAAGGTAACAATCGATTATACATTTCATTATCCAAATTGGAAAACTGAATCCAAAAATCACACGCCTCCAAGGCCACTTCCTCGGTTTCATCCTGGGTACAATAAATCATATAATCAATGACCGCATCAATATAAGGTGCCAAGGCTTCTGGGCTGGCTTCTAATACCATGACCAAAGATCGACAAATTTCTTGTCGTACACGTGAACTATCATCGGTGGCTCGAGAAAACAAGGCGCGTAAATAAGCATCCATGTTGCGTAAAAGCGATTCGCTTTGTAACATGATGAATTGACTTGTCGCGGTAATAGCAGTTGCCCGGAGTTTTGCATCGGGGTTATAAAAGAATTGGATGAACTTGGGAATCATGAAGTCCAATGGTTTGGTACTTGCTCCTTCGGGTAGCTGTTGTTGGTCCAGGTCCCTGGCTGCGTCTTCGCAGATCATGGCCAGTGCGTCAAATGCCATCTAGTACACATACACAACCCATCCCACCACACCATAAGAAATTACCGCCCCAATAATAATAAAAAAAATTCCCCAGAAATATATATTAAAAATTAACATCTAAATAAACAACAATGAAATCCATTTTTTTTTCGATACATAATAAAAGAAAGATAAAAAAAAAGGAAATCATGGGAAATGATATATATTTACCTCAATGGTAACTGGGTCGGGGCTATCTAGCTTTTCTACCAAGACTTGCAGAATTTGGGGCCAATTATGTACCTGACCTCGCGTGACGATCGCAGCAATACTCGAAGCAATGGTTCTTCGTACATCCAAGTCAGGATCGGGTGAATTTAAAGCTTCAGTACAACATAACTTGACATGATCAAGGACTTGAAGTGGTATATTGTTGAAATAGGATCGAATATTGTTTTTTAATAAATGACCAGCAATCGCTCGTGGATAAGAATCGATTTGAGGCATTTTTGTCAAGATATACACAAGGTATGAGTTATAATCGGGGATCTCGTTAAATGAAGCGAGTTTCTACGATATTGGTTGGTTCGTTGTGATATGGATATGGATGATGGTTTGTGAGTAGATATGGTTATCTTTATTATTCAACGGATCATAAATAAGTTTTTTTGTACCCATGGTTACCTGTTGTACCAACAGCTGATCTCGGCTTTCGGGGCGAGTAGCATCGCGAAGTAATAAAAGTAGATCGTTTAAACCTTGTTGTTGTGGTTGCCAAATCGACATTGACAAATGACGATGGGTTTCAATTTAATAACAATAAAAAAAAAGGGGTGAAGGAGAGAGAAAAGAGGAAGGAGGAGAGAAGAAGCGGTAAACAAAAGGAGAAAAAAAGTTAATGAAGAAAAAGAAAAGAGAAAAAAAAGTAATTTGCTAATGAGAAAATGAGAAGAACGAAAAGAAAAAAAGAAAGAAAAAGATAACTTTTTTTTTGGTGGGTACCAATTGAGAAGAAAAGTTAAGTGTGTGGGCGTGTGTTAATAGTATAAGTCTGTGTGTAGTAGTGTGTGTAATTTAGGCTTTAATAGTATGTTGGGATAATTTTACACTTTTTTTTGTGGGCCCCGTGACAAAATTATGTGTACTCATTTCTCAGAGTTTGGATGAATGATGATGGTACTATCTATTTACCCTGTTAGACTTTGGTGGTTACCCATCATCATCATCATCATCATCGTCGTCGTCATCATCATCCATATAAATATAACAATAATCCTATCGTCATTGTCCCACATTATACTTAATTCACATGTTGAATAACCACTATAATATATACTGGACCCTGTCTTTTTCTTCATTAATATATCAGATTGTTGTCATAATCATTAATTATTATTTTGTTATTATTTTATTATTATTACTATTATTTATTGTTCTGCTACATATTTTCCAGTACGTATGGATTTTTCTGTTGATTCAATCGATGCCCAAATTATGGATTGATCGCTTTCATCATTATTATTCACCACATCAAGAGAAGAAACCAATCGATCTTTGACTTCAAATCGAATCTGTAAAGACTGTGGACTTCCTTGTTCCTTGGTACTAAACTTGGCTCTCAAGACGCGTTCTTCATTTCCTTGCCATTCTCCCATAGGCCAAACCATTTTATCTTGATCCACCATCCATTGACCTCCGGGAACACTTTGTACGTTTTGAACATTGCCACTGACGGTGGTCATGAAAAAGATACCATGAAGATGATGGGCGAGTGTATTGTGTTGATTTTTTTGATACTTGACAAGTAATAATGTTTGTTGGTCCTCACATTTCCACATGGGTTTTACCTGGATAGGTAATGTCATGTCGTCATTGTTATTATCACCAGATTCATTTTGTGGTTGTGATTGTTGTTTAACTTGATATTTGATACATGGAATAGGACTATCGCCTGCCAAGTTAAACATGTTTGTGTCCAATTGATAGACACCTTCTTGTCCTTGTTCTTCTTCAGAGACTGGACGAATGTAACCTGTATTCGGCGTAATTCTTTCGAGTTGATCCACGTGTTCGAGTCGGAAATACACTGGTCGTCCCATGGTATCTGCAGGCCCATGATAAGCGATCTTGACCTCACCTAATACGGTCGATCGTACGACAGTGCCACCTTTCATGAGACAATGCATACTTTCGGTAATGTGAACCTTTATATTTGGTTTCGCTGTTGGCGGTTCCACTACAGGGGCAGTCGTGATGATGGTCGGTTGTTGTTCAATGGATCCATCGAAAAGCTGAGCGCCATGGATATGCTGTTCTTCAACGGGTATCGTTTCTTTTTGTGGAGTTGTAACAGGTTGAACAGAAGGATCTTCAAGTTGGACGGGTGCTGGTACATCCTGTAACTGAACACCTACCACAGGTTCAGTAGCTTTACCGTGATCATCTTCAAAGGGTGAAGAAGATACGGCTAATGGAGAAGAAGCAACAGGTGAGGAGGCTGGTTTTGATTCTTGGACAGGATCCAATAATCGTGTATTTCTTTGTGTTTCACGACGTCCTCTTCGCTTTCCCGACATCGTAGGACTCTTTTCTTTAAGCATCGAGGAGACTCGCGTTAATGCAACAGCAGCATGTTGAGCATCTTCTTCTTTGACTTCATTTTTAATATCCACTTTAAGTTTGGATTGTTGATTACTAAATACGCTAAAACAAAAGTAACCATCATCATCATATTTGGGTTAAAAAGCCTTTCTATTTTCGTATCATTCTCCCCCTCCTTCTCATACTAACCTGCCGTTATCGGAGAAAAAGTCATCATCATGCAAAGAAGACCCATTGTTGATATTGTTGTCACTGGGCCATGCTGCGCGATCGGGTGGTGGAATTGTATAGCCTTCTGCATCTACTAATACCTTGGGCTATATATATACATTTATTAATACTTTTTTATTTTGCTCCTCTTCCCAGACTTTTTTCCACTATAAAAAAAACTTACCGGTGGTTGCTGTTGTTGCTGTTGACTGCTTGCAAAACTTCCAGTTAAACTAGGTGCTTTTTTCAATGAAGAAACCGATTGATCCACTGAAGTAGGGGAGGTAGGTACAGGTGAATCATCATGCTGATTGGAAGGTGTGGTAGAAATAGTAGTTGTAGTATGATCATGATTGTCTTCTTCATCCAAAGCACTAAAACTAGAATGACTACGTTGATCGGATAAAACATCCGGAGGTGCAAGATCTGCGTTCACATATCCATTATTGATACTACTACTGTCACTACCTCCCATATAGGTACTTTTTGTCTTGCGTCGAATGGATACCAAGGTTGATAAGAACTTTCGTTCTTTACCCACTTTTCGTCCGCTTTTATTACTCTTTTCAGATACACTGGGCACAGGAACGGGTGCTTCCAAATGATGACTATGAATGCTACTTGCACCCCCACCATTCATACTACTAGGTACAGATAACACTTCGCTGGGTGTTGTATTTCGAGTCGACGTGGAAGCCAATGAAGTGATGGATTGTTCAGAATGAGATACAGTAGGTCGTCGTTCTGGTTGTGGTTGATCGGGTTGTAATGGTTGTAATGACTGTTGTTGTTGTTGATTCATTTGAACCATGGATACAGCTTTACGTAAACCACTCTTTGCATGAGGGGATGAGCAAAAAGCAGTAATTTCATCTTGTACATTCAAATTACTTGCTGCTGTAAGTACATTATTAGCAACCTAGTTATTTATAGTTTTATTTAGTCACGCTATCCAACTTTTTTTTTTTTTTTTTTTTTTTTTACAAATCATCCTTCCTTTCAAGATGTATTCGTCCATTTTACCTCGATACGTTTAAGAAGTTGATCATTTTGCAATACTTCGAAATTCTGTACAGCTGTTCGTAAATTATCCCAACGGTGTTCATCCACTGTTTGATGTTTCTGTTAATATATTTTGGTTAGCTTCCATCATCAAAATAGGAAAATAAACTGATATATAATACCTGGATATAATCTGGACCTGTTTTTAGCCATTGAGATGTAATTTCTTCTAATCCTTTTGCTGATTCAGCTACTTTAGCTTCTGCTTTTCCATTTGCCGTCCCAGGTTTGATTGCTGCTTTTTTATGTTTGTTTAATCGTACAAGACGTTCTTCATAATCTTTACTCAATTTTTGTAATGTGGCATCCATCTAATTTTTTCAAATATATCATGGTAGGTTGCTTCAGTATTTTTTTCCAACTAGCACCTCCGGTCATACATTACACATCTACACTTATATCATTGAAAAGTAGAATAGTTACAGATTTGATGGCAGCGTATTCGTTATCATTTTGAATCGAAGATCGTAAAGGACGTTCCACATCTTCTGTAATTTTGAGTGACATGACCGAATGAATGGTGTATATTTCAGTCAATTCGTTATAAAGCATGTCCCATATAGGTTGCATTTGTCTATTTTTTTTTAGATATTTAACAATCCATCCGTCCATTCCATCTATTCTTTATCCATTTGACAACACTAAGAAAAAAAAATGAGAGATATTTTTACCCCAAGGCCAATTTATCCGTGACAAAATGTTTTTTCGATATTTTTGCCAAATTTTTTGCATAAAGATCTTCAACATGTGCTCTATGATTATATAGCGAGTTAGTACGACAGATATCGAATAGAAAATTGAATTGGGATGATATATATACCTTTCTCTAAAATATTCAGCTAATTCTTCATTTAATTTAAGTGCTTTACGAAGTCGTCCTTGAATGATTTCAATACCATCCTTGGGTCTTTCGGTCTAGAACAAACATTTGATAATAAATATGTCAATTATTTGATTATCTATTTCCCCCTCCTCCTTTTCGTTTTGTAATCAATCTCGTCTATCTTTCATAAATATGGACTCAAACCACATACACCTCCTTCTCTCCCCTCCCTTTGAATATATAAATAGATTTTTTTTATTTATTTACCAAGAATGCATCGAGGTACGTATTGTGTGGCAATGTGTCGGCGGTCATGAGGAATAATAGAGATGACGAGATTAAGTTTTGTTTATTATTATTTTGAATGTATTAAGTTCAGTCGTTATTGGATATGTGTTGCCCGCGTTCAATGGTTACTCTAATACAAGCTTATTTTTTTTAAAAAAATAGAGCGTATAAATTCCAAAAAATAAAGAAAAATGAGAGATAATGGGCTCTCGGATGGGAGAGAGAGTGAATAAGAAAAAAGAAAAAGAGAGATGAAGATTAGGATTAACTAATAATAAAAATAATCAAAAATAAAAGTTAAACAAGCAGGTTCCTTAACGCAGAAATTGAACTCAATCTGCGCCAAATGACGGTTGAATAATTTACCCGATAGTGTAACGTAACACGATAATTCGGACAGAAGGAAATATATAACCTGACATTTATTATTATTACTTGCTGTTAGACTTATAAAACAATAACAATAACGCATAATAATAGATTGATTAGTCAATTATTAGCTAGAAAGGCATATTATAAATAGAGACTCGTTTATTATTAACAAGAATTAAGAATTAAGGTCCAATGTTGTCAAAACATAATTATCATTCTTCCTTATTTCCTTAAAGGGATCCAATCCATCTTGAGTAATGCTATCCAATTCACGTAAATAAATTTCAGTGATATTACTTACTGTCAATGATTCATCATCCACATATTTTACTCTATCCAATGCGAGCGAGAAAAAGACAGATAATTATTTCAATAATTAGCGAAAGGTGTTGTTACTGGCTCTAATATCACACCAATACCCTAAACACATATAGAGAGTGGATAATGTTTTCATTTTTCCCAGTGGTTCCAAAATATGGGTATCATAAATAAAATTATCCCCATAAAGTTCAATAAAAGTCAACAGCTGTCGCTTTCTTTGTCTTGATAAAGATAATCCGTGGCAATCCACAGAAAAAAATTCTTCATCACTATCCTGGTTTCTTCCAAATGAAGTAGTAGTAGTAGTAGTAATGAATTTATCAGCATATGCATTAAATAAACCATGCGTGACATCTCTATCCTGGTGCTCAATCCCATCATGCATGTGTAATTCTTTCAAAGTATCCAGGTGGATGATGGTATGGATCAAACTGGGTGAGTACGCAATGTCATTCTCAAACTTTAAAATTTGTAATGCTAGTAGTTTTGGTAATAAAGTCGCTAGTACATCTGAATTTTCAACAGAGGTCACTACAAGTGATACAAGTTGGGGTAATAGTTTCATGGAGATAAATGATTCATCATAAAGATATAATAATAACATCATTCTTTGAATGGTTTCGAAATGATGGTTTAAAAAAGGTATGAAATGATCTGTTTAATAAACTGAGATATGAGGTTAACGTAATGTTGATGACAACGACGATGGTGGGTAATGGAATGTATATTGTTGTTTTTCTTTATTTATCAAAGGCTGTTACAGCTGACTTTGTTCTTTCGGATGACAATATGTTTCATATAAATCTTGCCCAATAAGTAATTCATCTTCCCAATCCAAGGATAAATACTCTAAATGATTACATTGATGACGAATATCATCTAATACATCCTCCTCTATGGTTCCAGTTTTTGTTTTAATGCGTAAAACACGTACATTGGGACACATTATCAATAAGGATAAAAAGCGAAAGGTTTCAAGCTTAGCAAAATCAAGTTCAAGATGTGACAATGTGGTGTTGATCGTATCATGGATCATTCTTGATTCGGTACCTGACTTCGTTTCAGGGGTCATGTCTATTTTAACATAACAATAGTCAAGATGTTGACATGTTGCAATTAGCGTCATCAGGGGTGTAAAGATATACACCTGGAACAATCTTTTTGTTTGGATGATTAGTTTGATATCTTTGTGTTCGCTATCATAACAATGAAAGGTATCGTCAGTATCATACTCTTTCATAAGAGGTCGATCTTCATCCATATCCGTCCATTCAAATTTCCTTAATATGTCAGATACCCGTAATAATGTCTCAATGGGTAGACGTACCATGAATAAATATGAAATATAACAGTCTACACATTATAATAATAACAAAGAATCCAAGTGATTAAAATTTATAAAAGACGGATTGGGTGGCCCCATTTTTTTAATATGAAAAAAAAAGCTTACTGTGAAATGCAAACGTTTCTAATCCACAAAAGGTACCACGATATATGATTTAATAATATCTTGATGATACCTTTGTAGTCGTCCCTAAACCCGAAGCGCAAGCACAATACCTGTTGTGCGATTTTTGATATAAGAGACACTGGGGTATCATCCATAGGATTGGAATTTCAAATATATAATGTAGTCCATCAACTAGAGCATGCTGATATTCGATGTTGCCATTTTTTTGATACTAATAAATGGGTTTTGAATAGTTCATTTGTTGAAAAATGTTGCATGATACAAGTGACAAGTTCTGGTGGTAAGTGGGTTATAAAATCGAATTTTCTGTTGTTCAATTGTTGGTCGTCTATCGTATTTGTTTCATGAAGAATATCACGTTTATTATTTTCGTTGAAAGAACATGTTAAGCACAAAGTAGCAAGCTTCTTGTTATTCATTTCGACATCGGATGGTGTTGATCCTAATTTAGTGTCTTCATTTATATTCTTTTCCAACATGTTATTTCTTTGTGAATCGTTGGCCTAATGAGAGTAGCCACTAGAAGAGTGTGATTATTTTTATATTCATCAGCCAACAAAAATTAATTTGGTTTAATAATGAGAAGAATTAAACTCTCTATTGTTGATAACGTTGAATTTTTGTTCAACATCATGAGTCGTATGTTATTCACATAATAAAAGAAATCCATCCACGATCATCGTTTCAAAAAAAATTCAATATTTATTAAAAATAATAGTACATGTTGTAAGCTTATTCCTTTTTAAATGCATTACGAATAATCTGCGAAGTGTCATACACAGTAATGGAAGGTGAATCACTATTAGCCGCATCTAAGGCTCTTTTCTTGATTTGTCCAGAAGTAGTTGTAGCATCTCCTCCCACGAGGCGTTGTAACCAAACTTTTTTCATTCTTAATTCACTTTTACGAATCATGATATCGGACCAACTAGGTAATGCGTTCAAACTGGATCGAATCACTGATCGAATAAACAAATAAAGATGCTCTGATAACAAGATGGCGAGAATGGTAAAGATGGGTGTATATGGGGAATGAATATTGGTGGATGGATGGAACAAGTAAGCAAAAGAGGCCATAGTAATGGATGATAACCAGACCAGTGTTTCCTATGATTAGTTTTTTTTTTTTTGAAGTCAGAATATATTATATTGTTATATATTCCATGATAAAATCATATTGTTTCCTAAAAATAAGATTTACCATATTGCCAATCCATGGTCCAACACCTTCCGCCCGGTATGGGATGGGTCTTCGAGTATATTTACAAATCTTGACAGCATCACCACGAAGTTCAATCCAATTATTGATCATGCAACAAAATGCAGTGAGTGGCCAAACAGTGGAAAACATACTCACATAGCCAAACTAAAAAAATAATAAACATAAGATGGATAAGAATACAACCTATCATGCTATTTCTTGAATCCCTACCATCAATAACGTACTTGGATCACCATTTCGACATAATCAGTATAAATATTATATTCAGGTAAATCCACCTGTCGATAAATCTTTTTCAATAATTTTGGATCCAGTCGACATTCAATACCATTCTTGTTTTCCTCTTGTGTTACTTCTTCTTCAGAGCTAGAACTGCTACTACTTTCACTATTTTTTCCTTTGCTTTTCTTCTTCTTGTGAGCCATCTTTTTGACTTTGGGTAATAAAAGATTCATCGCATAAGGAAGTAACATTTCAGTAGCAAATCCAATTACTTGACCAGTCACGATAAAATATATCAATTGTCCCCGTAATCGATTGAAATCTACTTTAGTATGACTGTGGCTGATATTGAGTTCAGTCAAGTAGGGCAAGACATGATCACCAAATGGAATATATACCCATCCAATGAAAAACTATATAAGAGTCAAGCAGATGAGTAACAAATAGTATGCTAATGATGGACGGATCTATTAAAAGGTATATTTTTTACCAGTGAAAGATAAGCAACCAAGAAATTGGCAATGAAAATCTTTTGGGTATAATGATATTCCCAGGAGGATTCAGTCTTGTGCATTTCCCAATTGTTCAACAATTTAACCCATGAACTATAGATACCTGACATGGTGGGGATAAGTAGTACATAACCAATCGTAGGCGCATAATGCTAAATAATCCAATAGTAGGAAAAGCTATCCATTAGTAAAACACACTTTAACCATCTTTCTGCATTCTTTTTCTATCCAACCCAACTGAAAAAAAAATAACGTACCAACACCTGACGGAACGGACCCGTGTAATATTCATGTAAAAATAATTGAAGCACAAAGACACATCCTACAATCACACTTAAAAAGAGGGCACCCACAGCCACACCAGGGAAGGACATGGCACGTCTTGCAAAGATTTTCCAAGCAGGGCAATAAGGTACCTCTTCTCCCGTCACTTCATCTCGTATCATACGATCACCTTTAAATTCAAGTCGTTGTTTTTCATGTTTTGAACAATGACGTACATCCCATTGCAATGCCAAAGTTTGTTCTCGTCGTTTCCACATTTCAATAAATACTACAGACCATATCAACATAGTGATAGAATACCAAATACTGAGGGATTTCAATCCAAATAAAGTGATAAAGAAGCCAATGCTGGAGGGTGCGGCAAGCCAGATCAAATAGTTTTGTAGAAATGCAAAGTAAAAGGCAATCTATGTTTTATTACGGTTAGTTGATTGATTTAGGGTAAGGTTGAAGTGGATCTAATGTTATTATACGTGAAACAATTGTACTCACCTTTTCACCAAATTGATTACGAATCTTGTTCAAGTCTTGATCATTAATCAAGGATTTTTTAGACCAGGTTCGGATCCATTCCTATTCCAACAACAACAAATAAACAAGCATGTTAAAATATGAAGCAACGTTTCCCATCCTTTTTAGAAATCATTTATTCCATGACACACATTCACCTGCTTCCTCATTTATATTATTACCTTATTAAATTGATCATTATGCAAAGGAAAAATACTATCCACATAGGGATCCACTTCAGGTGAAATATTAGCCCCTCCTTCCGCTTCCGTTTCAGTTAACATTTCATAGACAATACGAAGTCTTTCAGCTTCTGTCAGTTCATGCACATTGGAAATAAAAATATCCTTTTTTTCATCTTCGTCATTATCGAATTCGCTGGCTCGAATACCCAATAAAAAATCACGTATCCTATCAATATATATAGTTGGTTGTCGTTAGAAAGGTCAAAGGAACCCTCATCCACTTTATACATTGTATATTATCCAATTTATATCTTGTGTTACTAATTTATTATTATTGTTTTTACCGTTCGCGTTTCAACTCTTCGCTCAAGACAAAAATCGGACAAGTCACCAACACTAATAATGTGCCTTGGGTACGTCGATCGGTTTGTACTTGATAGGAAAGTCCCACACGATTCAATTTGGTAATTAAAATGTCGAATTGATTCTGTGCTTCCGATTGTAACTTTTCGCGTTCTTTTCCTTTGGTAGGGAACTTGAAGACAATGACATAGTCTATGGGAGGACGTGTTGAAGAGGGAGAACCTGTAGGTACAGTTTCTTCAGTATCACTGGATGTGCCAGTTGGAAATAAATGAGCAAACTCCTTCGAACCCGGTTTAATGGGGTGCTGGCCTTCCATTATGGGGAGGGAGGGATATATTTGGGTCGCAAAAAGGAAAAAAAAAAAAAAAAAAGAGAGAGGAAGCGTTTCAGACGGCGTTTTTAAGTTCACGATGTGTGTGCATTAAATATATCACGTTGTCATTTGACTTTTTGTACATTTTGCAGATCCACCGGCCCGAAATTATTATATTATCACTTCTTTTTTTTTTAGTTTACATGACTTTAGAAACACGACAAGAAGCTCATACATTTTATACATTTACAATATGTTGGATCCATCCTTCTATAGAATGGGATATTAAGAGGAGTACATCATATTTTGTATTTAAGTGATGTTTGTTCTAAATGTTGTTTGAGTTGGAAGAAAATCAGCACGGGCAGTTTTCCATTTTATACGTAGCCTATACATGGCTTAGTTTAAATGTATGACGGTGAGCACATTATTTATGGAATCAAGTGGCGATGACTGGAATTTTCTTATTCTTGGCATTGATAATAAGGAAATTGTTTATTGGTTGATCGAGATATATATTTATAAAGTTTGTGCCACCATTTGCCGACAACTGGCCTGGATGCATATGGAATATCACGTATATGTTTTTCTTTGAGTTATTTAGTAATTAAATTATGATACGATGATCCAGTGAGTCGTTTCGGTCATATTTGCCAGTATAGAAGTATCTCAATAGCGTATTATAAAACCTATGTCACATTTTTAACCATTTGAAGACATAAATTCCATTGCTATGATAACTATTTTGTATTAAAAATCGGCATGTTATTTTTTTTAAATAGTTGGGAAATTCATCACTAGAGGTGAAAGGGTAAATTACATGTACTCACCATTATAAGTTGACATAAATCATTCTTGTAAGGGTAAATAATGGTGTTGGAGCAATCTATGGTGTTGATATGTGGTTGGATCTGAATACTCAGTAATGAATTGACAGATGGATTATTTCGCCACAAGTTGATTTTATACGAAAAGCTATCCGTACTTTGCTTCTAACTCCTTTTGAATATCAATATGGTAACCGGTAGTAATAGCACACAAATAATAATTTTTTTTGAGGTTACAATTATTTTATAGGTATCATTCAATAATTAAATAGATTATATATTTTCAAATGAATTAAAAAGAACGAAAGGGTTATACAAAGTACTTCTATACCTAAGAGATCTTAGGTACAGGATATGGAACATTGTTTTCCTCAAAAATTTACAGCGTTTTTTTTTTCTTCTTTGGGTGGGGAGGGGGAAAAGGAAGGGGATTTCCTATCGTTAACTACAGGAGAAGAGGGAGGCTATACAGGTTTTTTTTTGCTCAAGATTTATACGACATCTGCACAGAGTAAAATGCTATGATGTAAAATCATTGACGCTTGAAGATATGTGTTTAGTTGTTGTTGTATGTAGTGATGAAATATATAGGGAAGGGAGGGGGGTATTTTTTATATAATAATTACTATTATTTATTACCAAGCCAGCTTGTAGTAGCACCACCAAAAGCACTACCGACTTTCCAATCCACATCAATATCAGGAGAACTACCAAGATCGACCAACGAAGTATTTAATCCCAAACTCTTTTTTCGTTTGACAGCAGCATATTCTAATGCAGGTGCTTGCATGGATTTACTTCTTCGTACAGATCCTCCGGCACTTTTGGAAGCTCTTAATTTAGGATAAGGAATAGGTCTTGGTTGACTTGTACTATGATGACTTGTACTATTACTACCACTCGTATTAATGCTGCTGCCACCAGTGCTGTGGTGGTGGCTGGTGGTCATTAAATTATTCGTACTCATACTCTTGTTGGCAGTCGCCATTCGTTTTTCGGTGGATACACGTGGATAACTGGAAGGTGGTCCATGACGATCGATATCACTCTTTTTATGTCGAAGAATCGCTTTACTCGTTGTTGTTGAACTATTTGGTTTGGTAGGGTGATTGTTTTTTTGTTCCATAATAGAATCATGCGATACAGACCGTACCAAGGTTTTATTATCATCCATGATATGTTGTGGTTGTTGTTGTCGAGTATTGGAAGATGACGAAGGTTGAAAAAATACATTGGTTAACCAAGTCACAATGGTGGGTGGTTGATTGCTAGGATGGTTACTACTGGTCAAAGTACTTGTACGGCGACGAATTTCACGTTTCCGAATCACCTCTTGTTCAGCACGAATATCGTTTTCTTCTACTTTTTTGACATATTCCACTTGTAAATCATTCATGGTGCTACGTAATTGTCCAATCTCTTGAAGCATATCTTGCATGATCTGTAACATGGGGAAAAATTCTTGCATGGATCCATCGTGTTGCCATGAAATTAATAATGACGAAGGGGAGGAAGATAATAACTCATCACTACTTTGTTGTTGATGGTGTTGTAATGGTTGCTTATCTCCTAATCCTTGTTGTTGCTCTATCCAAGTAAACCGTGTCCTTAATGCATCAACATCCACCAATATATTCTCAATAATGGAATTACTCATGGCACTTAATTCCAAAATATCAAATGCACGTTTCAAACGTCGATTTAATGCACGAATATCAGTAGCACGTAATCTTTGTAATGCTTGTGCGACATGATGTTTCAATTGATGATAAGGTGATCCTCCCTCTTCTACTTCTTCTTCCTCCTCCAGTTCCTGATGCTGTCGTCCATCATCCTCCAAATCAAGATCACCTGCTCCCGTACTACTAATGGTACTTGTAGCCTGGGATGAAAAGGATACAGAATTTTTCATAGTAGGGGGTGGTAAAGATAATTTATCTGTTTTTGACTAGTTATAAAATTTTAATAAGACCATATTTTTTGTTTTAGCATCATTGTTATTTGTTTATGTATAAATAGACGTATACATATGTCATAAATAATAATAATGGATGTTTACCTCTTTTATATGCTTTTGCAGATTAATATTATCGGCTATTTTCCTTGGTAATGGAGTGTCTTGTAATGGAGCAAGTGTATCATCCTCATTTTGACTAATCGAGTCATATGATGATTGAGGAGGAGGCACCATAGCACTTTTTTCCTGCTGATGCAGCGGATGTTGTGGCTGCTGATGTTGCATATGATAATGATAATGATGATGCACAATGGAGGCTGCAGGTGTTGTTGTTTGTGTAGGTGTGGAGGTAGATGCGGTAGGTGATGGTGCAATGGTAGGTAAATCTTTTGGAGGAGTAATTAAAGAAGAGGTGGCACGCCGTGTACGTAAAGATTTTATGGGACCTCCCTTTTGCTTTTGCTGTTGTTGTTGAGATAACCTTCTAGAAGAGGAGGTACTCGAAGAAGGAGCAATGGTAGGCGGCCATTTCATTAAAGAGTCATCTTGAGGGGCTGATGTACTTAGTACTCTTTCATGACGTCCTCCTCCTCCAGTACTATTTGGCCATGGATATTGATGTTGTAATAATCGTTCATCACCACTACTGTTATTACTATTATCCTTTTCCAAATCTTCTATTCGACAATTCAAAGTAATGACTTCATGACGTGTTTCTGATAGCAATTCACGACATTCCAATAAATCTGTTTTTAATTTATTATTTGCTGATGCAAGTTCTTTGATTAATGTGATAAATTGTTGTTGAGGATTATTATTATTATTATGATTCGATTGTTGCTGTTGCTGCAAGTCGGTAGGTGATTCCGTTGTAGTAGTCATTGTAAATGCCGTTAAAGATTTTGTCGTAAGCTATATTCATAATATGTGCATTAAAAATTTTGAGTATAAATAAAAACATATCTATAATAATAAATAAATGTTTATGTTTATAATACCTTGAGTACATCTTTCCGCAGCTTCTCATTTGATTCACGAAGCCAAGTCAGATTATCTGGCCCACAACCATGTCCAAACTCCTGTTGGTTCAATTTTAACCTTTCGTATGCACTGCATACCGTTTCTTTTTATAATAAGGAGATGGTATTTAGCATATTATTATTTAATTTAGTTGCCTTTTGTGCATTCTCATACACGAAATAATATTATTTACCATATCTTGACTTGAGTTTTCTATGTTTAGATTCCAAGGTTAATTCTGTTTTTCTTGATACCGCTAATTCTTGTTTTGTATCTTCCAACTATATAAAATAAGATGTGAGTATCTATCTAACGAACGATAGCTAATGATAATAATAATAAGTGAATTCACCTTGGCACGTAAATTTTCTTCACGCACATCAGCTTGTCGAACCATGAATTTAAATATACGTAATTTATCCACTTCCATTGTTTCCGCTTTTAATTCATTCATGAGTTGTGTACAACGTGCATTGGCTACTTCTAAATCCGCTGCTGTTTCTCTTAAGGTCTATAAATAATAATAATAATAATGAATATCATCCATCGTCATCCACTTCCAATAACACTTGATTACCTTTTGAGTCTTTTGAGATTCCCAACTTGTTTTACTATGTTCATCTAAAAGTTCTCTTCGAGTACAATCTGCGTCTTCTAATAATTGTTCCAATTGTTGTGCTTTTTCTCGTGCTTCATCTAACTGTTGTATTATTTTGAGATATTTTGAAAGGTTACACAAACAGAGCACCATGAAATAGAAGCATTTTTTTATAAACATCATAGGGGTTTTTACCTGCTGTTCCAAATCGGCTTTGACTTGTTTTGATTCCAAAATATACGATTCATGTTTATGTAAAAGACTCTGTCCAATTTCTTTCCCTGCATCAGTATACAAGTATATATATATATATATACAAATCGAAAATAGGAGGAGAGGAAGAAGAAGAAGGGGGAAAAGGGAAGG
Source organism: Phascolomyces articulosus (assembly GCA_025677815.1). Taxonomy (NCBI): domain Eukaryota; kingdom Fungi; phylum Mucoromycota; class Mucoromycetes; order Mucorales; family Lichtheimiaceae; genus Phascolomyces; species Phascolomyces articulosus. Next base: position 180,473 of record JAIXMP010000031.1, on the reverse strand, counting down.
GGAAGAGGAGGCTATCTTTGGTATGTTATGGCTTACCAGCAGCTAAACGAGCATCTCCTTCTAATTTTTTTACAGTATTTCCTAACGCCTCAAAAATTTCACAATCGATTTGGCCACAACAACCACACTTTGTATCCAAGATCGGCGAATTGTCAGAAATGCTTCGAGAGAGCCAATCTTGAAGTGATTGTTCAATGGAAGAAGGAACAATGTCAATACCCCTACTACTGCTACTGTTACTATTACTTGGTTGTTGCGGTTGCGGTTGCGGTTGCTGTTGTTGTTGTTGTTGTTGTAAAGAGGGTGGTGGCGAACGAGTGGTAGAAGCAGCAGCAGCAGCAGCAGTAGTAGTAGTAGTAGGGCGTGATCGATTTCGTGACATGTAGTAGTAATATATAAAATATGACTTTTATATAGTCAACACACACACACACAGACGATGAATTTTGTTACAACTTTAAAGATGATATAGAATTTGATAGCGGAGCGAATCTTTGTTGTTGAATAATGATAATGGATGATATATAAGAAAGAAGCCTTTTGGAGAGTAAGAAGAAGTTTTAAAGAAATTAAGAGGAGAGTTTTTTATAAAAAAAAAAATGAGATGTTGTTTTTTTGTTGATGTTTTTTGCAGAAAAATAAAAAAAAAAAAGAATAAAAAAACCGTTTATTCAAAACGATTTGAAAAGAATAAAAAAACGATGATTATTATTATTTACGGAAGACCGCATGACGACTGTTGCTAGGCAACAATCACTTTTACTACTACCAAAAAAAGAGAAAAAAAGAAAAAGAAAGGTAACCATAGCAACTGAACGCGTGATTTGAATTCCTCTTTCTCTTCCTCTCCCCCCCAAAAATTATTTGATTCTCCCCCATGGCTAAAGAACGTTGTCATGGTAACACATTACGTCTTAAAAGCTGAAGTGCAAAAAAGTTACTTTTTTGATGGTGATGATGTACACACGCATTTTTCATTGTGTTTCTTCGTTGTACAATTTTTAAAATAAAATAGTTAGTGTGGGGAGATGGATGACGATGATGGATGACTAGTTCACATTAGGGAAATTGGCGGAGCAGTTGGTAAAAAATATCGTTTCATTGATAGGTTCATTTATACTTCTTTTTTCTTATCATTTCAATGAATAAAAATGGGAAATGCCAACATGATTTTTTCTAAATGAAAATTCGTCGTCGTATTAAATACTAAAATGCCACTTTTACTCTAATATGATGGAAGAACTCCCATTGGAAAACGATATATCAATCTATATATACTTCTTTGACTTTTTTTTTTTTTTACTATACAGTGGTAATGTCTCTTCCAAATAAAGCACCTTTGGTCCAGTCAATACTTAAATTAATCCTTGTTCTCAAGCTCACCTATTAATATAATATAAAAAGTTAAAGTTTTCATTAAACTTTTTTTCATTTTCCAATGGATGAGATACTTAAATATAAAATAAAAATAACGTTTACCTGGTTCGACCAATATACAGATCGCCACAAATACTGAGCATAAAGGCCACCGATCATTTTATATCCCCAACCAAATTCACCAACAGCGGTATTTCCTAAATAAGCGAGTGATCCCAAATGTCGGTATTGGAAAGGTTCCACTTTTTGATTCTTGATCGCATGCTCTTCTTGTGCTAATTGATTCAATAACCGACCTACATAAGCTCCTTGTTGACTGGCTACTTGGGCTGTCTATTATTATTTTAATCATGACAACGATATTTAAATGTGCAATGAATCATGTGAGATAAAATCCTCCTCCTCCTTTCTATCTCTTAAAAATGTGAATCGTCGTCTGGACGTCTGTCGTCTTATTATCATTATTATCATCACTAAAAAAAATTGAAACTTACTGCAGGTAACTGAGTCATTTTCTTGTCGATATCACCCAACATGCAACGCATTTCTTCTACTTCCAGTGTATCACTATGATCCACATCGTATTTTTTAAATAAATGGACAAGTTCACCTAAATGTTGTCGTGTTAATGGATATTTATCTTTCATTTGATCCACGGCGGTTGCAAATTCGTCCAACGATAAACTTCCATCTTTGTTCCTACATATGTACGATCATAGAAAGTGTATACTTTTAATAATCAACAGGAAATATCACCCAATCACATCCCTATAGAATTAGTAAGCACTACTTACTCGTCTGCTTCTTCAAAAATTTCCATGATGTGTTCTAAAAGTTTGACATTTTTAATTGTTGCACAATCTCCAATTGCAAATACTGATGAATCATCTTGAAGACCTAATACTCGACAAAAGGCATCTGTTTGGATGGCTCGTTGATGGACTTGCTTTCCTAGTTTCTGGGCAATCATTTTTGCAAAAGGGGTCATGGCTAAATACATGAATATACATTAGCTGAAGGAGTTATATATTATCCTACTAGAGAAAGATAGATAGATGTACATTACCAATACCCGTAGACCATAAACAAAGGCCATATGGAACATCACCAAATCCATTAGCACCTTCTTTTGTATTTTTCAACTTGTAAACTATTTTATCCCTTAGAATACGTAATACGCGTGCATTGGTAATGACATTAATGCCTTCACGATTGAATTTTCGTTCGGCATATTTACTAATATCCACATCAAATGTATTTAATATGTGGTCCCTGGATTGGATGATGGTCACTGATATATCTTCACGGAGAATTTTTGGGAACTAGAGTATTAAAATTTATGTTAGAACAGCACAGTGCTCAAATCATCAATATAATTACTTTTTAGTAATATTACTTGCCCATTTCACCAGATCTTCATTCATCCAATCATAAACTTCTGCTGCAAACTCGACACCAGTTGGACCACCTAAAAGAAAAAAATCCATTATTTCATTAGATATTCATAGGTATTATTACTTTGTCCTCATATTATGATGGTATCTCACCTCCACAAATGACGATACTCAATAATCGTTTTCGTTCTTCTGGTGAAGTAGTAGGTAAGGCGGCTCGTTCAACATTGGAAGTAACAGTGCGTCGAATCCTCATGGCATCTTGAATTGTTTTTAGTTGAAATGTATGTTCCAACCCTTCAATACCATGGGTAATACTAGTCGATCCAACAGCAATCAATAATTTATCATAAGGAACATAAAATCGTTGATCATCATCGGATGCATCAGCACCAATCACTTCAATATATTTATTTTCAAGATCAATATCTACTGCAGTGCCTTCCAAGAAATGACCATGAACACGTGATACGATTTTTCTTAATGATTCTAATAATGATCTCATTTCCAATGTTCCCTGGTAAATTTACATATCATGGTGAGAGCTATTGTAAGCAATATATCCATTACCCAACAATTCAAATGATAGATATACAAGAATAATATTTAGATAGTATGCATAAAATTAATAACTACAAAAAAAGGGTATTTTCCTTACTTACCACGGTAGCACTGGGTAACAATGGCGTAAATAAGAAATAATTATTATCACTAATCAAGGTCACATTGTATTCATCACCATGAAGTTCTTGTAAAGCGGCTACAGCGCCCCACCCTGTGTTTTTTTCCAAACCGGGTTAAAAAAGTATCATCACCAATAGATTAGTTGAAAAACAAAGATCTTTTTTCGTTTTATATATTTACCTCCACCAAGAATGACGACTCGCGGTTTCTCGATTCTCTCTAACGCTTGTGGATTATCATCATCTAATTGATGTGTGACAATCGGTAAATCTTTGGCACCACCTTTTTTCGGGTGCAAAGCCAAAGAGGGTACTGCTTTATGAGCTCCGCTGGCAATCTCAATATGTTCCACATCTTGGCTCAAGAAATAAATTGCTAATCCAGTAGCCACTGCTCCTCCCAAAGTCCAAAATAAACGACGACCCAGCTTTTTTTTATGGCCAAGTTCATTTGTTGTGTTCTCTGTTGCATAAAATCTATGCTGATGATACGTCGTTCGTCTTACTATTCTTGGTATGCCTCGTTGGAAACTAGGATGATAACGTGATATGCATGATGTGGCGGTGGAGGATCTCTTATTCAAAGTCAAATGAGATGATGATCGAGTGGTGGCACTTTTGCTACTGTTGTTATGATGAATGATGCAACAACAACGACGTGCAGCAGTAACTGTCAAAAAAGGCATTATTGAAAAAAGAGAAAAAAAGGTAACCCGAGTTTATTGTTTGAAAAATATGGATTTAATTTTTATGAAATCGGCAACTTTGTTCTGTCATCATTATTTGTTTGTTTGTCTGTCAATCGGAAGTTTTTATGATTTTGCTTTATTGTGCATAGAATGACTGTTGTTGCGCAAGTCAGTGTTTTAAGAAAATTGTTGTTGTGCAAAATGGGTTCTTTTTTGGTTCCGCCAAAAAATGATCACAACAACGATAAGATAGTCAGGGATCGCATCATAAAAAAAAAATACAAGATCATCACTTGACCTATCTGTAAAATTTCTTTCAATAGATCCTCAATATATGATGCCTATGAACAAGAACTAAAAAAAGCTTATATACTTGTCTCATCAGAAGACTCAAAAATGAGCTTATTACAATTTTAACAAGATTAGTAAAATACAGGTGATAAATTATAGTTAATACTACACATCACCATTATTATAAAACATGGCTTTATAAAAATATTCTGCAGTCTCCATATACCATCCATCAAAGTTTATGTATTGTATATTCAGATAAAACAATAATATGTTTCAATCTTCAACGTATAATACATAAAGTAGATGAAACTATGGAAACTAAAGATTGGTAGTAACAATTTTTTTTGAAAATTATAAAAGGAAACATTGTTGGAACACGAAAATGGATGCAGTACTCCCCACTATTATCCGCCATCCGCTAACTCAATATCTAAACCAATCATCACTATTCTTTGGTTTATACAAGGAAACCAGGTCTTTTTATTTATTTATTTATATTAGAATACATAGACAGTTATATTAAATTATTCAATCCGGCTTACACAAGATTAGTGTAAACAGTCTAGTGCCCATTTATGGCAACATTTTGTTCGGCCAAGTAAGCAATTCTCTCCCCTTTAATTTCAACCTTTACTAATTTCTAGTTATAAATTTATTTATTATTGTTATTGTTATATCCATTCCAGCCACACTCTCTGATTCCTAGGGTTCGCAATCGACTCCGGTAGACTCACAGATTCTCAGGTCAATGAGTATTCAATTAGATCTTTTATTTTTGTTCATAGAGTAGATTGACGGAATCGGTTAATAATAAAATACATAAAAAAAGCACACGCATTTCAAAGCATTTCTCAAGACGAATCAATCTTGTAAAGGTCTTTGCAATATCCTTTTGAAATATGTACATTGGATTAGACAACGTCGACAGATCTTTTTTTTTTACATATTAAGCAATGTTACCAAACAAAGAATATAAAATTTATTCATATATTGAGTTCTTTATAAAGAACGCTGCCAATTTTTTTATTTTATTCTATCAAATAATAAGAGGAAAAAACAAAATATATGTACTGATTGTACATAATCAATTTATTATCCTATTTTTTTTGGGTCCTAACCAGTGATTTCCAGGACATTGACCTTTGGTATGTCTTTTGTATTTATCAAATTAAAACTCTTCTTTTTTTTTCGGATAACCATGACTCATTTTTTATTCATTTTGTTTGATGGTTTATCTTAATAAAAAGCTTACTCGTAATTAAAGGTACGATTCCCATCAATGCACATTTTTCCAATGCTTGCTTCCTATAAGATAAATAACAAAGATTCATACTTCTGCTTTGATTCCTTTGTACCTATAAGATACAATTACTACGATGTATCTCCAAATGTACCAAAAAACAAATAAGGGGTTGGAGTGCCTGTACTTCCATCGGAGCTGGATCTGGAACACATTTGGCTGAGACTATAAGCAATATATAAAATTTATGGAAGACTTTTATTTTATACTTCTTTACCCGTTCACCTTTTCTTTCAAATCATCATCCTCTTCAACTTTTATACATATACCTTATCCTTCACATATAAAAAAGTTTTTGTCTGAGCGGCAACTGAAATAAATTGAAAACAGTCACTTATGAAAAAAAGATATAAAAGACCTCTGATTTCACCCATCTCAAATTTTTTCTCTCTTTCTCTTTTTTTTTTCTTTATCCTGGCCAGGGATCCATAACGGCGATTGTCCCTGGAGTAAAGAGGAAGACAGCCTTGTGCCCTCTATCCTCTTTCGCAAACAGTTGGCCTATGTAAGCTTTTCGTAAGCTCTTGGAAGTTTCTTCTTTTTTTTTTTGTGGCATTTTTTTTCTTCATCTGCAAAATGAAGAAAATAATCAAATAAGAAAATGATAAAAAAAATACTATTACTATCTTATAATAATGGTGATAATCTCTATTATTTTAAATAATAATAAAATGTTAATGTTCAAACCATAAACTTTTACATTTGTTCCAAACTGTTTATAAATGTTGTTTTTTTTATTAATGGTGGCAGTGAATAATAATAATGTGCACAGAACAAACGCGTTGTTATGGTGATAAAACGTTTATTTTATATAGTACCCATACCAATATGATTTTTTTTTACTATTACACAAGTAAACCATTCGCCAACGAATGTTTTTTTTTACGTTTGCATTGCAACATGACAAATAAAAAAATAATATTGTTGTTTATGAGGAAGGAACTATTACTTTTTTTTATAATGCGCTTACTTTATTGGAATCACTTTTGCCATTCACAATACGATCCGTGTTTTATTTTTGACAGCCTTTGTGCACTCGTTTCATAATATAGTAATACAAAAATTAAAGTTATTTTTCGGCATGAAAAACGAGAAACAAGTCTTTTTTTCCTCACTTTTATTGATCATGGCCACTGCACAAGTTCAAGCAAACTGTTTTTCAGCACCCCACGAATATCCATTGACCTATTTCACACCCACGCAATTAGATTTTACCACGATTCAAAACGCGTTTATTCAAGGAGCGGAGGCTTATCAAACACACCATTACACACAGGCTATTGAGTTTTATACTCATCATTGAATGCCCTACATCAAGATCTTCAGTATATTATTTTGTTACATCGCGCTATTGCTTATGAAAAGTGTCAGCAATATAAAGAAGCATTGGACGATTGCACCCGGATAGAAAATAATGACCTACAGCAACAACAATACCGTCCAGACGTATATTGGGTGAAGGCAAAGGCTTTCCTTGGCCAGGGGTAGTGCGCTTCAAGCTATTGACGTCTACAAGAAAGGCTCCAATATGATATCAGCTGAAACATCTTCAGAAGAAAAGCAACAACTGATGCAGCAATGGCATCGCTTGACAATTGAAATCCAATATCAAACCAAATGCTTTCACGACAATTACCTTATGAGCTTCTTTCCAAAATCCTCTCCTCCTTGCCATGGCAAACACAAGGCTAATTGGCATTAACGTGTCAGTACTGGTATAAATATATTCTCCAAGATTGGCCAGGCATAGGGTCGTGCATAGATGCAATCTCAACGAGAATACCTACTGCCACCGCTCCTCCTAACTTACCAACAAATAATCATTCATTGATTCAACTCTTACGCCACGTTCAACCGCATAATGTTAAAACGGTCAAATTGTTACTTTGCCAATGGAAACGCACAAAACGTCACCATGTCATATACGGTTGGGTAGACTTCCTCCTCGAATTGTATGAAGTGAAAGTACGGATAGTATTTCAAGTATGGTGTTTAGACACCTTATCGAGCATGGATGGAATCAAATCGAAACATTGAGTAAGTGTTGTGGGACCTATGAAAGCCAGAACGAGAGGTCGTGAAAAGGAGAAGGAAGGTTAAAATATAATGGTTGGGTTTTTATTTTGGAAAATTCTTCTAACAAGTAGTGCTTATGTGATTTTTTCTTTAAAAAAGCTATACGTCCTTTCAATAATCAACAACTGTGAGATATTTTTCTACTCAACAAGGATTCTATAAAAAAATTGGAATTGTTTCAACATATACAAAATTCGTATTTTCTTCAAGAGGTTGGATTGAATGATGCAGTACGGATATGTAAAAATATGGAAACAATCGAAGTCATTAACGAGGGTGGCTTTCTTCTCCAATCGATAAAGGCTTCACTAACACCATCCAACTGGTTTGCAACTAACCTCTGCATGATATGTCAAACGCTGCCTCCCAATACACTATCGCAGATTCTTATCAACACGCCATTATTGACATATCTTTATCTCGCCAGTTTACGTAACTTTACCGAATCATTAAATCTTATTTACAACCACGCTCCGCAGCTACAATACTTGACGCTATTAGTGAATGATATGGCTGAATATATGTCAACCACCACTTATTCTCGATTACAAGATGAACGTAATGACTCGGCCATGGGGACTGGTTTGAAAATATTATCCTTACAATTTTCCTCTGAAAAACAATCGGGCACCCATATAGATGATGTACTTGAGCTATTCGTGAAAAGAAGTCATCACAGCCTGTTAACTCTGGATATATGGTATGAGGATATTCTCACATACCCAAAGACATGTTCTGTATTGGCAGAAAAAGGTTTACCCAATTTACATGTGCTTCGTCTTGTTGCAGGCAATAAGGAAACCACCTCTAATGGAAGACATCGTATGATTTCCAAATTCTTATCTGCTTGTCCTATGCTCAAGCATATACAGTTGGAATGGCACTATCTACTAGATGACTATGTATATCAGGTCCTTGGAAAATTACCACACCTTACTGAGCTTCATCTTTTTGCAAATGAGGATGATCATGATGTTAATGAGAAACAGCGACAACCAGATTTAGCTCGGGACAATCAGTATCACAATGAAACATCAGCAATGACACCCATGGGAGCGTCTTCTACATTTTTTGAAAAAAACCAAAGCCTTTGGTCACTCCACATTGAATCAGTCTATAACCTCTATTACCCTGATCATATATTGATAGATATGATGTCAAATATCAACAAATGTCAATCACTCCGCAAACTTGATATTTCAAGGATATTATTTGACAATATACCTTTTGTGACATTTTTGGAGAGCATGAAATACTCAAGCATACACACACTGAAAATACAGGCCCCTGTTAAACCGATTGGTAAAAAAGAATTGAAAGCACTTGCCTCCATACAACATGTTGAGTATCTAGAAATCCATGATTCTAAAAAAGCCCGAGGAGAAGGCTTTGATAAACCAAGATTATTTCGATTATTCCAAGAAAATCAAAATAATGATCATCCCTTTATCGTAAATCTCAGATCATGGGTGAACATCAACGGGTGGAAGCGACCATCGTTACCATCAACAACGCCATGCAACACAGAATGTTTGACCAACGTGGATATTGATAAACACCAACAAAAAGTGAAATGCTTGCATAAAATATATTCTATCCAAGAATTAAATGATAGAAGCTTTTATGACAAGAACGATCAGACTAACTACGATGTTGGTAATAAGATCCTTTATAAAAAAGTATACTGTAAAGAATGCGGTTGTGAGCATGAACAACAGACAGGATATGATGTGAATGGAATATATAGTGATCCTCAAAATGATGTGTAATAAAAAATACATTACCTATGATTAATTTGTTTATATGGTTACTCTCATTTTTGAATTTACCACCAAATTTTCGTGTAACAAGAACATGTTATGTCCATAAATTTGCGCCTTTCCCCTGAGCGCCTTTTTTATTTTCTTTAAAGACATTTCAATGAACAATATACTCAAAAACTCAATATCAACATTCAAAATTGTACATATCAACAAACCATTTGTGACGTTACTACTGCCGTTGATCACATTGTTTAATCTCAATTACTCATAATTTTCGACATTCGAGCACGAGCTAATTTTTACTTGCAATGTCATACAGAAGCAACGTGTACTGATACACAAAAAATGATTCAATATGAACTGGGATTCGCAGTTGGATATATTTGACAGGATAATAAATACTCCATTAGTGGTTATCAACAGCAAGCGATAGATATATACAAAATAGGCCCAGAGCGAATACAGTCGAAGTGGAGCGATGATGTGCGTCCAGCAGACCGTATTAAGGAAATTCTAAAATTGGAAGTATGTATAAAAGAGGTCATGGAGGAATTGAATAGAGGACGGATTGTTATCTTTTTGGGACTTCTAACAGAATGCATTTACAAAATCACATCATTTCTACCCACAGAGGAAAAAGCGTCGTGTTTACTGGTAAGCGATACCTGGCGCCAACGTATATTTGAATGCATCGGTGGATAAATATGAGATGGTTTTTATGTCGAAGACGGAAAACAAGGCGAATCGTTGGCTATGTTAGTATCTTATTTTGCTCATCTCACTAAAGCATTGACGATCAGAACCTCAGATGACTCAATAGGCAGCACGTATCTGAAGCATCTGGCGGATGGTCACTTTAAAAATATATTTTTTAGAAATGACATGTAAATTTGTTCAGATTTATTATATAATACTTTTCATTCAGCTATATGAAACAAAAAAACATTTACACAAGGAGGAATGGAGAGAGAATGAATTATCAATTTAATTCGATAATGTCTCTATTTCGATATTATCAGTTAAGGTGGCGCAAACTCTAAAGAAGAACACAGCTCTGTTATCGAACGCTTTATATTAAACTAGTAGTAACACCTTGCCGCATCTTCATCTTTATATAGGGCATGGTTTTGTTGTGGTTATATTGGCTGAAATATTATCAGCATGCAACAATACAAGCGACATACCCTATGTTTCTTCAAGTTCTGATACATTGGTCGTTTCTCAAATTTGGATCAACACAATACACTCAAAAAGATGATTTCACGCTCCATGAGGGACAATATCCATGGAGTTTCAGTCAATGAGTCGTTTCAACAATGTCAAAATCTCGTACCAAAATTGAAGATATTTTCATCGACATGTTTAATCTGCGTCAAAAGTTAAAGATTACATGCCTAAACTACCGTCAAAATTAAAAAAAGGAGATGATGGTGCTACCATTACTTTGGGACTGAAGGTGCTGATTGCATCAAGTTTTTCCTCGGACATAGCTACTAGCTATATATTTCATACTGCTGATATACCAAAATCGAGCAACATTAATAATTCTTTACGTACGTCAATCGCTACTCGGATATTACAGACACACAATTACAAACAGTGAATGCTACATACCCTGATTTCACATTCCAAGATTTGGAATTTCTAAATTTTATTTTTTTTCCTGGGAATACGAGAGGTTTTATCGGGAGCTGCCTATGATACACCTACATTGACGACACTCAGTATGTGGTGCAGCACTACTGACATGTCTGGACTTGATAATAGTCTCGAGATATCGTTATCCTACCCGACTTCGTTCCACATGAGGGATTATCCAATTGATCGCTTTTAATTAAACGACCTCTTCCTATTGATACAGACATTAGACGTGCTAACGCTGAATTGCCTTTCTTGACACATATCGCATTGGAATATTTCAAAGTAGACCTTGTGCTTCTTTCTTTTTTGGCTGATATCAGAATACTTGAGGATGTGGCGCTCAACTTTTTACAGGGTGTGTAAACATCATATATTATACCATCGGGTTCATTATCGAAATGATATGAGGTAACCGTTTAAAATACATAAAATTTATTTAATGCGTGATAATGTGTCGGATACCACCTTGGCTACTCTTTGTTAGTGTAGCTCCTTGTCCATAGCCCAATTAGAAGATTTACGTACAATATCTGAACAAGGGATAGATTATCTGTTAGATAATACAATTACTGGCAGTTTGAAATAAGTAAATGTATGATATTAGATTATTGTCCAACCATTGACACAAGCTTAACCACTGTATTTCGAAAAGAAAGAGAAGATAAATATTCGTTTTTAATGTATAAACTATTATTTATCACTTTTTATATATTTTATTTTTACCTTTGGTTGCTAATAAATACATGTGTTTGTAGAAGAAAATGATATTTGATATATATGATATATAATATATAATAAAGTTTAATAAAAGATGTCATGTTTTTATCCTCTTTGAGATGAACATGCTTTTGATACTTTTTTAGGTGCGTTTGAATGATTTGAAACATACTTCCACTCTAAGACTCACAGAAACCATGTGATACACAGATATATTCGTACCATCATCAGAAGCCAAAGCATATGCATACCCAACATGTTCATGTTTTTGCGATTTAGATCTTACGCCATTGATGTAGAGGTGACCGTCAGATTGTTTAGAAACCGAGAGAAATGTTTCGAATCGCTTCAGGTAATAAACATGTGCATTTTGATATGTGTATGCATTTGTATGTTCGCGAGTTCTCTCAGAGTATCACATAGACAGCATGTACAATTATGAAGTCAAGCATGTATACATTGACTATACAGGCAGCGACGCAAAGATCAAGAATAAGAAACTGTAGGTATAATATAACAACAACTAAATATTTTCACTGTATCAGTGGAAGCTTATCTGTGGATTCATATGCGAATATTTGATTACTACGTTGTAGCTGAAAGGGATGAATAAATGAGCAATGTGCTTCGATATGTCCAGTATCATAATAATACTAGAAATAAGCTGGATAAGTGAAATTTAACAATGATCTAATTACCAGTTATGAATACTCAAAGCAAATACAGCAAGGCTAATTAATAATTTCTTGGCTGACTTGTAATAAAAAGTAATACATCAGAACATGTTCACAAATGTATGGTTTAGATGGACAAACAAAAGGAAATGATTCAAAACGTAACTTTTCACGAGCTACTTTATTATTTCATGTGTTAAGTACTTTCTAGTATGCCAAAGGGGAATTTCCCTTTATCCAACTCTTACTTACTCTGCGGCTTTTTTTTTAAAAAAAAAAGAATATCTGAACATTACAAAGTTTTCGATATGATTAAAATCACCTTTTTAACTTTATCGTTACCATGAATTAAAAAATAACTATATATTTACATCATTTTCAAGTGTTTATTATTTTTTTAAATGTATTTTTGGTGGAATGCTGGTTTATGAGCCCTTTTTTACTCTAGTATTATGACCCGGCGAGTTGAGTCAAGTATCTGACCCGCTAACCCTTGAGTCCAAGAACGCCCATTTACGAAACCTACTAATTTTAATACTCTCTACAAGTGAGACTGCCTATTACCTACCATACAACACCTTGCTTTATCAACTTAGGCCAAAGCTAGTCTTCTCAAAAAATAGTCAATGGAACACCCTACATCAATCTAATCTCTGGCAACGTCTCCCTCTACCAAAACAGGACGTTGATCCTCGCACTCTCAAACAAGAAATCAACAACCTCCGGACAGCTACTTTTAAAAAATCACTTTCACAACCAAATAACAAAAGGATCTCGGCTTGTCGTCCATACATAACTATAGATCCAATACTTTGGCTCCCAATGACACCCAAGGACCGTAGCCGCGTAGTTCGTTGGCGTATCGGTTTCCTACCTGGCAAACCTGTTCAATGCTGGTGTCAACGGGATGGTGCGCTTACAGCCATCTCTCATCTTATGGAATGCTTTTGTGTGCACTCACTTCTGGGTGTACCAATCACGATAACAATAGACCCAATATCTTATATTCTGAATAAATTTCCAAAAAAACCACCACAACAACAAAATCAAAAAGAATACTGGTCACGAATATGGCCACTTGTTTGTTCACTCCTCTATGACATTGATAACTGTTGCCATCCCCATGATTTTTCTACCACCAAAAATCCAGACCCAGGTCGCCAATTAATTACATGGATCAACACTGTAGAAAAAAAACCATTTCATTACGTACAACAACAGCATCCACTAGACAACAGCAGTACCAACAACAGCAACGCTCAACCACATCAGGAAGCAGGATAGGCCTTTGTTTCATTCTTTGATCCCCGACCTCTTCTAATATAATCTAAAGAAATAGCAATTAAAAAAAATAAAAATAAAAATAAAAATAAAAGTAAAAAAAAAATAAATAAATAAAAAATAAATAAATCCTCTCCACCCCTTCTTTGCCGCTACATTTTTCCTTATTGCCTTTAAGGTTTTTCATATCACTTTGCCAACAGGATCGGACTAGGGCGGATATGTCCTATTAAGACGCGGCGTTCACTTGGTCATTTCTTTTACTTTTCTTAAATAAAAAAATTAAATCTACTAGTGAGACCTACGGTCTCCGTCGCAAAGGGGGAAAGCCCCCTTTGACCCCCCGCCATGTGTTGTTTAAGGCTGGATAATAGTTTTGGGAACTCAATGCTGTATATGTGTTTTGGAAATAAAGTAATATATATTTATTGAAAGAAATAATAACCACTCGGCTTTGCGAATGGTTGTCATTTTTTTTACAGGTATAAAAACCTCATGTAATAAAAAAAAACTTTTATTAGCAGAGCTATTTCCCTTTTTGGATTTTAGCAAACGTAACTCGTAACTCGTATTACGAAAACCCGGTGGTTTTAACAATAAAGAAGATGCAAATATGGACATAAAGTTTGAAATAAAAGGAGGGCCCACTGTAATGGATGATCTTCGATTTACTGATAATGACTGTGTGAGTATCATAAAATAAGAACATAGAGTATTCAAATGTAAGTAGGGTGCATGATACCTTATTATCCGTGATAGGGAGAGACGTGCCCAATGCTGAATGCTTTAAGATACATTCTCATTAATAAACACCAGATATAAACTATAAGAAATTGTATCATATAAATAGACCAAGATGTACATAGTAGAATAAAAAAAAACTTCTATCTCTGAATTTACCTTTGAATTTTATCTTAACAAGTATAAATCGAATTATACATTTTTTTTCTTTCTAATTTACATTATCTTTAAACATGTCCCTATCCCAAAACAATAATAACATCCCCACTCAAGAAATCCACCAAAAATGTGGTAAAGGCAATATTGAAAATATGGGTATGAGTTGTTTAACTGACAATAAGCTAGATGCATTATTGAATACCTACCGGCACTTGAATAACAAGTAAAGGATTCTGACGTCAAATTTCAAGTAGCTGTGAAAGAAAATAAAGGTGCAGAAGAACAAGAAAACATTTTGGATGAATTGATAAATGTACAATCCAAAGCAAACAAATATCATGAGATATGCCGACAACAATTCCCAACAAGAGTGGAATTTATGACGAGGCAAGAAATCGATGCCCTGAAAGAAAGCCAGTACGAGGACGCATTTATGTTGCAAAGAATTAGGTCTGGCAAGCAGAACCCTAGCAGTAAAGCTATCGGGAACAAGATGGTCGAGCAGTGCGACACACCGGAACAAAAGTTAAAGAGCATGACATCTGTTCTCCATATGATGCAGCGACGGGATGAAAAGATAAAGAACTATGCGAAAAGATTTTATCAGTGCTGTATAGAGTCAGGATTGGATAAATATCCCGAGGTGATGATTGTTTCATTGCTGTCGTCATTAGAGAAGAAGAATAAGGTATATAATTTGGTATGGACAAAATTCGGTTCTGATGTGTTGAAGCAGTCGTTGAATGACATAGTCAATTATTTGGCTTGTCTACATGTTGATGGATGAATGATGTCCAGAAGTCCATAAATCAAAATAAATTGTCCCTAAATTCGCCCAAGGATTATTTGTTTGGACCAGTTTGTCGATTCATCCCTTTTCAAGCTGCATGTGTACTGAATTTCTCACAAATAAATGCGTCACATGAATACACTTGTTTTTTTTATTACTGTTGTAAACTTTAATTTCAAATAATGCAATAATCATGTAAAATAAGATCAAGTTACTCACCACCATTGGGAACTTGAAATGATAAAAATAATATGTATATCTAGAGGATAGCAATACTATAACTTTTAGTTTTACATTATATACATCACCCTATTATCAACATTAATATATATATATTTTCGGGTACAAGAAGAGATCTTGTTAGGCTGTCACACAATGCATAAACAAAGAACCCATACTCAACTTAATATAAACAAATCAGGGCTTTCTCACCTACCAGAAGATGAACACCTCTCCAGCAAAAATACTATTGGCGCCACGTCATTATTATATGATATATAATTTGTTTGGAGATTTGGTTTTTTTTTCCTATTTCTTCTTTCTTTTTGTTTCATAAAATCATCAACACATACTCCCCTCTTTATATTATGTCATCGAATCACTGTGAACAAAAAGACGCTGCTATTGTTCCAACCTATACAGACTATGATTCTATTATTCATGCATTTCAAATCATGGCAGCAAGACATAAAGATAAACCCTTTATTCATTATCCATCTCTACCAAACAATACAAGTAAATTTAAAACACTCACGTATGGGCAATTCGACATCATCACTACCTATCTTGCAAAAAAGGAATGGGGTCCTACGCTGATACCCTCAGTAGACCCTCATACTCAATGCGTTGGTGCCATTGGTCACGAATCCTCCATTCAATCTTTACTTGCTCTTTTTACAGTATGGAAATTGGGTCTCGCATATTTTCCTGTTGTTATAGGATGCGAAGAGTTGAATGCCAAGCGACTTTTAAAACGGAATAATGCTGCATACGTTATTGCATCTACTGTGTATTTCAAGACACATGTTGACTCATCATTAGTATCAGATACCACCACATTGGATTTGGATAAAATGACAAAAGTGCCCATGAAACATTGGAAACCGTATGATATAGATCAGATTCTTGCAGTAGCAACAGCATACAATGAAAAGGAAGAAGAAAAACAAATCTTTGTTTCAAACAAAGTGGATCTAGACAGCATTGCTTTAATTACGGTTACCGGTGGAAGTACTATGGGGTTATCAAAGACAGTTTCTTGCACTCATCGCGCCATGTTGTTCAGTCTTATAGATCTATCACTAAACCATGAGGATCAACTCAATGACGGTCCTATGGTAAAAAAGTCAAGTGACGTTTGGGTATCTTATTGGACTGTGGATCGTAATGGTTTTATATGTAATGTATTCTTCTTTTTTTCGTCTTTTTCTAAGGTGTTATATTGATTTAAATTCTTGTGTACATTTATCATTATTTATATATTATCGTCCTGCAACTTTATAATCATAACAGTTAAACATAAAAGTAAACATCTTTTTTTTTCTGATGCGTCTATTATATATTACTAGATCTATTTCTATGGAGTATGATGGTAGGCGCAAGTACACTCGTGTTTCATCATGATCCATATGTCACACCGCACGATTTTTTTCAAGTTTCAAAGCTATATAATCCAAAATGGACATTTTTAATACCTCGTGTACTGGATTTATTTGTCGAATATCTACAGGAGAATTCTTCTGATAATGAAATCACGTCATCAGCAAATAGGGTATTACAAGACTTCGAAGGATGTATGACGGCGAGTGCACCCCTTCGATCATCTACTGCTGAGTTTCTGACATCTCGAGGGCTTAAATTAGCCTCAGGGTATGGCGCTACTGGTAATTTACCGATCTAATGATATGGTGACTGTGTAGTAAAGAACCTTACTGGAAAATAATACATGATAAAGAGAATAATGATTACTTTCTTTTTTCTTTTACCTATAGAATTTGGAACACTATGTACGACCCATGAAAGCATGCTTGGGGAAAACATTTTTAAATTTTCCAGTTTAGCTTTGCCTTATCTCACCTTTGAACCCTTTGATGAGGGTATTTATCATCTCATCATTCGTCACGATTATCCCGGCCTTGGTGTGGATATTGGAAATCGTCCCAATGGAGACTATGAAACGTACGATCTATGGGCCGATAATCATGAGCAAAAGCCTGGTACTTGGACTCTTATTGGACGAATCAATGATGTACTTACAATGTAAATATAATAACATAGTATTTGTTTGACAGTGGAGAAAAGAAAAGAGAACAAAAATTTGTTGCCAACGGATATCTATAATGATAGGAGTCACTCTTCTCTTGGAATATTCTTTTGGTATAAATGTTGGCATGTAATATAAAAACACCTACTATATATATTATGTTAGGGAAAATGGCAAGAAAATATATCCCACACGTACGGAATTAGATATTCGTTGTAATGACGAGATCATTCACCATTGTGTAGTAGTAGTTGGTGACCATCAAAAATGTCCCGCTGTATTGATCCAACTCAAGTATGAGAAAGCAATTCACTATTCTCCAACCGAGATGATTACCAAAGGTAACAGAGAGGAATTTATAAATAATTCTATTTTGCCTCCTCGTGTTATTATTATTCAACGAGAAAAAAAAATGATACACATAAAAACTAGAAAGTGCTGATTATTATTAAACTGTCTTGCAATTATCATCAATTCAGTTTATAAAGCTGTTCGACGTGCAAATCAACGCGTACCCAAACACAGTGTTATTGACGTACCTCATATGATCTATATACTCCCACTTGACAAAAAATTACCATTAGCCTCTAAGGGAACAGTTTTCAGACCTGGCGTCATTTCTGAATTTCATCATGAAATCAATCAGTTGTATTATGACAGCAAGAACAAAATAGATGATGAGGTTCCAGATTTTACGACTGTGGACGAACTCTCAGTTAAAAACAGCAAGGATTAAAAAAAAGGATGTCGATTTCAATGTAGTTATTATAAAATATCTTTCCAGTGATTAGACTCAGGATCTATCTAATGGAACGAACAAAATTTAAAATCTTGTATTTTTACCTATATTTTTTTTTTAAAAAAAACCTATAGTATGCATAGCAGGAAATATAATATGTACGTCTTTGGCTTTATCATATAAATATTAACTGACTAAAAGAAATACTAGCGCATTTTTGAATACAATAATCTCTCGTTAAACTGTAACATTTTTCATCAGTAAACAAAAACGTTCACTTTAGTGGCCATGGCTTTTCTCCCAACCGAAAACAAACCCATGTGTTTAAACTTTTTTTCCCCTGTTTCTTCTTCTTTACATTAAACCACCATGTCAATATATACAAAGAAGATTTTTTACGTTTCACTATGGCAAAGAATCGACAACAAGAACAAATAATAATGGTCCTATTTCGATCTATATAAACTATGATTCTATTATTATGCATTTCAAATCATGGCAGCAAAACACAGCTATAAACCATTTATTCATTTTCCAACCCTCACTTATGAGAAATTCGACACAATCACCACTATAGCGCGAAAAAGGAATGGGGTTGCCATCTTGTTACACATCTTGTGGATCCCAGCACGCAATTCGCTGTTTCTATCGGCCAGGAATCAACAGCTCAATAGTTATTGGCTCTTTTTATATTATCATTGATCTATCGCTAAATCATGAGAATTAATCCAATTATGTTTTTTTGGTAGAGGAGTCAGATGATGCTTGAGTATTTCGCGTTGCCAGGCTGGGTTTCATATGTAATGGCTATTCCTTTTTTTCTTCTATTATAAATGGATTCAAGTAATTTATGTACCTCTTGTTGTATGTGTGATCTTACTACTACTTTACATTGCCATTAAAATCTAAGATATATATGTATGGCGATGAATGCACATAAATAGGTTATATTTATAGGTTTACTGTGAATACACTTTTAGTGTTTATTTAGTGCGTAAAAACAAATAAGCTGCACAACTATATATTTGAGTACTTTAATACACAAAATTGTAAAGTTGAAAGAGGAAGGAATTATATTAAATAACTTGATTGTTCATATATGGATGTTATACGATAGTTTTGTATGATTTTTGGTATATGTCATTATATAAATTAAAGAAAAAAGACCTGCTTTAAAATAATTAAATATAAATGCTCTAATAATAAATAAATTAAAAATTATGCAAATGTAGGTTGAGGTGTCCATCCATTTGCTGTAGCAATAAGATTGGCTTCTTGTTCATAGGCTTGTAATGTTCGATCCACCATTCTGACGGCTGCCATTAATGCAACGGCGTCTCCTTGTTGTTGTATAAAATTAACACGTACTCTACGTGCTCGATTGGACCCTCCCGTTGGATTGGTCGTCGTTGTATTTTGTGAAGGAATCGTTACGTCTACTTTGAAACGTAAGAGTACTGATTTTGTGGTAGTTTCTAGAAATAATTTTTTTTTAATTTTGTGTTAGGATTGGTTTTGACTTGAATTGTAAAAATAAAGGAGAGTGGTTTCTTACCATTGCCAGGTAATGTCATTTCACCTTTCCGTCGAATGTTTCCTTCACTATCTTGTCGTTCTACAATTTTACCTTCCATGCACTAAATATACCCAGTGATTTTTAATATACATGATGTCCATTTTACATAACAGTTGTCATCTATATTTATTTACCTCTTCCAACACTTGACTAATTTTCCCAATAGCTTCACGCTCGTCTCTTGCATTACAATCAATTGAGCAAACCTAATAATTAGAAATAATAAATAAATACACTTCTTCCTTCTAAAAAAAACCCTAGATTCAATTCTATATCCTATTTTAATCTAGTACCTTGGGTTGCTTAAAATGGAAAAGACCAGGAAGCCATGATGAAAGCCGAGGACTTCCTGGAGTGGAAGCTATGGTAGAAGTTTGTTGCTTTGGTGATCGTGGAGAAGGTTTTAAAGAATGACGGTGATTTAATTGGGATGGTTGAGCCATAGGAATAGCACGCGGTGAATCAGGAGCATAATAATGTTGATACTGTTGTTGTTGTTGTTTATGATGGTTATGATGGTCCAGTATCTGTTGTCTTGATTGACTTGCTCGATCAAATTCTAATTGTGTTTGTGGCGTTGGCATAGATAATCGATGTGAGGCTTTAGGTGATTTAATTACTGGTTCTATTCGATTTCTTTGCCATAAATGTATTAATTTGTTGAATTTGGAGGGTTGTTGTTGCTGCTGCTGCGGTTGTGCTTGTGGGTGAGCCTGTGGTTGTGGTTGGTGTTGTATATCATCCATCATCATCACCATACTACTGCTACTACTGTTATTGCTACGACATGTATGGTATTGATCGGATGAGGATGGAGGGGGTGGAGGAGGTTGTGAGGGTTGGAATGATTGACCCATGGTGGTGGGGGATGCTACAGTAGAAGGTGGGTAGGATTGATGTTGTGATGGAAGAGTGCGGTATTGTGAATGATGTTGTGGTGGCGGTGGCGGTGGTTGCTGTGGTTGCCTGGGAACACCAATAAGAGGGGGACAGTGTCGATTTGAAGGATGATTATGCATGACTTGACTGGAAGGTGCACGTGGAGATAGCATATGAGCAATATGTAAATGTTGTTGTTGTTGTTGATGGTGATGATGTGGATGAGGATATGGATGAGGATATGGATGAGGCTGTGGTTGTGGTTGTTGAAACATGGGTTGATGATATGGGTTTTGAAAAGGGACAGGATAATAGTATTGCTGCTGTTGAGGATGTTGGTAATGTTGAGGGAAATTGATTGGATGAGCGTATGGATACGATTGCCGTTGTTGTTGTTGTTCTATTGATGAAGGTTGTATTTCTCCAAAACATGTATTTGCTTGTTGTAGATTATTATTATATGTATTAGTATATTGCAGTGATTGTCTATTTAATGATCGATATTGTGGTGAGGGTGATCTGATAGATCCTGTTTGTTTCCTAATTAAATATATATTAAAAAGTTTTAGAAAAACTAACAAGAAAGATACTATAGCCCTATTGATTATTAATATTTTACCACGTTTCCTGGCGATGATGTTGTACGGGCGTATAAGGCCATCGCCGTGGTGGTCGAGGTGATTTTAAACTAGCAGATGCTTCTGCTCGTGCTTGGTTATAAATTAAATCTGCGCGAATAACAATAGGTTTAGGTGGAACAGGTGGAGGTAATTCAACATCACCAATATTACGGTCAGATGGTTCCTGTGATGGTGTGGATGGACTATCCACTCGTTTTATATTCGTATGTGATAATTTTTTGTCGATGTTATCATTACCTCGTCCTTCATTATTATTATGATTTTTCTTTTCATTAGCTGCAATTTTATGCATCATATCATCGATACCAGGTAATGGTTCTGCTTTAAAACTGGTGATTCCTCCTTTAGAGGCTACTCCACAGATGGTTGCAGGTCGTCTTCGTTTTGCTGGTGATTCTATAGGATATAAATTATGTGTTTTTTTTTTTGGAAAAGATTGGTACTATCAATCGAAGGTGTACAAATTGATCACTTTATTCTGGACTTACCTGATTTACGTATATCATCATCTCGATCAATCTGCCAATAATTGGTGGCATGACGTTGTAACAATACATAAGTGACTTTTTGCATATTATATCTACATATGAGATTAAGAGCATTTGGAGTTAAAATGAATGAAAAGAGAATCAAGATGAATAAAAAGAAAAATGAACGTACTCTGCATTCAATAAGGCTTCAATCACTTGTTCTGTTGTTAGATCCGTCCAAAGTACTTTGAGCGTTTCTAGTAACCGATCATCAATTTCGGATGGATCTGAAATAGGTCGTCCAATTTCTTTTGCTGTGGGTGGATCAGGTAAAATGGATGGGTTGGGAGGTGGATCCGCAGTAAACCAAGAATGTTGCTGTACCTCTTTCATCTTTTTTTTTTAGGTAAGAAAACAAATAAATCATTCATTCTATAACATTTGTTCTTATTCTAGAATTCTTTTGATGCATCGTAAATCCATCATATCTATCCATTCTTTTATCTCATACCGTTAATCTCTTTTCAGGGCGAATCACTAGAATTTTCTGAATAAGGTCGCGTGCACCCAAGGAAATATGATCTGGCATTTTGTATTTTCCGACTTTGACCTAAGTGAACGAATTTTTTTTTTTTTTTGAGTGATTCAACATTCTTTTCACTTTTGGATTTATCACTAAACTAAACTCCCCTCTTATCTCTCTGGTTTTTTTTTTTTTTTTTTTTTACCTTGTTTAATAATTCACGAATATTATCATCATCAAAAGGTAAATGACCACATAAGAGTGCATATAAAATAATACCACAAGACCATATATCGGATGCTGATCCATTATATGGAACACCCTAGATATAAAAAAAAGCCATTGTTGATGGATTAATATCTTGGTAGTATAAATGAAACGATCCTATCAATTTTTTTAATTTGAAAATATTTTTACTGTAACGATTTCAGGGCTAGCATAGTGTGGCGAACTATAAAAAAAATGACATTCTTTAAGTATTCAAGTAATGTTTATATATATATATATGATGAAACAGTATCGAATCTATCCTTTGCTTTCTTACCCGCAACTAGTTTCTAATAATGAGCCTGTAGGTTGTAAGGATGCCATACCAAAGTCAGCTATCTTTATATTTTTATTCTTGTCAAGTAATAAGTTTTCGGGCTTCAGATCTCGATGACTATATCATACATATATACGGAATTTTGTGTGTGTGTGTGTGTGTGTGTGTGTGAGTGTCTGTGTGTTACAAAGATTTTCTCTCTCTCCCTTTCCTTTCCTTCCTCAACTTCTTGCATAATAAATATATACCATATTAAATGACGATGACAATAATCTAATCCAAAGATGATTTGTTGAAAGTATTTTCGTGCTTCTTGTTCTGGTAATCGACCTTGAGAAACGAGATATTCGAATAATTCTCCGCCTTGTACATATTCTAATATCAGGTATCTAAAAAAAGGTACACAAGTTGTTATTTTTTTTTTCGTTTCTCAACAGCCCCCATGTCAATGTCAACTACCATCACAATATTAAACGTTATTGGAAGAGGGAGAAGATAAAAAAAATTGGAAGGCTTACAAATTAGGAGAATCAGAAAGATCAATCACGTCGAGTAAACTCATTATATTTGGGTGGTGAATCAACTTCATGACAGCAATCTCGCGTTTCACTGCACGTTCAACAGAAGCATTGGCTGCAAGGTGTGATTTGGAAATGATTTTAATGGCCACTTTTTCACCTGATACTTTATGAATACCGAGTTTAACGCGACCTGAATATATATCATAAGAAGGGTTATTTATTATTTTCAGGAACGCATATGGATTATTATTATTTATTTATTTATTTTTTAAAAAAAAGACGTACCTGAAGAACCTTTTCCTAACGTTTTGCCCAACCAATAATCGCCGATATCTTTACGACGTCGACTTCCTGGTGAAGTTGGACCTGGACTTAATGCACCAATAGAAGAAGGTGGTTGTAAACTATTACGATTCGAATGATGACGATAATGATGACGATGGTGATGATTATTAGGTGATTGATGTGGTTTGATAACGATCCGTCGTTGAGGTGCAGGTGAAGCAATAAGCCCAGTACATGGATTAAAGGATGGCATTTATACTATTATTATTATTATTATTATTATTATTATTATTATTTTAATGAAAAAAATAGAAGAAGAAGAAGAAATAGAATAGGAATTTGTTCAAAGAAAATGAAAGGAAAAAAGGGAATAAAAAAAATTAGATTATGAAGAAATGAAGAAGTAAAGTTTAGAAACAACTAAAGGGGAGGGTTATTGTTGTTGTTGTTATTAGTGGGATAATATGTTTACTAAGATGATGATAATAACTCTGAATAAGAAGTGTATGTTAGATAATTTCAAATCATTATTCTTTACTCGGATATTTTAAAAATTGGAGGTTGTTAATAAGAATGAACATGATCGATTCCATATAATTTATATCATGTACTTTATATATATATATATATACATCATCGTATATAAAATGATATGCTCTCTACCGCATGTTTTTTTTGTGTGTATATAAATGGGGTTGGTTGTTGTTGTGTTATGTGGTGTGGTGATTATAAAGCCGTTCTCGCCGAGGAATGTTATTCAAAAATCTCTTTATCGGAGGCACGAAAAAGATGTGTGTCAAAGGAAGAATAAAATCTTTTTTCACATAGACAAATTTCTTTTTTGTTCTTCCTGTTTCTTTCTTTATTTATAATAAAAAAAATCAATAGAGCCATAGAATAATGAACATATAAAATACGCACATACACACATACACACATTTTTGCTTATAATTTATTAGTTTTATGATTTTACTATATAAACCACTATATTAAAAAAAATCATAAAAAAATACAACATACGGGGACAGAATTCATAAAAAATTATATACAACCAAAGAAATGATGATGGTGAAATAAAAAAAAAGAACATGAAAAACTATAACAGAAAATGAAAATATGATTTACAATAATGTTGGTTGTCAAACGTGATAACGGATGTGCAAATTGACTGGTTAAAAAGAAATAAAAGTATAGAATATGTGATAATATAAAGTATAAGAATGAGGAGTGATGTTTGTGTGGGTAGTATAAGGTATATTCATGAAGAATAAAAAAAAATGGGAGAAGGAAATCATCCATAGGTGTTGTTATTGTTTATGTAATAATTATTATCCATGGGATAATACATGGTAAAAAATTGTTGTTGTGATGATTCTGGTGACGGTTGTAGTCCATGATAAGTTCTACTATTACTACCATTACTACTACTACTGCTACTACTACTACTGCTACTACTACTACTGCTACTACTACTATTACTCTGGTTATAATTGTAAAAGACAAAAGTAGTAGAAGTACTGACATCCTCTATTGATAATGATGATGATGAAGAAGTGGAAGCCATTGTTTGGAAGTAATCCATTGATTGTTCTTGACCTGGATAAAAAGTGGGTGTGATTGGATAATCACTATAACTACTACCTCCATCTACATCCATAGCACCAAAACTAATGAGACCGCTACCACCGTTATTATTGTGATTATACTCATTTCCCATGGGCGAAAAATTTGAAATGGCAGCTATATTGTTTGTTACTGTATTAGTAGAAGCGGCCGTGGCAACGATTCCAGCATTCGGATCGTCGTACGCAGGACACATGATAGAAGGTGGAGGGGACGATGAGAAATGGAAATGGTGATTGCTGTCTTTTTTTCGTTGCTCATCATGATGATGTGGTCGCTTTGGTCGGCGATCGTCACCTTCTTTGTCATAGTAATACGAATGATAATAAGCCGCCATCAGGGTACCACCCCCTTCAAGCATTGCATCACGGAACTCTTGTAAACTATCCGAAAATGCTCCATCATCATCCATATTGAGTTGATTACAAAGACACATGGTCTGTGAACACCAATCACCAAACCAATGAATTAAACTACTACTGTTGCTGTTGTTGTTGTTGATGTCATTATGATGATGAGAGTAGGATTGATCAAATGTTACCACCCAAGACGTATAAGCACAAATCAGGGTATTTAATGCCAATTTCAAGGCTATCAGTACCATGGGCTGTCCAACCATCATATAATGACCGGCTGAGACCAACGTGTAGGAACATTGTTGGATCCTTGAAAAGGTTGCTAATGATTCGGATAATGAAGCGGATCGCTCCTCGGCTGATGATGATCCGTGCGCAGTCTGGGAAAGTAATAGCAATGTGTCACTGAGAAAGAGCAAACATGTGGAATAAAAAGCATTATAATCCATTGCATTGTTTTGAGAAGATTTTGAAGAGGTTGTTGTGGAGGAGGAGGATGATGATGCTGTATAGAGATGATGAGGCAATTTCAATTTCCAATGGACAATGGCTTGTAGAAATTTATTATTACCATCATCATTGCGCATAGACGTAGTAGTAGTGCTACTGCTACTATTACTGGCGGAGATGTTGTTGCTGTTGTTTTGGTGCGTACTAGAAGTATCATATGAAAACGTTGAAAGTGTTTTTGTTTTTGTTGGCTTTTGTGTAACATGAGCGTAATAGAGTTTTGCTAACTTGATGAGCTCTAGAAAGTTTGTCAATATATGGGATTCATAATCGAAAAAAGTAGTTGTTGTGTTGTTGTTGATGGAGGAATGTTGTGTGGTTGCTGGATATGATGAATGATGAAAGAGTTGTTGACGATGATCGACATGATGATGTTTTTCCATCCATTGATGACATACTACACTTTTTTGTTGTTGTTGCGGTTCCAATAACAGCGCCATACTAACGTAAAGTAACCAGCGCAAACTATATACTGTCATGGCCATTTGCTGTTGTTGGTGGTAATGTTCCTCCAAAACAAAGTGATCCAATATAATACTTGCTCGTTCCAAATAATCCATGCAAGGCAAAGTAGTAGTCGTTATTTCTTGATATTTGTGTAATAAAAGATACGTTTGTGCAGCACCAAGAGACCACTTGTCCAAACAAAGTGCCTGCGCCTGATGCATGTAAGTTTCGGCGGCGGCCGTACTTGGTGATGGCAGCAATGATGACGCTAGTTGGGATAATAATAAAGAGTTGTTATTATTGGTATTGTTGTTATTGAATAACTCTGGTGGGCGGATGCAACAAAAGAGAGCCAGTAATGCGGAATAGACGGACAGTTCGGCAGGTGGCTCATGCAGTAACGGAAAATACGGATGAATATATCGGATGTAGGTCTGATATAGAAGCGATGCAAGCTGAGCATTTTCGGAAAGACTAAAAAGTAACAGTAATATGGATGAAGGCGGCACAACATCATTTTCATTCGTAATAATAGGTAGGTGACAAGAAGGGGTAGAGGAATGGTAATGGTAATAGTTGATTTTTTTATCGCTCATCGTTGTCGATGCACGGAGTCGATCGGTCGCATCATCCATGCAAACAAACTTAAATGCGGGAAATTGATGATATATGGAGTGCATTAATGCGGTGCTTTGACTCATTCTTTGTTGATGTTGATGTTGATGCGGTGGGATAATTTGATCATGTTCCAGACACACGCCCGATTGTGAACAGTGGGGTGATTCTTGCTCCTGCTGTTGCGGTTTTTGTTGTTGTTGTTGTTGTTGTTGCTGATAATAACAATGTTGTTGTTCCACAGAAAGGTCCAGACTATCGTAGTTGTCAAAACAACGATTTTCATCAGGAGAGGTATCTTTACTCGAAAACACACAATAAACGTTTGCTTTTCGACAATTGGAACAAACACCCGATCCGGGAATACCAATATCACACCTATTATGATAAAGAAGATAGTTATTCATCTTGTTGAGTAATATGTAATTTCGATTATGTAAAGAGAAAAAAATTCATGTTACAAACTTACTTTGATTTACGTTGTCGACAAAAATCGCATGCTTTTAAAACTTTTAATTTTTTATACCGTCCAGGGTCATTCATATCCACAAAATAATATTCAACAGGTTTCTTTTTACGATTGGCCATCATGGATTAAAACAAAAGATGAGATAGTATTTGAAAGAGAAATTTGAAGTGAGAGGATAGTAAAAAAGGAAAAGAATGAGAAAATGAAAAATTGGATTCAAAGAAGAATTTTTATTATAAGAATGATTATTTTGGGGGAGGAAAAAGAAATAAAAATTAGACCTCCGTTTGAGTGAAAAAAAAAAAGGTGCGTTTAACTTGTTCAACACACAACAAGATAAGCTTTTTTTCCCCAGTTGTTCCTTATATATCATACAAATCCGATCGGTGATGAGGGGACATGCCTTCATTTGGTAATTCTTCTTTTTATTCATTGAACATTCTTTCTGGTAAAGCCGTTGTGATTTACTACTGATTACTATTATAATTAAATGATAACGATGGTATATTTCTAACTACTATAATATATTAAACGATGATAACAACATCATTTGTTAATGGAATGAAAAAATAATGCAATACATCTTTCAAACTTTTTTTTTGTGTTCCTAGTGATTCTATATAGGTATTGTCTGTCCATTTATCATAGTTGATGTCTTATTGTATGACATGGATTCTAAATATAAAAAAAAAATTACTAACATTTCACTTGACCATGAGATACCCTCGTCTTATTAATTAATAAGGTGCGGCGGGACCATCTCATTTATAAAAAGTTATATCTCGGTAACTAATATTCAGCATTTTTCCTGATCATTTCAACCATTCATCATCTACCAAGTGGAAACAATGGATTAGTAAACATATCCTCATTGTAACAATAACTAGATTTTGTTACCGTATAATCGGGTAATAACTAAAAACAATGTTCTACCCAATTCATAGAATAATATAACGTCTATTACACCTACTGTATATAATAATACTATAAGTATATATATAGAGTAGATATGATGTCTTATTGACGTAATAAATTTCTATTTATTCATTTGCTTCTTCATGTTGGCCATATGATGATGGATGAGCATTGACTCTCATTTTTTAAGCATGCTTTTCCATCGTTACTATATATACATACAAATATTAATTACAATGTGTTCAAGAAGAAGAAGGTATGATAGTATACTATGAATGAATAACAATAATGAATGACACTGGGAATATTTGAAAGAGAAGAACGGAGGTTTTTTTTTTTCAGTGATCAAGTACAATAGACTATTTTATCCTGTTTTTTCCCCCGTAAGGGAAGGTCTGGGGAAAAAAACAGACTGGAAGAAAAAATGTATATTTCGATCATGCTCTTTTTTTTTTCTTCTTTCTTTCTTTCTTTCTTTCTTTCTGACATAATCAATGGGTACGGGTCAATTACGTAAAATCATTGTTCCCTTATTATTATTATTTATTATTGTTCACAATAGATTTGTAATATAATAATAATTAATGAAGGCTAGAATCTCTCAAAGAAAGAACTTGTCGAGCAAACCCAAATTCCAGTCTTCAAACAAGTCATCTTTTTTTATGATAAACAAAGAAACTGTTATACGGATAATAATATCTATGTGCATAATATAAATAATAATAATAATAATAATAATAATAAAAGATAAACACACAACACAAAGGGGAAAATATAGAATTGTATATGCATGTGCACAGTTATTCAAACAGTAGCAAAACCCCCACCATTATTGTTTGAATCCGCGGGCGTTTTCGTTTTCGTTCTTCCCTTTTAAAGCAAGAAATTATATAAATTATCTGGGAATAATATATAATTGCATAGAGATGAGGGAAATATACAAAGAGTATTACATATTTGAAAAGAATAGTAACCAAAAATTACTATATATGGATGTATAGTATTTACAATCCACTTAGATCCAATAACAAACGTTACTTTATTATTATCATCATCTCTCCTTGTTATTATTATTATTAATATCAGTAACATACATATGTATAAGGATGCAAGTACAATACTACGTAGTAGATAGAAAAAATAGAGGATATAGTAGTAGCAACACTTGCCTATTTTCAATGTGTAACAATAAAATCATGGTGATTCATAATATGTGAAAATTGATATGTTATAGTGAATGTGTGTGATGCTAAGCCCCTATGTGTATAATAGAATGATGATGATGATAGATATTCACGATATTAATAATATGTTATTTGGGGTCCCTACCCATCATTTTTGTAGTTGTCTATTATATACCAGACGTGGTAAACAAAAATAAATAAAAAAAGAGAGGATCGACCGTTCCGTTTTGTTGACAGATTACTGATTTGATATAAAAATCCAAACTAGACATGTATACAATGAAAAAGAAAAATGCTTATTTTCGTTTTGATTGGTTCCATTTATGAGTTATCACGATTTTTTTTAAAAAAAGGAGGCGGCTTGAATGTTGTTTATTTGTTTGTTGCATATAATAAATAATAAAAGATATACTTCTTTTTGTTTTTCCATTGGTTCCAAATATGTGGATATGTTGAAATGTTGGGGGAGAAAAGGAATTTAAATATACAGAGTTATTATAAAAGTGGAACGTACATAAGAATACATGCAGCTCGGAAACAACAGATAGATGATGATGACGTTATCCATAGAAAGAAGAAGAAGAAGTGTCTATTCTATTTTTCAGAAAAGGATCATAAAAATGTTGAATCAAGATATACATTGGCTTAAAAATTAGTATTACATACTAGAATGGCCTTGATCCATGTAACAGTATATATTGACTCACAGATCATTGGTCTCTATTATTTGTAATACCGCTGTTAATGGACATGGCGAGAGTGAAGGTCTCGAAGAAGTAAAAAGAATATTGAATTACCTTTTCTCCTCTCCTCTCCTCTTCCTTTGTTTTTAAACAAATAGTTTCACACGGCGTGTGTTAAAACGCGTTTAGAAAAATAAAAAAGTTAAATTTAAACTTGTTTATTTGATCCCTCAAATAGATAAATATTTACATATAATTTAGACTTGCTTCAAAATAACCCCAACTCAAGTCTCAGCATGATGTTACCATTCTCGCTTGACCATTTTTTTTAATAATATCTCACAAGTCTTCTATCATCATGAACACAAAAAAGCTGCCAATTATTGCTGTTGACTTCATAATGATGAAAAATGATGGGAATCCAATAGTTTTGAATCGAGACCACTTCTTTCAATAGAGGTTCAATGTACATATCAGGCAATAGGATGTGGTCTGTCGTACGTAAAACCCATTCCACTTTTTATTTTCAAGAGTTACCTATAACGTGCATGCATGATGGAACTTCTAGCCGAGATCTTTTTTTTTTATTCGAGTAACACACCTGGTTGTTCTTGGGAAAAGGGTTCTTTTCGTTTCATTTTTTTTTCGAATCTTTCACTAAAACAGCAATCGTACGTAACAAAGATGGATAATCATACGAGTATCTTTTTATGGATAAACGTAAGAATGATTCTTGATCTGTATAATGATTCCTCTCTTTCTTTCTAAATCAAATTAGATAACTTTTTTTTTGGGTGTGTAGAGAACGGATTGTACCGGGATTATAATGATATTTGATAATGTATATATCATGGTGCAATGTTTTTCTTGTTCCTATGTGCTGATCAATAAACGATATGATACTATCTCTATTTTTTTCCCATAAGCCTTATATATATCTACCGATAAGGATTCGAAATTTTAACCTAGCTTTACAATAGAACAATGTGTGATTAATATTATATGAGTTTAAATAATTAATCATTGCTTCTAGTAGATAGGTGGCTGTAGTTCTAGAAGAGTTAAAAAGACTTGAGAATGAGTCATTTTCACAATGCGTATGCAACAGTAAATTTTTATTTACCTCTCTTAAAAATAATTCCTTAAAGTAGGTAAACCATTACCCAATAGCTTTATGCACGTGCCATTCATCGATGTGCACTTACCGTGCAACGAGATTAGTTAGGTACATACTTCTTTCACTACTTAGGAGAAGAACCAAATCAGTGGTTTATTAAAGTGGAGAATGTAGCATTTTATTATAAGGTGAGCTATATAATCAATAATAACATCTTCTTTTCCCACACTTGAATAGTAGGTACGTACATCTTCTTCTTTTTGGATACATAATTGTTGTGAAAGTCCTTTTTTAAGGATTTCATCAATTTTTTTTTTTTGATCCAGAGGATTGATGTATGGTACTATGTGACATGTGTATCCTTTTTTTTATCACTTAGTACGTGGTACTCATCTTGAACTTTAAAAAGTTACTACCCCCATCCACATATCTTGTGTTCCCGTAGTACGACTACTACGTTGAGAAATTTTATAAAGCTGTTTGTTTTGACGGATCCATTTTATCGAATTTAATCTCCAGTCCAACCATAAACCCGGTTGTTGTGTAAATTGTTTTTAGTATATATGCAGATCTACTTGAAGTTGATCCATTAAAATAATTAATTATATCTATGATAAAACTTGGGGTTTTTGGTAGAACACATGATATTAATGTAGACCATTCTTTTATGTTTCCAATGGCCCAAGACGAAAGATTCTTGTGTAAAACTGATTTTTTTAGTTTGCATCTTTGGATCACGAGTTCAAAGTGATGTTGTTGACATGTCTAGGATATCTGAAACACTAATGAATGATTACCGTTATTGAATCTCTAATGGAATTTAAATTGATTATTTAAACAACATTGATATGCATGTCATGTATAGTATAGACAAAAGATAAGCAACTCATTAGGTAGTACATACATATCAATGACTCTATGATGGATGCCAAGCATACATACTGCACCATATCAAACAGGAAGGATGTTTGTACAATAAAATCATAAAAATATATTTCCTTTCTAATGATTATTCATTTCTTGAATATATACATCAAATATGCTACGTAATTAACTTTTTTTTAAGATCTTCTACACAATTCGTATAGTTTGTATGTTTAAAAATAGAGATATGCTACTACAGCAACAACACTACCATGTTAAAAATAAAGATACGACCCAAATGTCATTCAAATAAACAACGTGGCGCAATGGATGCATAAATTATATCACAAGGGTAATGTCAATAAGTAATTCCAATGATTCTTTATAAAAATAGCAATTCATGTACATTTTGTCACTATTCATTGCCGCTCATATATATATATATATATACATGCATGACATCTTCTTCAATGATATATTCACTGGTTATGCCTCAGTCAGATTCCAGTACATAATCTGAAATTTTCATATGTTTTGTTGATCTATATACATCTAATAAACAACAGCAGTATGGGCTCGTGTAAAAGATCATCATTTAATGTTTCTATTCCTTAGTAAGTGCTGACATATTCATCCAGTTCTATATATGGACGTCAGTAATATAAATTTATATCTTACTTGGTTAAGGAACCCGACAGAATGGTCGATGGCATGTTACATCCAAAATTTTTGCGGAGAATAGGAAGATACTTGCTGTGTACAAGTACAGATAGGAAAAGAAATGATGTCTTCAAGGTATTCTCTACTCCATAAAAGAAGTATCTTATTCGATTATTTATATCGATCGAGTTTATATTATTTAAAAGATATTTGAAAAGTGCCTACTGTAAATAAACATAGGCGTGTTTAATAAGAGCATTCTCAAGTCTTCTTTTAAAGTTTATTACGCCACCCGATGCGTCTCTGAATTATTGCTTATATATAAACAAACGAGCGATACTTTTTTATTAATAATAATAAATAACGATAAGTGTTCACACATTATGTCATAGCGACATCATTCTCATTTTTGTTCTAATGGTTTGGATGTTTTAGTTAGATCATTACCACAAGGAGAAAGATAGACATGAAAAACAGGATTGTATATTGAGGGAAAGGAAGAAAAGTTGTCAATGCGACAAGGAGGATTATATGAAACATTCACTAATTGTTTGTTGTTTGAATTGACCACAACTGATTCATTATAAAAAAAAACGTAAGCACCTCTCCAATTCGTGTCTTGTTATTCCCTCATCATAAAAACGAAACGTAATTCATAATAAATAAACAAGCCATCTCCTTCTTGACTGCTTTATTAATAAGGTTCACAAATATAATAAGTATTATTAGTTGCATTATTATTGTTGTTATCCAATATAACTCAAGTGTAACAACTATTTTTTTTCTTCATCCCACTCCATACCATTTTCGTCTAATATCACCGGTTCAAACGCAAGTTGAAACGCAATTTTCATTGGCCAAAAAAACTTGTACAGAGCGTCACATTAAAAAAAAAGAGATTTCTATTATAGAAAGAGAGTGTGTTATTTTCCTTAGTATATTATTATTAAAACCCTCTCCCCAAAAAAGTAGTTTTTGTTTTTTTTCAACTACCTTTCTTTCTTTTCATCTCTATACCTTTCTCTATTTTTTTTTCATATATATACATTTTTTTTCAATCGCGCGCGTATATTCTGTGTGTGTTTTTTATTTTTAAAGAAAAGAGAAAAACGCAAATTAGGAACCATTTTACACATTTGATTTTTTTTTTTTAAAAAAGAGTAACCAAAAAAAAAAAAGAAAAAAAAAATTGATTATAATGGCCGAGGAAGATGTCGAATTGAGAGAAGCCCCAAATACATCACAATCAAGTGTGGTTGATGATTTTTTGGCGGCATTATTTGCTCGTCCAGCACCCAAAGAACAAGAAGAAAAAAAGAATACTACTCCCTCATTGGATGCACCTACTATTACTAGTAATAGTACAAATCAGAATGTGAATACTACTGCTGCAAATAATAATACTATTACTACTGCTAGTACTACTGATGATGAACCATTGCAACAACGACCATTGACATCTGAACAACAACAACAACCTTCGTTGCAACAACCTTATTCACCAACGCAAACCTATCAAGCAAATGAACGTAATATACCCAAGAATAATAGTAATAGTGGTGATGGTGGTAATATGGGTCAGGCAGGCGTAAAACGAGACCGTACTCCAGATGAATTTGATGAATATGAGATGCTTTCTAAACGCAAACATGGATCTCGTGCAGCACACCAAGAAAGTGGTAATGGTAATAGTAGTAGTAGTAATAGTAATGCTATGCTTACTAGTAATATGACTCTTGCTGCAAATGATGCTTCTATTGCTCGTTATTCTACTATGCCTGTGACTAGTAATATTGATAATACGATTTCTTCTCGTGGCGATGGAAATAGTCGTGATGCTGGTGGTGGTATGAATCGAAATAGGATGTCTTCTACTTCTTTTGTGGGTGGTAGAGCACCTAATGTAATGACCGAAGATACATCAAGTCATCATCATGAAGGAGATCGTCAGAATATGAATGATACTACAATTGGTAGTCCTAGAATGGGTGGTATGATGATGGCTTCTTCGCCTAGTCATAATCATCATCAACGTGCTCCTATTCAAAGGAATCGTGATCAAGTTATACCTGACGCTCGTATGGTGGTTCGGGGATTACCCCATGGTTCAAAGAAACGTGAAATCCTTGACTATTTTAGCAGATATGGTCCTATCCTTGATGCTTACTTTAAAGATACTGCTGGTTTTATTCAATTTGCTACGCGTGATGCATGTATGGATGCTTATCTCTCTGAAAACGGAAACTATTTTCGTGGCTCGCAACTTGGTAATGTATCTTCATATATATTCTCTAATTCATTTATCATTACAAGATTTAATCATAGTGGGATGCTTATCTCCTATTTTTTTTTATTTCATTATCTCCTAACTTTCCCCCTCTGTGCGTTTGTTTCTAATCAATCATTTTTTTTCTGTTTTCATTTTCTCGGGTGGATGCGTTGAAAAAACAATTATTTTTTTTATGTTTCATATGTATAATCCAATGGCGATCACACACATACACACAAACAAATTTTTTATCATGATGACTATTCTTTTTTAAATCACAGAACTCAGTTTCTCTGGACCAAGAAGACGTGATCAGAAACCACCACGACGAGGAGGTGCAGGTGGTAGTGGTGGAGGAAATGGAATTGAAGATGAATATCGTACCAATGCTACTACTACTGCTTCATTTCGTGGAAACAGACGATTTCAAAATGAAAGTAACAACCGATCTACACGAAAATTCGATGAATATGAACCTGATCGTTATAGAGACAACAACAGCAATAATCGACGTTACAAGGCTTATCCAAGTACTTCACCTACCAGAGCTAATAATAGTTATCCTACTAGTACGAATAATAATGGATATCGAAACGCCAGTCCTCAACGGTCTCATCGTTTTAATACTACCGACAATTATGAAAATGTGAGCAATCATTCGATGGACCATTATGATGGTGGTAGATATGCTACTGCTGCTTCTATATCGACTCATGGCAGTGTTAATGATGCTGGTGCTTGTATCAATGGTGGCACTGGAAGAGGAAACACTAATAATACTATGGCAAGTGGTATCAATGGAAATAGTTTTGGAGGTAATCATAATAGTAATGGAAATGTATTGAATCGAAGAATTTGGCGTGACGAGCCAATGGAGAAAGGCCCACGAGCTCCATTACGGGCCAACGATCATTACCAACCACCAAAACATGATGCTTTTCGTCCTAATACTGCTTCTTCTATTGTATCCCCTTCTCAACAACCACTGCAACAACAATCTCCTGCTGCTACTCGCCAAGCATCTAGTTCCATCTTATCCAAACGTACTGGAAATGATATTCCTTTTGTTCAAATTGTGGCCTGGGACAATGTGAGCTCAAGTTATACCGATTTTATTGAGAGATCATTTAGAATGCAACGTATTTCTATCCATACATTGCATTTACACTATGGTCAAATCAGTCGAGAAGAAGTTGTATCTCATTTAATCATGGAAGGTGTCAGAGCTCTTCTTGTTGTGGATAATTCAAAACAAGCGCAAGGTAGAATTTATTTACAAGTATTTGAACCCAATGAAGAGGCTGGTGATGGAAGTGTTCGATTTGATGGTAAGTTTGCATATTATTCTTTTGTCCTACATGGAAAGGAAGTGTATTTTTTGTTGGGAATTTTTTTTTACTCAAAAGAATATATTTACCTTTTTTTGGGTGTGTGATTATTTTTTTTATTGTATAGAATATGATAGTATTTCGGTTGAGGAAGCTATTGCAGTAATGCAACGTACTGTTGCTCAACAACAGCAACAACAAGGATCGTATGATTCTTCATCTCAATCATCTGTACAACCATCAAGGCAAAATCCTACTGCATTACAACAAGCACCTTATGCTGCACCACCTTTATCTCAAGTTCCCACATCTGCACCAGTAGCAGCACCTCCATCCATGCCCGTCATAGACTCAAATACATTATCATCTCTTATTACGTTGGTGAAAGGTATGATGCAACAACAACAGCAGCAGCAGCAACAGCAACCACCACCACCACCTGCACAACAACAACAAACATATACGCCACCAGTGAATCTTGTTCCTGCTCCATTGCCACCTCAACAACCATCATATCTTTCTAACCCAGCGTTAGCCAATATTCCACCCGCATTATTAAATTCTCCAGCTGTACAACAATTACTGGCTACCATGAATCAACAACAATCTCCTGCGGTATCATCAGAATCCATGAGTAGAAATACAAGTGATACTTCGTATTCTGTTCCTACGACTAACAGTCAAACAAGTTCTTCGATCCATCCTAACAATAGAGCTGCTTCATCATCTTATTATACTGCCTCTTCCTCTGAATATAGTAATAATGCTTATCCTCAGCAACAACAACAAAATGCAAATGGCACTGGTTATCCACCTACTTCCAATAGTTATTCTCAACAAACTTATTTGACAACATCATCACCATTATCGAATATGGTAAATGGAAATAGTGGTATGAATGGAAGAGGAGTAGTAGGATCGTCATCATCGACATCATCATACTCTGTTGACAAGAATGAAAATAATAGTAATAAAAATAACAATGTGGTTGCTCCTGCTCCTTCTTCCTCTGGCACAAGTGTTTCTACTTCTCCAGCTACAGCAAATGCAACCACCAATAGTAGTAGTTGTAGTAGTACTACAAGTATACCTGCACCTGTTGCAGCAACACAAACAACACCATCAATGAATGGTAATAATAATACCCTAGGCAATCTACCCATTGGGGATATTTTGGATAAGCTACAAATGTTTACAAAGCAACAACAGCAAGCACCATTACCTCAACGACAGTAAAAATCCAAAAAAAAAGAATTGTGTATATATATAGATATAACGTTGTATATTTTTCATATATTCTCTCTCTTCCTCCTTTATTATTGGTTTTTTTTAACTCTCATCACATACACCCTTCCCTTTTTTATTTGTCTTTGATTCGAAAAAAAAAGTCGAGAAACCAGGGAAAAAATTCATTTTATAATAAAAATTGTCATTTGTTCATATAAATATATATATATTTGTTTGTGAAAATTCAAAATTTTTATTATTACGTATTTATTTATAAACATGAGAAACAAATTACTGAACATGAGTACAGAATTTCGGGTTATATAAGAGAATATAGTTTGGCGTTGTTCTTTTTTTTTTTAAAAAAAAAGATAGAAAGTGAATGCAAGAAGTGTACATAGTTCAAATAGTAGAGAGAAATGATAAACTAGTTAAAAGAAGAGAGAGAAAGAAAGAGAGAAAGATGAGAGAGAATGGATGGATGCAAATGATATCAAAGACGAGGAGAAAGGATGGATGAATGAAGACTTAAAAGTTTTTTTTATGCGTCTTGTAGTAATTGATTAAACCATTGGTGGAAGCATCATGGGATTCGACTTGACCAGGTTGACCCAATTCAGGCAAAATAGCCTTTGCCAATTGCTTACCCAATTCCACACCCCATTGATCAAATGAATTGATATCCCAAACAATACCTTGAACAAAGATCTTGTGTTCATACATGGCAATCAAAGCACCCAAAGTAGCAGGCGTCAATTTTTGAAACATGATGGAATTGGTAGGCTTATTACCCTTAAAGACACGATGAGGCACGATATTTTCAGCAGCTTGAGGACCCATTTCTTGTCTAACTTGGGCTTCATTTTTACCGACCATCAAAGCTTCGGTTTGAGCAAAGAAATTAGATAATAAAATATCATGATGATTTCCCAAGGGATTATGAGTTTCAACGGGAGCCAAGAAATCACAAGGAATCAATTTGGTGCCTTGGTGGATGAGCTGATAAAAAGCATGTTGACCATTGGTACCCGGTTCACCCCAAAGGATAGGGCCCGTGGAGGTTTGTACCTCTTCACCGGAACGTGAGACATATTTACCATTCGATTCCATATCACCTTGTTGGAAATAAGCGGGGAATCGATGCATGTATTGATCGTACGGTAAAATGGCTTCACTCTCAGCCTTGTAAAAGTTGTTGTACCAAATACCCACCAAGGCTAAAATCACGGGCAAGTTTTGGTCCAAAGGTGTTGACAAGAAATGATTGTCCATATCATGGGCACCTCGTAATAATTGTTCAAAGTTATCAAAACCAATGGCAATGGCAATGGATAAGCCAATGGCTGACCATAAGGAGTAACGTCCTCCTACCCAATCCCAAAACTTGAACATGTTGGCAGGATCGATACCGAATTCAGTGACTTGTTTGGTGTTGGTAGATAAAGCAACGAAATGTTTGGCCACGTGTGCAACCTTTTTGATTGTTGGGAATATTAGGTGAGAAAAATGATCATTTACGTTATGTGTGGAGTAATGGATGAAGAAGTGTTACAGAACTCATGGATATTTTTCCAGGTTACACACAGCCCAATAACAACAACAAAATAAACTACCAGATGATTTTTATACTTACATCCTTTGCTTCCTTCAAAAACCATTCTTTAGCAGAAGTGGCATTGGTAATGGTTTCTTGAGTCGTAAACGTCTTACTTGCCACAATAAACAAAGTGGATTCAGGCTTGCACTTCTTAACGACTTCAGCCAAATGAGTACCATCAATATTCGAAACAAAATGCACATTCAAGCCATCTTGAGCATAGGGTTTCAACGCTTCTGTCACCATGACGGGACCCAGGTCCGAACCACCAATACCAATATTCACCACATCTGTAATTCGTTGACCCGTATAACCCTTCCATTCACCTGAACGAATAGCTGTAGAAAACTCCTTCATGTGTTGCAAGACCTCACGTACTTCAGGCATGACATCTTGACCATTATCAAACATGGGTTTATCACTCAAGTTACGCAAAGCGGTATGTAAAACAGCACGATCTTCGGTAAAGTTAATATGATCACCGGCGAACATCTTGTCACGCATCGATTCGACTTGAGCTTCCTTGGCAACTTGCAATAATAACTGGAATGTTTCATCCGTAATACGATTCTTTGAGAAATCTAATAAAATGGACGCGTCGGTACTAGCACCTTGGAATTGACGTGAATATTTTTCAAAACGTTGATTATCTTGAGTGAAAAGATCCTTGATGACAATCTTGTTGCCTTGAGCATCAAAATGGTCTTGTAATTTAGTCCACGCGTTTAAACGGTTAGCCAATACCATCTTTGTTTGTTTAGTTTTGAGAAAGATAAAAAAAAAGGTAAAGAAAAGAAAAAGGAATAAAATAAAAAAAATCGATTTCGCTTTATTTTTTATGTGTGACCGACACAACAACACGCAAGCACTAAAAGAAACCCGCAGGATGAAATTTAAGTGGATAAAAAGCCAAGCAAGATTTTCCCGACCGAAATAGAGCGAGCACCCCCAAAAACGAGGGTAAAAATAAAAGGAAAAATGTCCGGGTTCTTTTCTTTATAATCATTTTGTAAGGTCTTATTCAAAAAAGCTTATCAAGAAATTAGTTAGCTTATTATAAAAAATAATACACCTCTTTATAGTTTTTTTTTTGACACGGTCTGTTTCGCTACCTTTTTTTTACGATGATATTCTCCCCCAACCAAAATAAAACTTCTTGATGATTATATCAAGTAAATGCCCCGAGAAATCCAGCGTTTTCCAGTTCTTCTTTACATATATACACTTGCGGAGCTCTTTGCTAATCTTTCATCATCACCAATTCATTTATTATAATGCAACGTTTATTTAAAAGGATTACATCTATGAATGATCGATAGATGACGCGACCTTCCTTTTTTTCCGTTTGGTTCTATTCTCTTTCTTTCTCTCCGCATTTCTTTTTTTTCTTTTTTTTTTAAAAAAAAACGCGTCCCATAGACTGATTAAAGTTAACCACTTATTGTCTTATTGGGGGAGAGAAGTAGAAGAATTTGATCTTCACGTTGGGTGAAAAAGAGATTCTATAATGTATCAAATTAAAAAGGAATGGAAAAGAAAGGAAGGGGAAAGAGGAAAACCCGTCCCGATCCGATCCGCTTGTTGGTTTTGGAGAGACAAGTTTTCTACCTGGTTGCTTGACGTATACACATGTTACAAAAAGTTCTCAATTATGACAAAGATATATGATATTACAACCAATCTAGTTGCAAAATGACGATGTATTTTATTGGCTTCTATGGCTTTGTTATTCAATCTTTTATTATTAAGATAATAAACTTTGAGATAAATGTTGTTCGCTGTAGTAGTATTAGTATGACGTTGTTGCCCCATGCCTCATGACGCTTATTCAGCCATTATTTCAAAAGAAGATTATTCATAATCTATTATAAAACCCACACACTATGCATTAATAAACAAAATGCTGAATAAGCCAAGTCAAAGTGAACATTCTGGTTTATTGGATTGGTTAAAATAAATTCGGGGGGCATTGACCAGTTTTTGTCGTTGTTTCGGCGATCGTTGCTCCGTTTTTTTTTTATTATTATCCATTTTTTGTTATTAATGGCATGACGTGTATAATATACCTTTTTATGTATCTCATCACCTTTTTCTTTTGTATATTATTATCTATTCAACATAATAAGGCTATGGAACGTATGGAAAGCGAGAATATGTACATACCTCTGAACCATTAAGTTTGACCACGGTTATTTTCGCACTGGAGCGATCTTAAGTTTAAGATTGGATGTGATGATGAAAGATCGTATGGGAGCGATCACATCAAATTCCTGATGATGGCTAAACCATAATATTCTTTTTTTTTATTACATTATAATAAAAAGGGAAGGAAGGACAAAAAAGCATAAATTATAAGTATAAAGATTTGATGGATGGATGATGGGAATCTCTCTTTTATATGTAATTTAAGATCAGCCATCATTTTTTATCTTTCTTTTTCCTTATCTTTTATTATTACTATTTTTTGTGGACATCAACTCTTGTTTTTGTTATTCCAGTAAAATTCATGAACTATTAATTGGTAAGTATACGTGTATATTTGGATTGCCGCAAAAGAAGATGATTTTTTTTTATTTATCCAACTATATGTAATAAAAAGGATGATACATTACATTTTCAATAATATACAAAAAAAAAAAAAAGATGATAAAATGGTTTGAATGATTGAATGTAAAGGGAATAAAAGGAAAAGATTCGCCAATTTTACGGTAAATATAATAGTAATCAATCACAACAGCCATCTTGATGATCATCCAACGTTTTACATTCTTTGCAATACATATGAAAAACACGAACATTGTTTGATAATAAATGTCGATAACGTTGTTGCTTCAGTAATTCAGTGGTTTTCATAAGAGTTGGTAAGATTCGTCGAACAATGACAGTGGCTGTTCCATTATACAATCCAGAAATGGAATCTTCTCTCAAGACAACATCG
Organism: Phascolomyces articulosus; assembly: GCA_025677815.1. Taxonomy (NCBI): domain Eukaryota; kingdom Fungi; phylum Mucoromycota; class Mucoromycetes; order Mucorales; family Lichtheimiaceae; genus Phascolomyces; species Phascolomyces articulosus. The sequence goes on along the minus strand of JAIXMP010000031.1, from coordinate 137,651 downwards.
ATCACACCTTCATTTTCTTCATCCATACTGTCGACATCACCACCACTCTCAATGTCAGTATCATTATTATTATTTGTACACCCATCATATCCATTGTCAAACATTTGGTCCTCTTCATTGAATGATTTCTTGATATCATCACCGGGTTCAGCAAATTGTTCATACAATGTTTTTTTTACTTTATATTGGTTATCCAACGCCAAATCAAATAAAGGATAAGCAATATAAATCACATCTGACCGAATATTCATGAGTGGTAAAATGACGCGGTTATTATATCGGACACCTTGATGCAATGCTCTGTCCTGACGAGGTCATGATGGAATTCTACTTCTATGATCGTGGGTTGATTGTCATTGTTAGGTAAGAGATTCACAGGTCGCATGGGACGCTCTTATTTCACCCAACTGGTTTTCAATTTTGTACATGATTTTTATAAGAGCAGAAATTTTACCTTAGCCAGTGCTTTTTTTTGACAAAACCTTTCTACCATTTCGAAATGTTCAACATGGAGTTGGTAAACTAATCATAACGAAGTTAGTAAATACATTCAATAGATGTTATTTTCATTGTAGAAGTCAAAGGATGTCAAAAAATCATCATTACTCAATAGAAGAATAAAAAGAAAATGGAATCTCACATATAAAAATCATGTCACAAAATTGAAATTTATTTCAAAACCAGTTGGGGTGAAATAAGGGCGGTCGCATGGCACTGGTACTTTGTTTCCCACTGAATTGGCTCCAGATACAGTTATAAGCGCGTTTTAATTCTATTGGATCACCAAAGTTGAAGACTAAAGGATCATAACTTTTTGATAATTGCCATCGAGGAAGGTGATGAGAATTGTCGACGCCAGGAAGGAACATTTTTTTGTTTTATTTGTTTTTTGTTAAGAGTAAAGATAATAAAAAAAAGTAGTAGTTTATTTTGTTTGTTGTTATTGAAGAAAATAAAAATGACGTCGAAGAAGGAAAAAGGAAGAGAAAAGCTTATTTGATGGAATAACTATAATATTTTATGTATATCATGTTTGATATATAGAACGCGACCATAACAGGTTTTTACAGAATATTAACAAGTGAGAAATACTTAGAGCCACAACAGGAATGCTTAATGTTCAACAGTGCATCCGCCACGTTTTTAGGGTCCGCTATGAATTATGTTTCCTTTAGTGTGTGCGTGGAGATTACACCAAGCTTTTTTTTGTTCAACGTGTTCCTTTCATCGTCGCTTACAGGGACAATTTGGGGTTTTATTTTTTTTTAAATTCTATTCTATATTACACTCTCTTTAAGAAGAATACTTGTTTGAAAAGAAAAACACGCGAATAAAATCTATATTACGAAACGTGAAACAACACCATCCAATATATAAAAAGGTTGTCTATAAGTAAAAAAGGACACACACACATAACACCTTATTACAACTTTCAAATACATCATGGCCACCACCGACCTTTGTTACACACTTGTTCATCAAGATGACGCGACCGAACAGCCTACATTGCAAGATTTTCAACGAGCACTCGAAAAAGGATCCGATGAAGTACGCATCCAAACCATGCAAAAGTTGCTCATCATCATGTTGAATGGGGATCCCATGGAGAAACTCTTGCTTCATGTCATTCGTTTTGTTTTGCCATCCAAGAATAAGCAACTCAAGAAATTGTTGCACTTTTATTGGGAAATCTGCCCAAAGACAAAACCTGATGGTAAATTGAAAGAAGAGTTTATTCTTGTTTGGTAAGTTTATTATTTTCTATACTATCGAGTTTATTGTATTTTGTCTTTTTTTTACACATAAACGTTTCGCTAACATGGGTATTATTATTTCTATAGTAACGCGTTACGAAATGATTTACAACATCCAAACGAATATATTCGTGGAGCAACACTTCGATTTTTGTGCAAGATCCGTGAAGCTGAAGTTTTGGAACCTTTAATTGCTTCTGTCAGAGCTTGTTTGGTAAGGGTCTTTTTTTTAAGGATGATAGGATATATATAAAAAAAGTGAAAAACAGAGCAAGTCGATTGACATAATGTTTAATTATATTAGGAACATCGTCATTCCTATGTTCGTAAGAATGCTGTTTTTGCTATTGGTTCTATTTATCGTCACTTTGATTTCTTGTTCCCTGATGCACCTGAGGTGATCCAGACATTTTTGGCTAATGTAAGTGTTGGGCAACTTTATTTGGAATAGAAGAAAAAGTGAATTTTGAAAGGAATAGGATACTGGAAAGATGAATCAGAATATCCAACTCAACTAGGGTTCTTTTTTAAAAATAATAGGAAGCGGATATGTCATGTCGTCGTAATGCATTTGTTGTCTTGTGCAATATTGATCGACCTTTGGCTGTTGAATATTTGTTACAAGTCTTCCCCTTGGTACCTCAATTTGATGAATTGCTTCAGCTTGCTGTTCTTGAATTGATCCGTAAAGATAGCAAAGCCAATAGCGTCAACAAGGTATCGTATCAATATAGATGAATATGTAGTAAGATCATGAAAAGTAAGAAGAGAGAAAGAAAAACTTAATTTATATGCGTGTATCCTATAGGGTGCCTACATCCGTTGTGTTTCAGAATTATTGACAGCTGCTTCCCATTCCGTCAAATATGAAGCTGCCAATATCCTCATGGTTCTTACATCCAACCCAGCTGCTGTCAAGGGTAAATATAAAGTATAAAAATTAAAGATAGAGATCTTATGACATTGGATCAACTCACATTCCAACACGTTTTTTTTTCCTCTCTCTAGCTGCTGCCACTTGTTACATTGAATTGGTTGTCAAGGAAAGTGACAACAATGTAAAACTAATTGTCTTGGATCGTTTGGACAACTTGCTCTCCAAACAAGACCGCATGTTGGACGATCTCGTGATGGACATTTTACGTGTCCTTTCCAGTCCCGATATCGATGTACGTCGCAAGGCCTTACGTATTGCCATGTCATTGGTCTCTTCCCGAAATGTTCAAGAAGTCATTCTCTTTTTGAAAAAGGAATTGGTCAAGACTCACGATCAAGAATACGAAAAGAATACCGAATACCGTCAATTATTGGTTCAATCCATCCACTCTTGCGCTGTGAAATTCTCTGAAGTTGCAGCCAATGTGGTCCATGTGTTGATGGAATTCTTAGGGGATTCCAATAACCCCTCCGCTGTCGATGTCGTCTCCTTTGTTCGCGAAGTCATGGAAAAATTCCCCGGTTTACGTCGTTCTGTCTTGGACAAACTGTTGGAAACATTTATGGATATGAAATCAGGCAAGGTCTTCCGTGGTGCTCTTTGGATCATTGGTGAATATTGTCAGGATGCTCAAGAAATAGATGAAGCTTGGCAACAGATTCGTTCCGCTCTTGGTGAAATCCCCATTCTTGCTTCAGAACAACGGTTGTTGGAATCTGCAGAAGAAGATGAACAATCTTCAGAAAAGAAGGAAGATGACCATACCAAGTCAGTGCCTTCCAGTAATGCAGCTCCAAGACGTATTTTACCTGATGGTACTTATGCTACAGAAAGTAGTTATACCGCTCAACCTTCATCAAGTGCTAAATTGGATGCTGTCAAGTCCGCTTCTAAACCCCCTCTTAGAGGTAAAAAAAAAGAGAACAATACGGAGAGTGCTTATTGTAGGATGGGGAGATGGTGAATAACCTTGAAACTAAAAACAAAAATATTGATATGTATATAGCTTTGTTGTTGGTCAATGGTGATTACTTCTTGGGCACCGTCTTGTCTACCACTTTGACCAAATTGGCTTTACGATACAGTACCATTGTCAATGATGCTGCTGCTGTCAACGCACGTCGTGCAGAAGCCATGTTGATCATGACAAGTATTATTCGTGTTGGACAAAGTCAGTTTGTCACTCATCACATTGATGAAGATTCTTATGATCGTATCATGCAAGATATTCGTGTTGTTGGTAATCGTCAACATGAAAAGGTTATTGATAAGGTCTATCTTGAAGATAGCCGAAATGCATTTGCTAAACAAATCCAAGCAGAAGAGGTAAGAAAAAAAAACTTGATTCGAAATCATAAATGGGCGGGGAAGAAGAAAGGGGTTTGTTGATATTTTTGGATGGGATGGCATGAACTAAACCAGGATCTTACATAAATATAGAAACGAGCAGCAGCTGAAAAAGAAAAAGATAAAGCAGCTGAAGTACAAGTGGATGATGCTATTGTATTTAGACAATTCTCTAAAAAGACAAATGATACTGGCGTAGATGAAGTATGTTATTCAATTTTTCTTCGGAATTAGCCATAAATTTATATTTCATTTATTAATCCATAATCTTTCTTTGCGATATAGTATGAACAAGATTTGGTACGTGCAACTGGTACCTTGGATACTAAAGATGACTTGATGTCCAAGTTAAGTCGCATTGTCCAACTTACTGGTTTCTCTGACTCTGTATATGCCGAAGCTGTTGTTAATGTACATCAATACGATATTTTGATGGGTAATTCTTTAATTCCTTTTTCAACCCCCTTTATATATTAATAGATATACTTATTACATCCCTATTCTTTAATATACAGATGTTTTGATTGTCAACCAAACCGCTGAAACATTACAAAACTTGACTGTGGAATTCGCCACCTTGGGCGATTTGAAACTAGTGGATCGACCTGTCGCTCACAATTTGGCCCCGCACTCTTTCTTGACGGTCAAGGCTCCTATCAAGGTCTCCTCGACTGAAACCGGTGTTATCTTTGGTAACATTGTCTACGACTCCAACACAGCCAATGAAAACAGCTCTGTGGTTGTATTGAATGATATCCATATTGATATTATGGATTACATTAACCCTGCCTACTGTACCGAAACACAATTCCGCAACATGTGGAGTGAATTTGAATGGGAAAACAAGGTCAATGTCAATACCAATATTTCGGACTTGCGTGTCTACCTCAAACACATCATGGATTCTACCAATATGAGTTGTCTGACACCTGAAAAACAATTGGAAGGCGATTGTGGTTTCCTTTCGGCCAATATGTATGCACGAAGTATTTTCGGTGAAGATGCTTTGGCTAATTTATCTATTGAAAAACCAGGGGAAGGTCCTATTGCTGGTCATATTCGTATTCGTAGCAAGACCCAAGGTATTGCTTTGAGTCTAGGTGATAAAATTACTTTGGCACAAAAAGCAGCTGCTTAAAAAAATAAATAATATCATTATATAAATATAATAAAAACCGTATACTATATTTCTTTTTCCATCTTGTCCTATTAAAAAAAGTTGCCTGTGTACGTTTATGCGTTCTTGAATGAGATGTTTGTTTGAAGTGGTTCGAATTTGGATTTCACAATAACAAAGTTTCTATGGCAGTAAATTCATTCCCGAGGGGGTTGGCTTCAATAGATATACACAATTAACACTCTGCTTCCTTTTCTAATGTAATTGTTATTGCAGTCTTTCGTATAAATATTTTACCATGAATTATCCTCATTGAAATTAGTGAATAATATATATCATAATACCCTCCCTCCTCTCTCAATAGTAATAATAATAAAAATGTACACAATCTTTGTCGCTCTACAACAAGTTACAACCCGTGTTGGTTATGTATTTTATTAATCATGGATCTTTTGGTTTTTTTTGTTAATATATGCGAATATTTTTTTGTTGTTCAAATTCAAACAGGAGGGGGATGTGAGTGTTTAATAATTAAACGTTTATTTGGACAAGGCGTGTTGGATGGCTTCATAGACTTCGACTTCAACCTTAGCAGCGGCCTTTTCAGCATCAGAACCGGCACCGTTGGCAACCTTTTGTGCTTCAGCAAGGGCAGTCTTGACATTCTATTATGTAGATTGATATCAAAAGAATTATCAGGTCAGTTGACATTATTCTTTCTTATATAACCTGTATCCAATGTCCTCTTTTTTTTTGTTACTTGTAAAAAAACCGCGTTTAAAATTAAAACTCTTTTTTTATTTACCTCAGAAGAGATTTCGTCCAAAGCAGCAGCTTCAACAGCGTTAATGTTCAAGGTGGAATCAGGGTTGATGATGGCAAAACCACCAGAGACTAATTTGACGTGATAAACAAAATAAAAAAATGAGTTTCTTTTCCCCTTCCATAGTAACGCGTCCCAATTTTTTGCTGTTATAATATCTCTCCATCCTGTCAAAAAATAAATCTTACCAAAGAACTTCTTAGTAACATCACCGGATTCGATGACTTCAACAATACCAGGGTTCAATTGTTCAATGGTAGGAACGTGGTTGGCAAGGATACCCATGTCACCAGAGGTGGCAGCCAAGTTGACTTGTTGGACATCAGTCGACTTGTAGATAGCCTTGTGGGGCAAGACAAAGGTCAAACGAAGCTTATCAGAAGCAGCAGCAGGTGCTTCTGTAGCATAGCTTCTAGCTATATATATATATATAAATAAATAAATCGAAATGAAAGGGTGTGTGTGTTCAGTTATTTGTTGTCATTTTTTTGTTCGGGACTTTTCATCAAAAACATAATTTCTCCCGATTTTTTTTTCAAGAAAATGAAATCATGAAACAAAGAGAGAGTATTGGTTCGTTTCACTTTTTTCATGTCGAAATAAAATATTATATCTAAAGCAATTACCCAAGGCAGGTCGAATGGCGGCGCGAACAGAGCGAGCGAAAACGTTCATGGTTTTGGGAGGGACGAAAAAACAAGTTTGGAAGAACGGTTTTGAAATTTTTTGTTAGCCGTTTAGTTGCAGGCCATGCTTTACCCCCCGCTAAGCGCCATGGGGTGAATGTTGACGTCAGTCACACCGAGCAATTTGCGGTCCGGACAAGGCAAATATATTGGATTCCGAACTAACAGGTTGTATTTTAACTACTATGCCAGCTTATTTTGTATGATTGTACCTTTTTTTCCCTTTTCAAATTTTACACATGGGTTTAATATTAACTTGCATCTTTTTGTTATATCCAAACAGAGTATCTACTGAACGAAATATATACTCATAGAAAGACATTGAGATGTTACAACCTTTATAAATATTAAGATAGTACTAGATAACATAATTCATTTATATTGTCAAAAAAAAACAGTTCCATCGTGGCACACATTAAATAATAAATATCTATCTATTATTTATTAAATCGATCCACTCCACCCTTTCCTTTATTATATCATTAAATGATATTCACTAATTTCTTTGGAATTTAAAAGCTACGAGCCACGCAAAACAGTTTCTCTCTGTTACCCGGACCGGATACGATGCCTAGCAAACTTGTACGTATCTCAGACATGAAAGCGGTAGATGGTGCTCAAGTAAACAAAGAGTACTGTACTTTATCTTATTCTTGGAATCAATCTGGAAAAGTCATAAAGGATAAAACCAGTAAAAAATCAAAACGAATAGATGAAGACAAACACAAAATTATTTTACCAGAAAAGAGCAACATCAAAAGAGTACAAAATTTTATTCAATATATGGGTATTAAGGATCATGTGAGATACGTCAAATTTGAAGGCATTATTCAGCAACTATGTCAACAATTTACCATCCACTATCTATGATACGCCCAAATGTGCATAAACCAAGAGAATAAAGAATAAAGAAAACGTGAAATACCCAACATGCATCTTACCTACAGTAATACTTACTGCACAGTTGCATTGATATTATAGCTGATTTCATCCGTGATCAGTCTTGTGGGACGGGATTCTTTGGCGTCTTGTTACAGCGGCTTTACGTACTTGCATGTGAAAAACTAGACTCCAGCTACTATCAACAGTTATTTTCATTTTTCTGGTGGTCAAGAATCATATTATAATGGCTAGTGTATAAACATCAATCAAGTCGTTTGTGTTTGGTGTTGAAAAATACATCTTTGCTATACCGTTATTGATATTCTTTCAAGTTTGACATATAGTGTGCTTATCAAGTAATCGATAGAGGCTACTATATATTATTATAAAGGTACTCTTTATATGATACGTAATAGCACATAAAATGGTAAGTACTAAATAAAACATTTTTCGTGATGAAGAGAGTCGTTGAATGTGTTTCTAGTACTATATCCATTCTAATCGTTAGGTTTGTTATCAATAACCACACTATTTTCATAGTTTGTTTCTCTGCTTACATATATAAAACAATAGATGAAAAAAAACAACTATTTTACAAATATACTTGATAGTAATGGTAGGGCGGCATTATATATATTAGTATGACCACTAATTGAATAATAACCATGTTGATATGATGTGTCCGTTGAATCAGTCGGTTGAATGTAGATTGCTGTCTGGAGAAGCGCAATTAGATATTCTTTTATATCTCTATCCAACGTTATAAATGCTTTCTCAATATATAATTACTGTTCACTGTTCTTCTGAACATTGCCTATCTATACGGGTCAGCTCTGTGTTGTACAGAGTAGGAACTTCTCTTTACCCCAAAAAGTGTCAAACTCGATTTTGTTTTTGTCCTGATGGATGGTTAAGAAAATAGTGGACATTATGATGATTAGTAGTGTTTTGTGAATGCTCTTTGCGAAAATACCAATAGTGGTCAGAAAGACGCAGCATGTAATGTTACTCATGACCGCAACCTTCATTCAACAAAGTGAGGATGACATCAACATAAACTGCTACTACTATATACTCGCTGTAATAACGCAAAAAAGAAATATCAAGAATAATAGAAAAATGGTGCAACTGGAACAAGACGGCGCTTTGATAGAAGGAGAAAATTATTAGCAATTTGCTTGTATTATCATATGGAGTATTCCAATTACACACGAATTCCATCTTATATGCTTTGAGGTGCTTTTTTCTTCTTCTTTTTCTTCTTAAAACACTGAGAATAAGTGGGTTCGCGAAAAATGGGGGAATACAATGTAAATAATAGCCAAAAATGAAATAAATAATAACATCATTGGAACAGCAGAATAGTAATAAAACACATAAAGAATGGCAGTATGGTGTTACCTAGGTATATAAGAAATTTGTTACCTCCATACAATATGTATAACAAAAAAAGATAGAATATAAGTATAAGATTCAACTGAGTGGTTATATTTGTTTATTTATACGTATAACGAGAAAAAAACATGCTATACAATAAACAACACTAAAGAAAAAAATAAAGAAAATGCATTAAAAAATCATATACATATTATTTGGTACCACTGCTAGTATGCATATTTATATAGATCGATAATTACCAATATCTAAAAACCTGGTTTGCTATATTTTGGACCCAAGAATTCATAATTAAATTGTACTGCTACTCGCGACAAATCCAATTCACGAACAATAGCATTTCTTGATACATTCTTAATGCTGATAAAATGCAGGTACGTAAGGTTCTTGATTTTGGAAATATGATGAATACTTTGATCATTGACACATCCCATTCCATTGAATTTCAAGGTTTCCAAATGAGGCAGCAAGGACCATTTTTGGCACAATGCTTCATTCAACAGTGTTCCTTGTTCTTGAACTATCTCCGGATCGATAGTGGAAAATTGATTACTATCATCCATATAAGACAGTTCAATGACCTTGAGTGACTGAATGCTGCCAAGACCTTGCATAATGTGTCCAAAGTGAGGGTGCTTTGGATCATATAGTACACTCGGTGCCAGGAAAATTCGTTCCAATGAATGGTTGGAGTTGGATCGAATGGCTAAACCCTCTAAGAGCGATGCTATGTTACCATAGACAGTTGCATCATCGGTTGGCAGAATGGATGCCATAATACGAATTGTTTGTAAGTGGAGTAATTCTTGTGTGATGGTATGTACGATTTTCTCTTGGAACTGAACACAGCGAGAGAGGTGTAAATAAGTGAGATGGGGAGATTTGTGCAAGATGCATGTCAATAGATCATCCAATTTTCCTTGGATATTGTACTCCATGGTAGTCACTGAAAGATGTTGAAGTCGAGTAAAAAGAATGCTTTTGCTATTACCATCATCATCGCCGTTTTTGCTATCCAAAGAGATTGTAAATGTCGATAGCGGCATTGGAGACATACATGTTTCAAAGTTGATATACAATGATTCGATACTGGTAGCGTGTCGACGCAAGAGTATTTCAAGTGACTGTAATTCATCTAATTGGATAGCAATATCTCGTAACCCTTGGTTCATTTCTGTCATTGTAAAAGTAGTAGAGGATGATGGTAATGTCATTTTATTCTTCTGATATGGGAAATCACTAACGAGCTCTTCATTGCATTCAAGACAGGTAAGGTATTTACAATGACGATGAATCACATTGAGGATTGATTTTGATGTTGACAGCCCAATCAATGATAATTGATCCAAGTTGGGAAACAATGAAATGAGTTCGTCCAATTCATCTTCCGTGATGAACTGTTGTCCATAGGTATCCATAAATGTAAGTGTCAAGCCCATCAGTGTGTAGTGACGATGCGTCTTTATGTTTTCATCCCAATGACCAGTGTTTTCTGGCGTTAGTATTAATTCTTCTGTTGTTGATATAGTAGTGGAGAGGGAGGATGCAGTAGTTGAATGATGGTATGCAAACTGTTCCAATTTTTCACATTTGGATAAGACAGTCTTGAATGGAACAAAGACTTGACCTGAATCAGAATACCGAGCATCGATTGTAAGGTGTTTCAATGTAGGTGCGACTTTAAGAATCGGATTCAATAAATCACTACCATATCCTTCACCACGGTCTATTACATGTTATAAAAAAAACCTCCAAGTCTTAATAAAAAAAAGTTCTTCTGTGCCACATGTATTTATAAAAGCCTTACATGTAATCGACAATTTTTGAAGCTGCTGATAATATCCCTTTCCAATTGACTGATACATGGCATCAAACATTTCTGTTGGTAATACAAATAGTTTCAACTCCACAATGTGATGAGCAACATGATGGAGTAATGAAATATCATGAATGTCCAGTTTATCTAATCCCTTGATGATAATGCATGACCAACATGTGCGACAATCTGAAACGCGATCTCGCCAACTTTGCGATGTGTCAAGTAAGGTAACACGGTCCTTTATGTTCAAATAGTCAATGATATGATCAAGAATATCATAAGGTACGTTACTGATAATGTCAAAGTAAGACTTTTCGTCACCACCCAGCATCTTTTTTTGTTTTGAGATAGAAAACGCGTCTGTTCAGCAAAGAAAGAAAGAAAGAGGAGGGGTGGTGTATGGAATAATAAGAAGAGTGGATTTTCTTGTTATAGATGATCAATTAAATTATCCAATAAATGAAGCATGGTTTGATATCCTCTTGAATCCTCGATCCATAATAATGGTTGGCTATATAAAAACAAATATATCACTTTTTGCAAGTAATGCTTTTATTATTATTATTAAAATGAATACAATAAAAGATAATTCTTAGCTATTACTACTAGTATGAAATGTATGCCATTTTAATATATGAGTCAGGAAACCTTACTGTTACAAAAAAAGTATTTGGATATGTCCATCCATAATAAAATATGGTGAGGCGCAGCTTTGCGGCACATTCTTTGTATTATTTCGGCTGTGCAGCTTCTTTATTCTCTTTTTCGGGTGATTGAGTTTGGAACATTCAAGAAAAAACCGCGGGAACCTTTCACAACTATATATATACTTGGCTGTTCTTACTTTCCTTATTTTTTTATTCTTTCTTTTTTTTTTTTCCAACCAAACCCATTCAAATAAAGAATGAGTGCTGAAGAATTATTTGTGAAAGCAAACGAAGCTTTCTTTGACGGTGATCATGACGAAGCTCTTGACTTGTTAAATCAAGTCGTTGCTCTGGACCCTAACCATTGTGAAGCCTATTTGCGCAGGTAACAAAAAACACACCACCATTTTATTCTGGTCCATGGATAACAAAGAAAAGAGAACTTACGATATTTTGAATGGTGTGGTGTTTTGAATTTTAGAGGATCTATCAATCAAAAGTCAAAAAGATATGATAATGCATTAGCTGATGCCAACAAGGCCTTGGAGATTTCAAGTGGACCTAAAGGTACACGTAGTCTTCTCGCACGCGCCAACTTGCAAAAAGGGTAAATATCAATCATCAAATTAAATGATTCTATATGGATAAAGGAAGAAAGGGAAATAAAAAAAGGAGGACTGATAACTTATGGTATATATGTATATTAGCATGGCACTATTCTGTTTGAAGCAATACAAAGAAGCCAAGGAAAACTTTGAAGTAGTCAAAACGTTGAATCCAGACGAACGTTCATTGGCAACTTGGCTGCGCAAGGTGGAAGACGTATTACCAGCTGAAGAAAAACCTACTCCCGCTCCCACTCCCGCTACTCCTGCTGCTGTCTCTGCTGCGCAAGCACCTGCCCCAGTTGCACAGGCTGCCGCTGCTCCTACGCCACAAGGTGTTCGTGCTAGGTAAGAAAGAAAAAAGAAGAAAATATTTCCCATTCAATCCATACTCATAAGTTCCTATTCTTATGTGTATATTTTTTTGTTAGACATGAATGGTTCCAAAACGACACTTTTATTACCATTGAAGTGTTTATCAAGAATGTTAAGAAGGACGCTGTTGATTTGGGCTTTTTCGAAAAATCTGTAAGTAATTGATTGAAAGAGGAGGAAGACAAGGAGACACATCATCTATAGAAATCACACACGTATCAAAGGTGAAATATATATCATTGTTATGGAAAATTAATTTCGAATTTTTTTATATGGATATTTCCTAGTTATCATTATCGATCAAGATGGCCAATGGATCCGACTATTCTTTAGAACTCGATCCTCTAGCTCATGAAATTTTACCCAAGGAATCCTCCTATAAGGTGCTTTCTACCAAGATTGAAATCAAGTTGAAAAAGAAGATGGATGGTATCAAATGGGGCATGCTTGAAGGCGAGGATGAAATTGTGAATACCAGTAAGTATGGGTGGAAGAGTGATAATAATATTGTGATGGGTTGTTTGTGTGGATACAGAATCCCTACTCCTTCATGTTTGTTAACGAATTGTATTATGTAATAATGATTTTATAGTGGCCACTGCCTCTAATTCAAGAAAACAAAAGGATTGGGATAAACTTGCCCGAGAAATTGACAAGGATGCTGATAAACCTGAAGGAGATGCAGCCTTGAATACACTATTCCAACAAATTTATAGCGGAGCAGATGAAGATACCAAACGTGCTATGATGAAGAGTTTTGTTGAAAGTAATGGTACATGTTTGTCTACCAATTGGTCAGAAGTAGGTGCCAAAAAGGTGGAAACCAAACCCCCAGAGGGAATGGTCGCACGAAAGGTAAGAAAGATAAAATCAATGGAGAGAGTGGGAGAGAGCGAGAGAGAGCGAGAGAGTGAAAGAGTGAAAGAGAAGTGTGGGGAAAGGAGTTTTTAAAAAGTGGGGTAAAGGTTATCTAACTAACCTGCTTGTTCTATTTTTCAATAGTATGAAATCTAAAGATATTCAAAGTTAAAAAATATGAAAATAATAATAAAAAAATTTGCATATAAACAACAGCTATAGTATATAATATACTTATGAGTCCATCTATATATAAACTATATATAAATGAAAGTTGGGTTTGTAGGAACAACATGATCGAAGTTTTAGTCAAATCGCGCTTTCATGTGCAAATTTGTGGGGTAAACCAATTATTCCGAATCTCATGCTTCTCAGCTATAAATTTTTTATAAGCAAGACCAAAAAATTCATTGTCATTTTGCATATGGGAAACGTAACCTTCGCACGCACATAATTATTATTAAAGCAAAGAGGGGAAAACCCCACAAAATTTCATTTCGTGAGTAGCAAGCATTAGCTTATATCGAGTGTGTATCTTATTTTAACCTTTTCTTTTTGCTTCTTCTTCTCTACTTCTTTTCACCCCTTTTTGTTTATTTTCTTTTCTTTTTCTTTTTCTGTTTCGTTTGTGTTCTTTAAACTTGTCCTACTTTTAATATACAAAAAAAAGTTATGGCTCCAACATCTATTCGTAAAGTTCTCATTGCCAATCGTGGAGAAATTGCATGTCGAGTTATTAAAACATGTCGCCGTATGGGAATCGCTACTGTTGCTGTCTATTCAGATAGGTAAATAATATACAGAACATTGTTTTATTCTATTCTATGACAAAAAAAAAGTAAATAAAGCACGCGATATTAATCATAAACAAAACAAACAGTGATGAAAATGCTGTATTCGTACGTTTGGCAGATGAAGCCTATCATATTGGGGCTTCTGTAGCTGCTGAGTCTTATTTGGATGGTGAAAAGTTGATTGCTGTATGCCATCGAGCCGGAGCTGATGCTTTGCATCCTGGCTACGGCTTTTTATCAGAGAATGCCGATTTTGCTCAAAAGGTCAAGGAAGCTGGTATTAACTTTATTGGTCCTACCCCAGAATCTATTCGTGCTATTGGTGATAAGATTGCTGCCAAAGTCTTTATTACTGAACATGCTCCTTCTATTCCCTTGATCCCTGGTTATAATGGCCAAGATCAAAGTGTTGAACGTCTTGAAAAGGAAGCTTCTCGTATTGGTATGCTCCTGCATGATTATTATTTCTTTGGCTGCTATGATGCAGTAATGAGTAGTTGCAATAGAAATTTATTGTGACATGTGTGTATATTTCTTGAAGCATATATTATTTATTGAATTAATTTTGCATGATGACTACTAGATTTCCCTGTTTTGTTAAAGGCATCCGCAGGTGGCGGTGGTCGTGGTATGCGTGCAGTTTATGAAACTGGCAAGTAAGTATTATCCCATCCTTTTGTTATTATATATATTTAAGTTGCTTGATTTCTAATGGTCATTTAAAATAATAGACTTCGTGAAGAAATTGAAGCTGCCAAGGGTGAAGCTTTGCGCTCCTTTGGATCCGATAACTTGTTGATTGAAAAATACTTTGAAAGTATTCGTCACGTTGAGGTAAATTATAATTGGATAAAAATCCTTCCTATACTACTACCATATCTATGGGATGACATAATAGGTTAAATATGAACAAAACAATCCCAATATTTCTATGAAATATATAGGTTCAAGTCTTTGGTGATAAATATGGAAACGTATATCATATCAATGAACGTGATTGTTCTGTACAACGTCGACATCAAAAGGTCATTGAAGAAACACCTTCTCCTGCTGTCGATGCAACTTTACGTCAGGCCATCACAAGTGCTGCTGTTGAACTTTGTCGTAAACTTGGTTATGAAGGTGCTGGTACTGCAGAATTTATTTTGGTAAGAATCCATATTTCGTTTTCATCTTAAATGAAGAACATATAAATATAAATATCTTTACGAATATATAGGATGAAAAAACCAAAAAATTCTACTTTTTGGAATTGAATACTCGTTTACAAGTCGAACATCCAGTCACAGAAGCTATTTCTGGATTGGATCTTGTAGAATTACAAATATTGGTAGCTCAAGGTGCCAATTTGAAAGAATTAGGCATTTTAGACAACATTCAATTCCAAGGTCATTCCATTGAAGTTCGATTGTGTGCTGAAGATCCAGATAATGATTTCAGTCCGCGCACGGGCCTCATTCGTAAATGGAGTCCAGCCACTGATATTCCTGGTGTTCGTTATGACACGGGTGTCGAAGATGGTAAATTGTTTCATCCTTCTTTTTTATTTTCACCATATTTGATTATTTATCATGATGACGATAATGATTCTTATCTTTATCAAATCAAATTATTAAAAAACCAAAACAATGATGCGTATCATTTTAGGATCCGAGATTTCGGTGTTTTACGATTCCATGATTGCAAAAATCATTGTGCATGCACCTACACGTGCTGAAGCAGTTCGTCGTATGGCTGGTGTTTTGGCTCGTACTGTCATTCTTGGTGTGACCACAAACCAAAAGTTTTTACTCAGTATCATGAACAACCCTCGTTTCCAATCTGGTACCTTTGACACCAACTTTATTCCCTTGGAACAAGCTCGTTTGTTCCCACCCAGAACCATCCAACAAGTGGAATCCAGTGTGGTTGCTGCCATGTTGTTTGAATGGTCGATCCAAAAGGATCAACGTGTCCAATTACGTAGTATTCAATCCAATTGGCGTAACGTGAAATGGAGAGTTCCTTCCAAGAAATATGTTGTCAATAATGATCAAGATCATCCCGTTCAAATCGAATATGATTATCAAGCTGATTTGCAACAAGAAAAGACCAAAAAGTCGCGTGCTTTCCGTTGCAATGTCTCACCTGTGGTGGTAGAAACAGATAAAAAGAAGGCAGCTGCCGCAGCAACTGAAAAAGATAAACAAAAGACTGAGTTGCCTTTACAAGTGACGTTGTATGAGTCGCACTTTGGACAACAGACGCCTGGACCACAAGGAATCCAAGGTTGCTCTGGTCTATTACGCTGCAGCATCGGTAATGAATCATGTGAAATTATTATTACTATTTTTTTGGGGGAGGAAGTGAAGAAAGAAGGAAGGAGAGGAGGCGTTTTATATCTTATGTATGTGTTGTGTCATATTAGAAAAAAAATCCTTATACTGATACATATATTTTTTTATGAAACGTGTAACGATATATGGTGGGGTTCCATGATAATATATATATATAGATGGCAGTCAACGATACTTTTACATTGCAGAACATGTGCAGGACATTAACGAAAAGACGTATTTTGTGCATGATTTCGTACAAGGTTACCCAGTTGAACTTGGTAAAGTAGATCGACTCAAGAGTTCTGCTGCATCAGCTGAAGATGATCGAGGTAAAGAGATGAAAGATTATTGTTTTAAAAAAAACTCTATGAAAATTATAATAATAAACAAATAAATCATTTACTGACGCCTATGTTTTTATTATTCTTCTTAGTGACACCTTATACATCCTCGATGCCCTGCCGTATTCTCAAGATCTTGGCACCTACTGGCACAGTTGTTAAAAAGAATGATCCTCTTTTATCAATCGAATCCATGAAGACAGAAGTCAAGGTTTTGAGTCGTCATGAAGGTGTTGTTACAATGCGTGTAGAAGAAAATCAATTAGTAGATGCTCGTGTATTATTGTGTCAAGTGGATGATGTAAAGAAGTAATCATCCTTTACGTAGAAAGAACTTTAATTTTTTTTCCAATAAAAAACAACAGTAAAATAAAACTTTTATATGAAAAAGAAAAAAGGAAATCATCTTGTATGTAGTGCAACCATAAACAAATCAAGAACAAAACTATAATGTGACCATTTTGTTGTGATTTAAATTTATGATAATAATAATCATACTAATTAATGATACTGATGGATGGAGGGATGGTTGTTCAAGATGTTTGATGATATCGATAAAATCATGATGATAGTGAATGGATGGAAAAAAACAAACGTTAATAATAATAATTTAACAATAAGGGGAAAATAAGATATACTATTTGATAGATAAATGGTTTTCATAGCAACCATTGTTATCTGAGAACATGAAATGGTAGTTTTTGTTATTGTTATAGGAACGACCCCAACAACAATTATTGCTATTATAACAAAAAAAAGATGATACGAATAAATAAAAAGTGATACGATCCATGAAATACATCATTGTTTATATGCATAAGAGAAGGAAGGAAAGAAGAGTGCTGAGCTATTATTACATTATGATTCATTTGGGGGATGAATTTGGTATAATGATGGTGATGATGATTTGAGTTCCCAAGCCGACATTTGCATAACCAACCAAGTGTTTCTCCCCCCCTTCTTTTAACAACAGACTAATTTTGCCACCTTTTTCGTTTCTATATAAATAAGCGCCAAAGCTTTAGTTTTTACTTTTTCTTCTTCTTTTCTTTATCTCATATCCATTTTTTCTTTTTTCATTTTACAACACATACCTTTTTCTTCTTTACAAAAATAAAACAAGAAAAAGACTTATCATCATGCTTCGAGTCTCTTCAGTTCTCTATTTACAACAAGTGTGGGAACGTTCATCTAGCGAAACATCGTTACAACCTAATGATGGCCAAGACCCTACTACTAGCGCCACAACAGAAACAACAACAGATGGGATTACCAATGAAGGTCAACAACAACAAGCTGGACATGTTGTAACTCAACCTGTTACTGATACTGCCGCGATTACTACTGCTACAGCAACTACCACGTTACTTGAAGTTCCTGATTTAAAAAAGAATAATACTAGCTTATCGCGTAGTACTTCATCAACTTCTGGTAAGTATTGTTTTTCTTTTTTAAGGAGAACACGTTGGCCGTGTGTGTGTGTGTGTGCTCAGATATTTATAAACAAAAAACTTAAAAAAAATTATTTTTCTCAATGATAACAATTATTTTGTGTGTTTAGCACGATCATCATCCATTTCATCATTATCTTCATCCACGCACAAGAATAAAAAGACAACAACAACCACTACAACTATTGTAGCAGAATCTCTACCACAACCACAGCAACGTACAACACTTAAAAAGAATAATAGTAACGGTACATCAACAAATAACTCGAAACGTTCAAGTACCATGTCGTTTGCTGCAACTGTTGTATCCGAAACACGAAAATTGACAGCGCAAGTCCTTAAACGTAATAGTAATCATCAACAAAGACACCAACGAACCGCAACTCCTCCTCCGAAGCCATCCACAGCACCTCTTGTACCACCTAAAGATAATAATGTTCCAGCAGCAACAGCAGTAGTGAAAAAACCAGACACCAACAAATTTATTGATATTGATGATGATAATGATGGTGATAGTGCGATTGTCAAGAATGATCAAGAAGTAGGAGGGGGATCTGTGGTTGTTTATACTCAAGTCTATGAAAGCCATCAAAGTATCCATGATGATCCACAAGAGAAAAAAGTAGGACAAGATAAACAAGTGAATGGAGCATCTTCCTCATCTCCCAGTAATAATAAGAATAATAATGATCTGAATAACAACTGCGAAGGCGGGGACGACAGCGGCGTTGCTGCATCCACATCAGCAACTTCATCATCAGCACTAGCAGCTACATCAACAACGGGACCAATGAAAACAGGAGCTGCACCATCATCACAGGAAGCAACAGCTACTACATCACGTCGTACTACTCAGTTATATCACTTTTACTACGATGACGACGAAAAGAGGAACAACAACGATCATCCATCTTCTATCACTAAAGAAGAACAACAACGCCGAAATAGTCTATTACCACCACCTACTTCTACTACTCCAATGCAACATGTGGTGAATGATGACTCATCTGGTGGCACCTCTTCCATGCCACCTACACCCACTTCTATTCAACGACAACAGCAAAAAAAGAGTAGTCATCATGAAAATGATGATAGTTCATCTATCCAACAACCAGTCAAGACTTTAAGACGAGAAGCTTCAAGATTATCCATGAAACGAAAAAATTTGACAAAGAAATTGAAAAAGGCTATGTCGTTCCAAAAACCAAAGAAGAATGAGCAAATTGTATAAGGTTCCTCTTCACACCCACACACCCACACACCCACACACACGCCCCTTATTTTTTTTTTTCACATAATTATTATATACATTACATTATTACCTTTTTTTCACACATTTTCTTTCGCATCCATCCATCATTCTTAATACCCAAAAAAACATACGTTATTTACGTACGCTCACACACTTATCCCATTTTAAAATATAATTATCCCCAATTTCCCCGTTTCTATTTTTTTTTTCTCATTTACCCAAATGACCACTCACCCTTTCTATTGTTATTAGCATTTTAGTTTATTATCATTATCATTATAATTATTACTCTATTTTATTATTATTATTATTATTATTTGTCTGCATTTCCCTCTCTCCTCCTTTCCCCCCATTTTTGTTATAATTTATAAATACACTCACACACAAACTCCATATATTAGTATTAGTATCATTATTAGTATTATTAGTATTATCTTTATCACCCTCCATAAATATATTATTTACAAAAAAAGAAAGAAAAGTTAATAGAGGATAACAAAACAAAAAAATATACACATCTTTTTTTTTCTTCTCGATTGAATGAAGTTGTATATAAAAATGTACTAGTTCGATGTAAATGATATGAAAAGATGAAGCAGGAGGAGAAGAAGAAAACGTGGAGAGGAGGTGTAATAATTATATATAAAAACAAGGAGGGATAAAGAGAGATGAATGAAATGAAAAGAAATGAATATTGATGGGTTAAAAAATGTGTACCAATTAATAGAGATGTAGATTTTTTTATCAAGCCCGCTTGAGATCATCAAGACGTTCCTTTAATCGTTCATATGTTTCCGTATCTTCAAAGATATCTCTTACTTTCCCCATTAATCCTTTCAAAATAAGACGTGCTTGATACTTCCAATCCTGACATACTGGAGCATTATCTTGTTCTTGTTCACCTAACGTTTCATACATATCCACTGTATCCAAAGCAACCGAGGCCACACGATCAAAGACCTCCTGGTCCGTTTCTAATCGTGCATCATGCATGACAGCCCGGTATCCCTTGACACTGGCTTCCAAAGCATCCGAGTATCGTTTTTGCCAAAGATAGAATTTAGCACAGATCCGCCAAATATCAGGTGAATTGGTAATACGAGCCAAAATGACTTCTTCCAAGAGACGTTGTACTTGACGTTGCAAACGAGCACCATCACGATCCGAAGCATCCTTCCAATTTTGAATCACACTATCGACCAACATTTGTAAGACCAAGGTATCCACACATGCTTCTCTAACTTTATCCCATCGGAGCTCAACAATGCGCTGCATGGCCCAAATTGCATCCGCAAATTGTCCTACATCAGCTGCCACAATCAACATGTTTTGCCACATGCGCCAATTATCGAATTTGAGTTTGGTGGCTTGCTTCAACGCTAAAAAGGCATCAGGTTTACGGTCCAAATGAACATAGATACTGGATAAATTGTTCCATGCTTCGGCCTGCTCATTGTCCAAAGCCACGACCCGTTGGAACGCACGTAAGGATACTTCCCATTGCTCGGCTTGCATTCCTGCACATCCGAGGACATACCATGATCCCTCGAACAAGGGGTTGATCGCCAACGCCTTTTGATAACAATCAATACATCCATCATAATCCTTTTCTCGATACAAATGAGCTCCCAAACTACGCATGGCACGTGCGAATCGATGATTAGAGACTTCCCATGCTTTACGCCAATGGTCTGGGTTTTGTTCCACATCACCCAAGATACACCAGAGTTTAGGTGAATCGGGACTCTCTTGCATTAATCGTTCCAAGACTTGTTTGGCTTTGGTAGGCTGTTCCAACATTTGATAACAAGCAACAACTTCTTCATACATTTCCAATCGTTCGAAAATATCCAATGCTGATCGAACCACACCCAAAGATACAAATCGTTTGGCTAATTCACGTTCCATATCCCACTTGCTAGGTAAAAGTAAATCGTAGAAATAAGCCATACGTTCATCCACACCGGAATCTTCGACCTTGATTTGATCTACTAAGGCTTGTAATTGCAATGCTGAACGTTCAACGGTACGTGATTTATGTGCTTCCAAACGTGTCTTGTGTAATAAGCCCATGGTATGCACCATCCAGTTGTTAGCATTTTCCAAGACACGAGTAACATAAGGTGCCATTTCCGTTGACGTCAAACCATGTTCGGGATTGGTGTTTTTCACATTTAAACAAAAGGCCAATAATAAACATTGATCAATCACGCGAAGATTACCATGACGTTTTTCCTTTTCTTGATCGTTTTGATCGGTTTTTGTAAATGCAATATGATCCAACAATGTATCGTCTTGCAATTCAACTGTCTCAGGACGTAATGTTTCCTTGACCTCTTCTTGTTTTTGTTCATCTTCCTTGCTTTCAGCCAACACCACCAATTGCGTGACATCAAAGGTTTGATGTTTTGTACGACGACCCAAAGCACCTGTTAATGACCATTGAAATCCAGACATCGTTTGTGCTTGTTTCATTTTTTCAAATGCTTCTTTATCTTGACCATAATAACTGTAAATCAAACCCAATTCCAATTCAAGACGAATGGCCAAATCTTTTTGTTCATCTTCAAAGTTACATTCTTTGGCCAAAGTCAATAATAATTCTTGCAATGATCCAGCGTGTTCATCCAAAAGTTGTTGTTGAATAAATACAGCACGCATGGCCCAGAATGAAGCGGTGCTCAATGTTGCATTGTTGTTATCACGAACATGTAAAAGAATACGTCGTGCAGCTGTTAATAATCCAAGACGTTGAGTTAAATGATATACTTGTTCACTATCCGCGGATAAACTCGTCAAACCGTAGGCATGGATCTTTTCATCGAGGGCTTGATCTTTTACGCCTAAAATTAATTCACTGATATTCCAATCTAATAAAGGACCAGTCCAATTGGTTTGTACAAACGCGTTCAATAAGGCAATACCCGTTGCAAGTAACATGAATACGTCTTGGTCTTTTTGTTGGTCAAGCTGTTGATCGATATAGGTGTCTAAATCACCAGACGTTTGTAATTCTTTTTGTTGATCATTGTTGCCGTTAAAAATGAGACTACGTTCGCGTAATACTTTGGTATATTGACCGTCGAGAATGTCTTGCACGGTCTCGGCAATAGGTGTTGCAAGTTGACTAGCAATAGACTCGTCTAACTTTTGGTTTGAAATGAGGGCATTTTCGGCAGATCGTAAGGCAGCCGACATTGTACGCGTATGTGATATGTGTGGGAGAAAGAGAGGGTGCGTGTGAAGAAGAACAGGTGTATGTGGAGATAAAAATATAAATTTGTTGCTCAACAGAACGGAAAAGAACTCGAAAGAATTCCCGCAGGAATTTTTTTGGTTTAAAAAGCCACTTTTAATTAGTAAGCTCATGGAAATGAATGGATTGTTCTTTTATGTATATGATATATAGAAATATAACCTGAGTAGTTATTATAATTATAGTATAATATAATATAATAATATTCATAAACAATAAAATAAATCAGAGTTTCGAAAGGATATGCAATATTAAAAAGAAAATACTATGTACAAATATTGAAATGTGTTTGTGTGTTTTTGTGTGTGGGAGAGAGAGAAATGGCTGTGTTGTTGTGTGAGAAAATGCGTGTATAATAGTGAAAAAAAAGACAGGGAAAAGACAGAGAGTAGGTTAGTAGAAATATATCACGTTGACGGTGTGTTATTACTGTTGTTGTTACTACTAACACCCTCCATACTATCAGAATCATTATCTTGATCAAAATCATCTCTGTATATAGATTTGGATGGCATGATAAGATTCTTATCCTTAAAGATAGGTCCCAATCCATTGATCCAAGTGCGTCGTTTATCCATAGCATTGACTGCATTCTCTGACAACATGGCTCTTGGTGCCGTTGCTTTACGTTTTTTCGACTTTTGAATTCTCTGTTTATATATCGAGAGGGAGAGTTCAAATTCAGTTAAAAAGGGGAAGAGAAAGTCAAATGCATAAAAAAAAATAGAGCAACTTACAAATCGCTTCATATAGCATTGTTCCACTTGTGAATCATATGTATCCAATACATTTCGATATTGTTCATATTGTAATTGCCTATCCACTACTTCCAACAATCTCTTTTTACGAAATTCATTGACTTTGACTTGTTCCTTAAGTTCACGACCCAATCTACGTAATTCTGCACAGATATCATCATCCTCTCTTGCGTTCCATGCAATCTATATATCAAAAAAGTAAATAATAGAGATACAGTCAATATTCGAACACAATTGAGGTAGATGTATTTATAGCTATCTATACAGCCCGCCCACCCACCCACTTCTTCCTTCCCTTCCAAACACAAATAGAATTCAAACCTACATCTTCATCCCCAAAAAGACCAGCATATCGCAATTCACGTTTAAGCCGTTCTTCAAAATCAACAATATCTTCTGGTGGATTATTAGATAATTCAACTACCGTTCGACCCCCTTCACTGGATGACACTGAATCAAGATCCATATCATCATCCGTGCCTACGCCATTCGTTGTTGCATCATCCAATAATATCATATTTTTAAGTTCTGCCAAATCTACCATATCTTCAATGACCAAACTACTTAATAACCGTTCTGCTAAACCACCACAACTTAAATCTTCTGTCATCAAATAATCATCTGTTAAAGGTTCGGTTGGTTTTAAATAACGCACGCGTTCTGGAATGGGTTCTGGTTTTTCCTCTTTTGTTGCATCTGCCGTTGCATCTGTTGTTGTAGCTCCTCCTGCTGCTGTAGAAGAGGAGGAAGAGGTACCTGCTTTTCCACTGGTGGCTATTTCTTTATTGGATGATAATTCTGTTTGGTTTTTCGTTGACTCTACCGATCCTTCACGTCGTGTAGCTACTGGAGAATTTGATCTTCCACGTGATGGAACCGTTGCTTGTTCTTCTTCGGCCCATGTTTCAATATAATGTCGTCCCAATGGAGGTATCAAATAAGGTTTTGCATCGTCCCCCTATATTATTTTTTTTATATCATTGCGATTGTTAGAGACTCTTTTCTTCATCCATATACCTTTTTTTTTTATTAAAAAATAATTACCTTTTCTAATAGAAATTTGCGATCCTCCTCTGTCAATTGTCGAAAATAGGGTTCCATAGCGCTCCAAAATGTCAAGACAGAGACTTGATCTTTTGGTTTCACTCTTACAAAATCAACATCATTGTTTGTTTTTGTATGTGCTGATTTTGGTTTTGGATGTTTTCCTTGTGAAGATGCTTTAGATGTTTTTTTCTTTTTTGTCTATAGAAAACGAAGACACGCTTCCTGTGTTAAACAAAATATGTAGTCAATGCTTTTCTTATTATCCTTTTACTAAATTCCTTTCGCAACTATAAAGTATCTCTCTCTGTATAGCTATATATTTACCTCGGGTGGTTTATGTTGTTTCCCAAAGGAAGGACTTTTAGATACAGGAGGTGGTGATTCACTATGAGAAGTAGGTGCAGCATCTAGTTTTTTTATTTTCACTATATGATGAGGTGACTCACTTCGCGTTGATGAAGCTAAAACAATAAAAAAAAGACAGTTTGTATTTTTCATATCAGTATCTTATTGTCTCATACCTATTATCTAAAGTATATAAAAAAAATAAGTTGTATTTACGTAGATCGTCTTCTGAACTATCAATTTCATCACGTCGTCGACGTCGTCTTAATGCTTCCAATGCACTATACAGAATTTTAAATAATAAACCTTATAAGAAAACTAATCGATAGATGGGACCAATATATATAAAATGTATAAAAACGCTTACATTTGTCTATCTGGGGGTTTGGATTGTGATGAATTTGACGAATGATCATCTATTGTTATCCAAATGGGAAGTGTGTATGTGTGTGAGATTAATGCAAAAAGTTGTTTTTTAATATTACACAATAACCGCATTAATAAATATAATTATACCTGACTCTCGTTTAATTCGCATCATTTTATTCACGTTTTTACCTGATGATCCACCTCTTCCATCTAATATATTAACAGGATATAGACAAAAATATATGTGTCATTATATATATGTATAAATACAACCCACCCCTCCCTTCTCATATATATATATATGCAATTTGAATAATAACCTGAATCACGAATCTTGACATTTTTTTGTAAATGGTGAATATCTTTTTCCAAGTATTTACGTCGTTTTTCTGTATGGGTCAATACACGTTCCAGATCAGCTCTTATACTTGATAAATCATTGGCTGTTGGTAAAGAAGAAGATGGTGAATTGGTGGAATTATTTCTAGATGTTTGTGTATAATGACCCGTAATGGTGGGTGATACCGAAGTAGGTGGACTATATTGACGCGATAAATTGGAATCCATGACACATTTATTAAAAAAAGAATATAAAAAAAAAACAAATAGAAAGTGTATTTTTTTTTATCAATGTATAAAAGTTGTATATTCAATTGTTGTAATACGAATTAAAAAAAAATAAGAGAAACAAAAGAAAGAGAGAAAAAGAGAAAAAGTAGAGAGAGTGGGAGAGTTTATTATTATTACTCCCAAGACACACCCACTGGTTAAATCGATTTACAAATAAGGAAGTAAATAATAGTCTCACCCCCTTTTCACGCTTTCTCTTTTTACTATTATCACTATTCTTCTTCTAATCTTATATGCTATATAAAACTCCATTAAAATGTATTCATTTTTATTTTATACCCTTGGAATTAAAAAATAATAGAGTCATGTTGAAAACAATCAATAACATGAAGTGAATCATTGGAAATGGCCAGCAAGGTGGTGATATATCCATTATAATATGGTTTTTATATTTTTTATATTATTTTGGAAAAGATACCATAACAAAAACCTAAAAATTCTCTTTTACTATTACCACAACAGCATGATATCGTTTTCGTTTATGGAAAAAAAACCACCTTATCCCGCTCAGATTGTTTATTTATTAATGGTAAGAAAGAGCCTTTAAAAGTTATTAGTAATAAAATAAAAAATGACAATATGAACGTAATACAAATACAAATACAATTAAAAATTTACAAGGATTTTTTATGTGGACGATGAATGATATAATGGAGCAGGAGGTAAATGTGCAATACTTTGTCGATAAGTAGGTGGCCTTTCCATATTTTGATATGCGGGTGGGTGAGGCATTTCACCACAGTGTTGTCTAGAGGTTACCACTATAGGTACTTCAAGAGAACACATGTAGATATTCGTATCGTTCTCATTTGGATGATGATGATGATGACGTCGTTTACCATTTCCCCCGATGGACAATAATGCTTCCTTGATGTGCTCTTCAGTATTAATGGCTTGATGGCGTCCAAGTGAAAATATAGAAGATATGGAAGAAGAGGATGATGAACGACTTAATGGTGGGGTGTTCGGGCGAACTTGACTCTCTTGTGCTTGTTGATGATGTTGATCGTCTTGTTCATTGCTGTTTATTGGTGTTAATTTTTGGTGGTGATATGAGTCTTCTCCTTCTCGATGATGATTATTGTTATCCATTGGTAATTGTTGTTGCTGTTCATCGTCGATCATTTTGATATTCACAATTAATGCATGCGAGACTTTAATCAATTTCGTCTTGATGTCGGGATTTACGCGTGGACATAATCGAAACTCGGCATTATATTCTTGCTTTTTGTATGGATTATAATGGGCATGATTTCCTTTTTCAGAAGGATAAAATGTACTCCATCCTAATGGAAATAGTTCATCTGTTTGTGATACGGATTGATAAGTCAGTGATTGTTGTCCTGTTGTTTGATAAGTAATACGTTCACGTAATGCACATGTAATAGATTGTATCGTCTTTGTAGTAGAATTGTTGTTGTGTTCTTGCTGGGTATGTTGTTGCTGTTGAATTAATTGGACGGCCAAATTGAGAGGTACTAATCCACCTTCGCGATAAACGACAGAAGGAGCACTAGCTGTATATTCAATTTCATCTGGATAATCTTTTCCAACAATTGTTTCAGTCAAGTCAAATGGTATTGTATCATACACTAGACTTCGTCGAATGGGAATTTCTTGGTATACATGTAAATTATTGGAAAATACGGACCGCTGAATGCTTGCCTTGAGTCGATAGCGAATCATACCACGTTTACCATGAAAAGTGGCTGGTAATTGAGTTGACAATTCGAATTCAAAAGAATATATATATTTTCCAGGTGGTAATAATTTCGGTTGTTGTTGTTCTTGCTGTAACGGTTGTGATGTTGGTGGTGACGAGGAGGAGGATACCAATAGACACATTTTTTTCGTTACCAGATTACGACATTCGACACCTTCAGGAGGAGGTGCTGATACCAATTTACTAGTTCTGGATGTATTAATGGTGACTTTACATCGTCCTTCAAAACGAATCGCTATTTTCCGTACTTTGATCGGTCGATGTACATGCACTACGACAGTTCCCTTTAAATAAATTGGATCCGCTGTACCATTATCATTCCCTCGTAGAATTCCAGTAAACGATGGATCTATACTGATTTGCATAGAAACACTGCCCTTTTGATTATACAACATGGGCATTTGTTCTGTTCTGTTTGTTTATTTTTTTTAGCAATTTACGAAGAAAAAGAAGAAAACGAAATGGAAAAATAGAAAAATTTGAAACTTATTTTATAATAGAATTCTGCATTGTTGTCTATTTTGCTGATCCAGCCCTTTTCTACCTTTAAACCCCGGTTTGCGGATTTTACTTAACGTGGCAAACAATACTTCTTTGGAATCCACAGGTTTGGTTCGATCGTAGATTTTCTTTTTTTTTTTCGGATGCATAGCGGTGTATAAGAAAGTCATGGTTAAACCAAGGTATAAAATCTCATTGATCGTTGGTTGCTGTGATTATAAAAAATATGCATGTTGGACAACTGCATTTCATAATATTTTACCAATAAAATACAATTATTCGTCGTATAAAATATGAAAAAAAAGAAGAGGCAACAGCAGCATGAAGGAATGCCTCAGACACTTTCGATTTCTTTTGGGAATCACTTGAAAAAACTTTTCATTACGGTTCTAGAAGCATAGGTGTTGTATATAACGGTATATAATTACTCATTAAATCGAAATGATTGAAATAGTAGTAACGATTATTCAACAAGAATCCCACAATGATCTAGTATTGATTGGTTGGATGTGGAACAAAAATATATATTCTTCCCAATCCTTTGCCCCAGAATAGAACGAGTATATAATTACCCGATTTTCCGGGATCATTCTTCCAAAGATCTTATCATTATCTTTTTTTTTTTCATTGATGATTGGTAAAATATCAAAAAGATTTGTATCAATGAAACGGAACTTAGATTCTACATATTTGTTCATGCAGAGGCGTACAATCGATACCCTCCTTGATTTTGGGTAATAACTTCATGGAATGGATATGACTGGTTTCTTTTCACCATTACAAACCCATAGTGATTGTTCAAAATAGATAATTAATGGTCAAATTAAACTAAATAACGTCTACGCTCATCGAGTACGATTTATTTTCATATATTCCTTGAATGGTTTTTTAAATACGAGTAAGAAACCTATTATTTTTGGACTGGTGTATTTATGGAACGTGGCTAAATCTCGGATTGTAGCGGTTTATGGTAGTATTGATTTCATCTTGATCCGGTCAGAAATTGCTGCTATTTATGGAGGAATTTTTGGCTATACCAAACCCTTGCTTATCTGAACTATTACTATCACCGATCTTGCTCAGGTAATTTATAGAATTCTTGCAATTTCATGCTGTTGCCTTCGCACCATAGCTTTTTTCCGATTGATCTAACAGTATACGTCCTCTCTGCTTCAAAAGTTTTTCATGAACATTGTTTTAGCTTTGACTATTTCACGATAGCAAGTACCTAAAAAAACCAACATATATATTCCTTGAGAATCATACAAAAAAAAAAAAAGGTTCATGCTTGCCGGATTCATCCTTGTGACACCATCATTTCTGTACCACTTCAAACTAAAATGTATTCGGATTCATATGTGGTTGTGCATATACTTTCTTTTCTTTTTTTTTCTTTTATCGATAACCCTTCAATAATGCCAGACTTTACCACGATTTTCCCAGCAGAAACCATAACCGAAATTATTTCGTGCCTAGAACAAAAGGATTGTGTCGAATGCATGAGTGTCTGCCATCAATGGTATAATATAATTCCAAACTACATACATTCAACGGAAGTCTGGCGAAAATTGACCATTGCACCTGATTCTTGGAATAAAACCAATAATGCCATGATCCAATGTCTTGGCCCGCACGTTAAAAAGGTTTCCATTTATTCTCAAGATAGCTGTACAATATTGGAACAGCTTGATAAGCACCATTGCGGTATAAAGTCTCTTGGTAATTCATTTATTTGCTGACGGTGGGGGATGAACCGCAGCAATAATATTTATCACGGATGATACATCATCAGGAAAACTTAATTTTGACCTGCTTTTTTTTCGACTGTGGATAATGCGAAATATTAGAAATATACAAACATCAAGTTCCTACAGAAAGACAAGGTCGCGTAGTTACCGATGATGATATCAAATTGCCCGTTACCATTGGGGAGTTTTCACTCACCATCACCGAACTATTCATTCATTCTCATACTACGGATGTTTCTCTAACACTGATATTGGATTACTTACCGACACTAACACATCTTTCACTGACATTTCATAACGATGCTCCCAAAGCACCATCCGATTATGACGATATCAAGAACAGTCATGGTTTATCGAACAAGAACCTGATTTTCCTACGTTTAGATAATACCCTCAACTTTAACTCACGAATTCAACCTGTACTTTCCCGCTGTCCAAATATTCGATTTCTTATGATCACATCCGATATGGAAAAGAACGAAATACATGATATACCAACGCGTCATTTCCACACTGCACTCGAATTATGCCCAGACATTCATTACATACTATTTAATGTGGATCCACTGGAAGGCAGTCAGATGAAACAATGGTTACAGCTATCAAGAGAGCAGGTGGTCCATAATAGTAAGAAGGAGAAGGCTGTCAGTAACAATAATAATAATGAGGATAACAAATATATTACCAGGATGGTTGATGAACAACAAAAACACCTTCATCATAAATTACTCAGAGGACTTGTTTTTGGTGCAAGTGATCAAGATGAGTTGATACAAATATACTCTGTGTTGGAAAACTCGCGATCTTGGTTAGAATATTTGCGGATTGAATGTATTGGCACAGGCTTAGATGGGTTCTTGACAAGAAAAGCACTTCCTCAGCTAAAAACACTGGAGATCTTTGGTGTATTTTTTCCAAGTGAAGATTGGCTTGACATTCTGGACCTTCATCCACAACTAGAACATTTGGAAACAGAATTGTGGTTCCATGATTCAGAAGAATTAGACAATGTTATGGAAGTGATTGGCAAAAAGTTGAAACGACTAAAACGACTTGTCCTCTATTGCCCAGCCATGGCTACGCTTCGACTGGATCTATGTGATAGAAAGATAGATTTTCTTTGTCATGCAAAACAATTAGAAGCTTTAGATCTCCCTGGCATTCCTGTCTCGGACCATGCCTTGTTACGAATAGCGCAAGAACTCCCACAGCTACAATCTTTGTATTTGAGTGGAAAAAATCAAAAACTGACAGAAAATGGACTGGTTGCATTTGCAGGCAAGATAAAAGAATCCAAAGAGAAGACAAGGATCCAATGCTTGGAATTACATGATATTGAAGGGGTGACTAATCGTGTACTTGAACATTTGGGATGTATCGAAAGTTTGACATTGCTATGTGTCACACGCAATAAGAACATCTCTGATACTGGCGTCAGGGCTTTCTTTTTTGGGAAATCATATGAAGAAGGCAATGATAACAGCAAATCTTATAACCTGAAAAAGAAGTTTGAAGTGGATCTTTGTCCTGGTATATCAGAAGAAAACACTCTTGTATCTCAGTTTAGGAATAGTTATTAAAATAAATGAAATAGAAGACGACCAATATTAATGTTGTATCTATATTATTATAAACTATGTATTATAAACTAAAGTAATAAAAGAGATGGGGTGCTGATGACTGTAATGAAATTTTTTTAAGTAGTTGGAAGAAATTAAAACGGGAACTGAAAAATAAAAAGTTCATTCCCCTGATCTTAAGAACAAGCACGTCTCTTCATCTTTATTGACCATGACAAAAACAATGATTGGCTTGGAGTCATTATCTCTGCAACTTTATTAAGAAGAAGAAAAGGATGATCCCCGAATTGTTTAACTTGAATTATTTATGGAAAGGTTCCATGGTAGCCTAGAGTCACTGAAGATGTTATACTAAACTATCTTTACTCTTCAAAAGACATTCACCACATTAACAGAAAATGAGCTTATTCTACTGCTGGATCCTTAGGAAGAAAATTTCACAACTACCAACCCCCGAATATTTTCTCAATTCTTACCCATTTGTTCAAACCTTAGTGACCTGCGGTTTGATTTACAGTAATTATATATACTTGGATAATAGAGTGTATCAAGCTCTTAGAAGACTACCACGACTTAAAAACCTCAGAATATATATGATATACAATCCATCCGAAACGGAGAGTGACAATGAGAATAAACTATCAGTGGTAGTAGTAATAGCTAAGAGTGATGATTCACAAAAAACTACACCGTTATAAATGACAACATCAACACTCTTTCAAAAAGCACAAAACTTTTGTTCACTCAATGTCGACCCTTATTTAAAACATTGTGTGGATCGAAGAATGATGAATTAGATGGTCAATTGGCACATGTGGATCTCTTTGAGAACTCAATCTTTTAGATAATATAGTGATTGAAAACCAACAACTAGTGTTATTTCTGGAGAGCATGAAGGATTCCAATGTACATACATTGAAAATGTAAGAACCGTTTCGACTGAGAGATGGAAAAGAATTGAAAGCGCTTCCATTGTTACCACAACGTTCTTAGCTTCTCAAAATCAGCGATGAGTACAGTATGCTAGGAGAATGTATTGATATACCAAGATTGTTTCGGTTATTCGAAGGACATCAATTTTGTGATCGCCCCTTTATTGTGCATATTAAATCATGGATTACTATCAATGGTGGGAGGAAGCTGTCACCCTATCTTACACCAGTGTACCTAGTCAGAAACAACAGTAGAGTGAAATGTTTGGATAAGGTCTATTCATTCCACGAACAAAATACTAATTACAACCGTATTATTACAGTATGATATACTAAGGATCACAAATCTGATAGTGATAATGATAGTGTTACCAACAAGAGCTGCAACAGCAGCAATAGTGGCAGTAGTCGCAGCCGCAGTAGCTATCGTGATGTATCATGTATAGTTTCAAATCGATTTGCGTTTTGTAAAGAATGTGGATATAAGCATGGACAACAAACAGGATACGATGTAAATGGAGTTTAAAGTAATTCTTGAAATTAAATCATAATCACTGGTATATAATAAACAGTACTTTAGCTACTTTTTATCATTCATCTGCTTTTAATTACTATTGATATATGTTTGTAGTATACGTATATAAAATAAAAAGACTTTTTATTAATAAATGCCATTGTATAAATTATTTATAGTGTACGTGGTTGATGTTGATGAGGATAAACGTAAGTGCTAACAGCGAACATGAATAAAATGCACGTAATAATAAGTGTGTCTATATACTATATATAAGAAAGTACACACAAAAAAAAAGGGGATAAAATAAATAGTACAACTGGGAAGACTTTTCGTATATCTATTACAATTTATAAATAAAATTTTTATCTTGCATATCGGTTAAATCCAGTGTAACATCGGTTTCTTTTTCTGGTGGGTTTGCAAGACGTTTCTTGTTTTCTCTGGCCATGGAGAAGCGCATGATAATATAACTGGCAATAGCAACGGCATTTCCAATACAGAAACCTGTCATTGCCCCAGTATATCTTGGTGCTTTATTGAAGAGGGGGAGATGTTGATATTAGTATCATGATTTACAACAGGGAAAAAACGTTTTTATGATAAATAATACATGCTGATACCAACCTTCTTTTTCCAACATCACCAATGGTCCAATAAAGTTTCCAAGTGTATAAAATATTACAAAGGCACCATTGTAGAAAATTTTTTTACTATAGCTATAAAATATAGAGTAAATGAGATATTAATTGAATTGAGTCTCTTCAAAGAAAAAAAAAGTTAGAAAATTCTGGATAGAACTGTTATAGCTATACGTACCCAGATACATTGTTTCCAATGGTAGTAATCAACAAACTATAACCACCAGTAAGGAACCATGAAATATAAAATCCAGCAAGTTTAGCAGGGCCTTCTTTGACAACAGCAAGAATTATACACCCAACCAAACTGACTGTTGACATGAAAGCACCGCTTAAACAAATTTGACCTGTTTTACGTGCTAATACAGTTGCAATTAGTACGCCAACTAATGATGATGTACCAGCTGGTGCTTTAAGAAGAATAGATTCACCGGGCTATATAAATTTATTCATTTTTGATCAGTCATTATTTTGTGAAATAAGTATATTATACAGAGCATAACAAAAAAATACCAAACAGTTAATTACCGTAAAGTCACCTAGTTCTTTGATAAATTGAGCGCTAAATACTTGAAGGGCACCGTTTTGCATATTTAAACCCATGACAGCAAGACAGATGCAGTAAAAACGAATCTCTTTCAATGATTCAAACATTTGTCCCCATTTGAGTTTTTTGTGACGAATAACAGCATTATCCTTGATGCGTTCTTGAGTGATTTCCTTTTCTTTTTTCGATAATCTTAAAAGCCAGTGAGTAGGAGAATCTACCAAGAAGAAGAAGCAGAGTAAACCAAGAAGAACCGTAAGTGCGCCAAAGATAATATGATTCCTGTTTTTTTTAAGAGTTAGTAAGTATTCCTATATTTATATTATAACATAGATACCATCTCTCCTTTCAATTTTTCCCGACCCTCCAATAATCCACTATCACAACAACATCTAATCTCTGATAACATACCAACGCCACATCATAATTCCTCGTTGATGACCCATTTCTGAGATACCATAAGCTACAAGTGCACCAAAGACTGAACCAAACCCGCTTCCCATTGTAACCGCACCATACATTGTCGTTTGCTCAGATCTTCGAAAAAGAGTATTTACTATAAGATAGACACTAAAGAGCAATATATATATATTAGAGGAAGGGGAGGCTATTGTTATAGTTTATGTTGATTCTTTTAATATTACAAGTAATGAAAGATATTTACCTAGGCATAGCTGTTCCTTCGAAAAGACCAAGTAGGAACCTCATTGCCATAAGTTGCGAAAAATTGTGGCAAAAAGCCGTACCCAGCATAACCTATGATAAATAATGTTCATTGTTAATTACAATAATTATCTACGCAAATGACGCACGTTACTAGAAAAACGAAGCCGCAAATAATTTGGTAGAGTTAATTTTATTACTTACAATACCCCAAAGGAAGATACAAACGCTAAGGTATCGTGCCACTGGGAGTTTTTGTAACATAATATTATTGATAGGTTGACATGCAAGATGACCAATGAAGAACATTGATCCAAGCCAGCTAAATTGTGATCCAGTCAAGTGAACATCTTGATAGATACCTAGCACTGCAGATACACTTAAAGCTGCTTTATCTGCAAACTAATAATAGTAATAATAATATTGTTAATTTCTAATATATAGGAAATATACTGTATAGCATCATGTTGTTATTATTACTTTATAGTACCTGTAACATAAGAATCCAACAAACAAATGGCATAAGAGTAAATTGAATTTTTCTGACGAGTTTCTTTTCTTCGCTGGATTTAACAAAAGGTTCTCGAAATCCATTTGCTTTTTCTGGATCATTCATGGCAACCCCATTAGAAGATCCACCAGATGATGAGCCAGCATCACCATCGATTTTTTTCTCGCGTTTAATTTCTACATGTTCTGTATATGTAGTCTCGACGACTTGTGATTTTTGGTTATTACTAATACTGTTATTATCCACGTCCTGCCCAGGCTGTGTTGTCATTGTATAATATAAATATGGTGAGAGGAAGTGGAATAATGATAATAATGTTTTCTTGAAAAATGAATAAAAATACCGGGTCTTTTATAGTTGAAGGAAATGAAAACACGTACAAGTATAGATGCAGAAGATTCTGGGAATAGTTTGTGACATAATCCATCCTCTTAAATATTCTCATACTTGCATCGTGAGTATCCTAGAAAAATATATTACTTTATACTGCTCCTAAAGTCGTGCAGATTTACACCGAGATTATAGCCCGTGGGGGTTTGGAGTACCTTTCATTTGAGAAAGAAAGATCATCTGCTGATCATTATTTTCTATACATAGCTAAACATTATTGATATAAAATATAAATTTTTGGGACATAATAGTCATCATCATTGTTATTAATACAACATCAACTTTTCTCACCTTATATCGTTGATTTTAATAACAACGAAATGAAAAAATTTATTCAGCAGCATGTCTACCGTGGGGAATGAAATCAAAGCAAACAAACAAAAAAAAGTCCTGTCAAAACTATGGTATGGTGTAATCCTTCCCAAGATCTGGTGTGTCCTTCTATATATGAACTGTATTGTGTAACAAACAAGCCATATCCCTTGACTGCGTTTTAGATAGTCAATAAAAGTTCATATGTGTTATTCAAAAATGGTATTATTCTTATTCATATTATTTTGATTGTATTATTCATCAACGAAAGGTAGCAACAATGATTATTAGAAGGATAATCCTGTAGCAATTTTATATCTTTTTTTGCTATTATCAGCATACATACACCAAGTAGTAGATACAACTTATTTTAAAACTTCTTCTTTGGTTTCTTTTTAGGTAAAATACCGGTAACAATATTTTTTTAAAGTTTTTGATTCTTTATCAGACATTAACACTGTTTTTCATGCGTTGATATTTCATTTTTTTAGGTAACACAGAATGAAGGAGAAAAAGGGTTGTCCCTGGGAAATTTTACTATCCGTTTATGGATTAAAACAGTAATTTTAATACTTGGCTCAGGAGTGCGTGCGATAAATCATTGTAAACCTCACGAATTATCACGATTGGATCTGTTTGCCAACAATTATGGATCTTTGCACACGACTGTACGTTCTGGTGACACTATAAACCGTTGTGTAGGATCATCTTTCTTTTCCACCACCCAACAACAGTAAATTTGACTTCTTCAGTTTCTATTCCATATTCACACGATTTCAAGTTCGTAAGTCGTTCTAATTGTTTCTCCCTCCATATCCTTCTCCCCACCCCCTAAAAAAAAACGGCTGTGAGCATAAGTCTACACTTAAGAATATTTATTATTTGCAATAATGACGTAAATGCATTTAGAGGCAGAAAATTCCATATAATTAGTTTCTTGTATAATAATGGATAGATTTATAATAGTAACTCCAATTCACACACACGACTAACAGTATATATATTACTTATATAATGGTACCTAATACTTGATGGTATAAAATTAGCAGCATTGTTAATGAAGTAAAGCGTAAACAGTGATTGATGATAGGCAAAAACAGAGTAAATAAAATTGTCCAAAGCAATACTTTACAGTAATACCAATATCAAGTGATGTATACCGAACAAACACACACGACAACGAATGTTTATTCTTAAATATTTACCCTACTAAGCCGTGAAAAAGCTCAAATATTAGATATTACTAAAACCCGTTAATTTTCTGAAAATATATTCTATATGATCATGAGTACAATTTAAATCTGTTTTCCATTAATACTTTCTTCAGATGTGAGAGGTATGTTTTCCCAAAAGTGAAACGTGAAATGATAATATGTAACACCAAAAAAAAAAGACAACAGCATGATCTATATTATAGATGGAAGTCTTGGGTGCAATAGGTGATTCAATTATTCTATCATCCTACGTATCAAAGAGCCATGCATACTACGCTCCATCGTGTTTTCTCGATTTGGTTATTATTATTAACTACTAGGTTGTCACCAATGATGAGGTAGGAAATATTATTGTTTTTTTTTTTTTACATCCTCCTACCGATATCAAGGGAACGAATTGACGTTGCCAATCAGTCATTTGATATCCATGTCTCTTAGAACAATAGAGATCAATAGAGACTAGCCTTTTACAACCTTTAAGGAAATAGCTTGGAAAATATATTGTCATTTTTATGTAATACAAAAGAGAAATCAAAAAATAGCAGGGTAGTATATGAATATATTTTTTTGAAGAAATTCATGTCGTGGCAATGTTCAAGTTGTTGATTATACTTAATGAAAGTTTTTGGTTTACTTTACATTACTTAGTGTATTATATGGCTTTTGCCCAAGGCCAAGAAGTTAATAAATTGAATTGCTAGCCAGCGTCATAAATATTAATATATACTCATCATCCTCTCTGACCTCACAAAATAATGTAATAAAACTTACTACAGTCAACCGCGCTGTTTGAATTTTGTCAATCCCACTGTATTTCTTGCATTAGATAAGGTTTTGCAATACCCATATTGTAACGGTTATCAATATCTTAACTAAAATTGCGCAATACCAATTCTATACTATCATACTGATATAAAAGGCTTAAAAATAATAATAAATAACTATGATGGTATAGAAACACCAAAGGTTATATTTTCTTTTATATTGCCAGGATTGTTTATATCGAAAATTTTCTTTGAATACATGTACCTCAAAAATTGAAATAAGTACCGGGTACTAATTTTTGCTGAACTTTATGAGATCATTCTCCGTCAATTGGATCATGCACACAACCCAAAGTGATGATAACAATTGGTCAGAGCACAGTCAACAATCATCGTAGCAATTTTCTAAGCTTTTCAAGGAGAATACTGTAGAATGGAATAAGTCGTCGTGGGAGTTACAGTAGTACCACACAAGAAATTAATAGAAATAAGTGGTTTGATACAGCAAATGATGACAATGATGATTCAACTCTTTATCATTCAGAAGAACATCCCCTGTATTTATCATCCCATCCATCTGGGGCCAGTTTAAATTTGTGAAAATTATAACATCGGTGGAAATACCAATACAGTATGTATTGAAAGGAGGATCAATGAAAGAACACACACACACACACATGGTTCCTTCATCCGTTTCTATCCACTAGTTATCTTTATAAGTAAATATTTCTGTATGTTCAGTTATAGTATAATTATACTGATGATGAATTTTAAATGATGTAATTTATTATACTTTCTATTTGATTATATATGACAATAACACCCTTTTTCCTTTGGTAAGCACCCAAAAAACCTTCCCAAGTATTGGAAAACTAGTAGACTGTCTTTTATATGGCGATGTCTTTCATAATAACGCTCTATTTCCATATTTTATAGGGGTTTCTTCTTTTTATTATAATTGCATAACAATGAATACACAAGTTCATATCTTCTATTGCTACAACAAATTATCGTGATGATGATTATAGCAGCAATGTAATATTTTATAACTAAGATTAATTATTTAAATATTTTGTGTACGTATTATATAGCAAACCAAATAAAAAAAATTCATGCATTTTCTCTCATTTTATATACTACTCAACTACTCAAATTTTACATGCATCATATAAAGTATATACATTACTGACTGTAAAACTCAATAGAACACAAGCAGCGCAACAATAATGAAAAATTTGCAACTTTCCTGAAATTCGACAAATATATTTTAACTACGATAAAAGTTTTTATTTTTTGAAAAAGAATCATTTTTCTATATATCAATCACCAATGGTATTAATTATTTACAAGGGATACCCCATAATGTTTTTACGCGATTTTTTTTAGTTGCTTTCATTAGGGACTATCATATATATAAATAAAACGAAGTAATTGTTATTAGCTTTCTCATATAATAAAATAAGATGTTTAAAAAAATAACTTACAGCCAATAATGCCACAAGCAAGACGAGCACCAGCATTACCAGTAGTCTTGGAATCGGGACTATCACCTCGACCAAGATCATCCTCACCAGAGTGCAAAACAAGACCACGTCTATATATATATATATAAAGAGTTCATAATTGAAAAAAAATCAACTTTTCTCTTCTCATGCATGATTTTCATAGAGCACTGAAATAAATAAATAGATATAAAATTACCCAATAATTGAATGAGAGCCAAGTAAGTTAAGATATTCCATGTTCAACTTGAAAACAGCAGTACCATCTTCACCAACTTCAACGTTACCAAAGTCACCGACGTGGCGAACATCATCAGTGGGACCACCATGAGTATGATTGAATGGATTATAGTGACCACCGAGAGAATCACAACCTTTTGTTTTTTGATTATAAAAAATAAATCATTAATAACAAATAATGAGAAAAGATATATATTTCATGAGCATGAAAAATATTTACCATTGGTCAAATCACCATATTGATGAACATGCAAACCGTGCTTGCCAGCAGGTACACCGGTAAGGTTAGCGACGACAGTGGTGGAGTCATTAGGGCCACATTGATGGAAAGAAACGTAACCAAAAACAGCGGCAGCGGCACCTTGCAAGACAGCGATAGCGTTAACCATTATTTTAAAAGTATATACTTGTCAAAGAAGAAGGATATTTTTTTTTCTTTTTTTTTGTCTTTCCATTGAACATTCTCTCCCCTTTTATATCGCTACAATTTGAGATTTGTAAAGGTGACACAATAATCCGTATGTTGTCATTCTATTTTATGGTGAGCTTTGTAACACTACTACTTACAACGACATCATCTCCATATCCTTGTTTCGGTATGGTTTGATATTTGCTAAGAATATTTGTGAACAAAAAAAAAAGTACCTTGGTTTCCCGCGGCGAAACTTTTTATTTATATATTTATTACTATAGCAAGAAAAAAAAACAGGATTATTCATATAACCCTCCCCCGGCCATCATTATTCTTCTGTAATGTAATTTGTCAGATACATCCGTTGTGTCCGCGCTCCATCTTGTTCCATATGTATTATCATAATATGTAGTAATTAAAATAACCATTATAATCTGTATGTAACCTCTTTATATTCGTTTTCTTTGACTATAATTATACCAGTTTCAAATGTGCTTATAATATATAAACTTTTGATACTGTTTTTTTATGAATACCGAAGCAATAGACATAAATTCAATTCCTATGAGGAGTACGTAGTCAGATGTAGCCTTTCTAGAATTTCAGTTCTGAAAGACTGACACCCATCCATAAAATGAGCTAGTTTAGTATAAAAAAATGTTTCAATTCATCAATAACAGATCACTGTGACGATGATATTCCAGACAGTCATTTTTTATTTTGACACATATTGTACTATAGCTTATATCTATGTATAATCTTAATAATGTCACTAGAAAAGAAATATTGGATAAAAATGGTGAAATTTACTTTTAATAAAACTCTTTTACTCGTTTATTTTTTTTTGCACCACGCGAGATCAATAAATATTCCCTAAATATAGCTTAGTCGACCATTCTCGGGAATTAGTTTAAATGAATTATGACATGAATGGTGAGTGGGTTAGAGTCGTCAAATGAATGATGTCTTGTCAAAATAATAATATAAAATAATATTTGATAGTGTGTGTATTAATTAAGCTGACGATGAAGAGGTAGTGTGACACCATCAATTGAAAAAGAATGCCCGCTGAAAAAAAAAAATCTTCTGCTGAGTTGTGAACGCGTCTCTTCTCCATCTGATAAAAGAATATATCATAAGTTACGAATCCATGAAGTTTGCCTATTCCTTATGCTTAGTTCTTTTTTTTATATAAAATTGGACATATAGTAAATGGTTAAAATCATCAAAAAGATGACCGTCATTTTTGTTTGTTTGTGTAAAATACAAATGTTCAGTTTCTAGTATTATTTATTAGGGCGATTAGTGCAATCACGTATCTGATGTCAGAATGATGTCGGACACCATTCGTTTGACATCTTTCACGTATACAATATTATTAACATTTTTCAATTTTTTTCCGGTTGAGCAATTAGATATATAATACCAGGTTCTTATTTTATCAGATCTTCTTTTGTGCTTCTTGGGTTATACAGAAAGGGTTTTTTTATCTGATCCGCATTTTACGTTTGTGTTACATCTCCTACTTCCTTCAGCCATAATACTGTAATATAATATCCCAGCATATGTATATGAACTCCAATATTATCTAATTATTTTCCCCATTATAATAAAGGGAGTATTTATTCCACATGTCCCATGTTTGTGTTTCAAGTGCACTATATGTTTTCTTTTAACCCATCATGATGCTGGTTAATCAAAACCGGAATATGTTTGTGGTGACTATCTATTTTCAATAATCAAATGTTTATATCGTGGCATGACATATAATTAATTCATATAATGATTATTTCAAGATGACGACATAACCACTTATTTTGAAATCATTATTTTATTTTTTCTATATATATTATTTCAATATGTACTACGATGTTATCATCAAGAAATGTGTTATATAATAATTGTAATGGATAGTTCATTATTACCTAGAAATAAATGTGCTACAACATTCTAATTAAGAGAAAGCAAGTTTATAATAAACGAACTAATTAGTCACTCATACGAGATATGTATTTGTTCAGCGCCACAACCCGAAGCAGTAATAGTGGTGGCAACAATTTCAAGATTAATTATCAAAGGATAACTCGAAATCTCACTGCGATGTACAATAAATATCTTCCTTAAAAAAGTTAATAAACACAAAAGATTGATTGGATAATGACCAATTTTTATATTAGTATCCGGATACCATATCATATTCAAGATGAAAACTATACAACATAGAGGCGGTGAATTTCTTGCATAATAAAATTGGAGCTGCTGAGTTGCTTTTGATAAATTTAAACAATTGTTCATGGCGCAGTATGTACCGTTCACGTCATTATATACCAAAGAGGAAAGAGGAGCAAATGTCCATGAATCAAACAGGACACGGAAATCAGCATATTGAGATTAAACAAACACGACGAGATGATCATGGTGTCCAATTACGTCGTC
Organism: Phascolomyces articulosus; assembly: GCA_025677815.1. Classification (NCBI taxonomy): domain Eukaryota; kingdom Fungi; phylum Mucoromycota; class Mucoromycetes; order Mucorales; family Lichtheimiaceae; genus Phascolomyces; species Phascolomyces articulosus. The sequence continues at coordinate 95,215 of JAIXMP010000031.1, read as the reverse complement.
AAGCAGCAGCAACTGCATTACAACAATACTCAGTCCTTGCTCTTCATTCAGTCCGTGATGTAGAGGTATGTTTTTTTTTGTTTTTTTTTTTGCTTATCATGGTTTTTGATAGACAAGAAAAAGAGAGAAAAAATACCTTATTATTTTTTGTACTATGATAATATAACAAAGCAATTGACTTTATTAGACACCTGCACGAACACGATTGAAAATGATGTGGTAAATTTCTGCTGTTTTCTATATAGATAAATAATATCCAATTGATTTTTTTTAACTAATCTAAACCTATCCTACCTTAGCATGATGACAGATATTCCAACCCAACCCAAACATTACAAGATGCGTAAAAGCAGCAAATAAAGAAATACATTCACAGTTTTTTTTTTATTACATTGGCGAAATATTGAAGCAATACGTAGCAAAGGAAGAAGAAGAGAGAGAGAGTGTGTGTGTGTGTGTGTATTATGATGGTGTGAGAGGGAGATAAAGAGTTATGGACTATACAATTCCTTTTCTTTTTTAAGTAAACAAAGGCTCACATTTTTCGGTCAATACTAAAAGACATTTGATATATTCAATCAATTTTTGAGGATCATTCTCAGGACCAAGGATATCATCTACTGTCCATGAGGCCAATTCGCCTGCAGAAAGGCTCAAGTTGGTTCGGAAAGGTTCATCATGGTTGGTATAAAATACTTGAAGGTCATACCAAACGTGGCCCTCGCCTGTTACACCAAGAACTTTATCAACACCATAACCAGAGTTGGGTTGGTTTCTGATGGGGACACTTTCCACTCGAGTGATTTCAACAATGAATGGGAAATGGATACGATAAAATGTCTTCTGCTTGTGTAAGATATGATCCACTTTTAAGAAATCACGAACGTTTTCAAAGGTCATTTGATTCGTAATTGGGCTATTTTTTTTTTACGAATTAGTTTCTAAGCAGGAATATTTCATCCTTTTCCTCTTTCATCTCCTTTTCTATGTACAAAAAAAAAACTTACCAAACTGAAACTTTTTTAATAAATGTGCTGTATGGCTTCACATCTACCCGACAAAGTTCTTGTGCAGAGAGTGATAATTGGAAATCGAATTTACTATATGTTTTATATAAATAGAGTATTATTAGCTATGTTATTTGTTAGATCACAACGAGAAAGGAGGGGGAAAAAGGGTAAATACATACCGATCTAATGACACCCAATCAATCTCTGTCACTTTTTGTTGACGTGTAATCACCTTTTTTAATTCGACAATGCCTTGATTCATGATCATCACTACTGGTTTATATTCTAAAGCAGGTTGGTTTCGAGCTTGGCAATGAATTTCAAAGAATCCAGTGTGTTTGAAGGGTCGAGGTAAAATTTCAGAAATGGTGGACATGATTCTTTCTTCAGCCGTGGTTCTGTGCATAACAACACTGTTAGTTCACAAAAATCACCTAACAACAATATGTGTTTCTCCTCTCTTCCTCCCTTTTCAACCTCCATCAGATCCTCTCTCGAATATAATGTAAAAACAAGCCTTACACATTGTTGAATAAAGGCTTAACACCATGTTCTTTGACCACAAGGTCTTTGATATCTTGGAATTCCCAAATCTTTTTGGCGATTTCGCTTGAGAGATTGGTCCATAACACTTTACCAAGTCTATCCATACATTGATAAATAAAATCAACAATTAGAATTTATCATTATCACGGCAAATATTATAATATAGTAAAAAAAAATCAAACTTACTTTGCTTCAAGACGGATTTCACCCTTAAAACCTCGCACGCTTTCCAATCTATAAAAATTGAAAAATCATTGATATCAACCAGCGCATCCCATCCCCTCTTCTTCTTTATAACGAAGAATCTTACCCATCAGTTAAAGCGGTACGGATATTGTTCAAGTTATATTGACGGGCCCTATTTAAACACCCACAGAAAAATAGTTATTAGTTATATCTTCATTCAAAAACAACCATCATAGTCCACTCCTCAGGTATCCCCTCTTCACCCATATGCTAAAGAAAAGAAAAACTTACATTTCTAATTGCGATAAAGGTGCATCTGGAGAACCAGGAACATGTTGTTGATTCGTTAATCGAATCACGCGACGTTGCATTGGTTGGCCAGGTGTTTCTCGGACAGGGACATAGGATTTACGTGGTGGTGCACTTGGTAAAGCAGGAAACTCATTTTCATGAGATTCGGGTTGTTGTGGATACTGTTGTTGAAAATTTGTTTGATATGAAGGAGAAGGTGTTGTAGGTGAAGGAGAGGATGCATAAGAAGAAGCTGCGTAATTGTTGACAAATTCTCTGTTTTCTCCCCATAAAGGCATTTCACTGGATGTCATGGATGTAGGGGTATTTTGCATGACATGGCCATGGCTGGGCATCGATTGACGTCGTGGTGGTTGTTGCCGCTGTTGGTGCTGTAATGTACTTTGCATGGGAGCGGATGGATGTTGAACCCAAGAAGGTCGTGGAGGTGCAGGAATACGTTCTTGAGCTGGACCAGGCACTGGTGCAGATCGTGGTGCTGCATCAAGAAGATCTTTTGGCTTTTGATATTGACCTGTTTCTGGGTTTTTGAAGACAGGTAAGAGCACGTGCATGGGTCGTAATGAATCGCTATAGAGTAAATCAACGTATTTATTTTGTGCATAACGATTCAAGTTGCAGAAATACAATCCATAATATGGGGAATCTGTTGGATAATGAACACAAGGAACAATTGTTACTGGACGACGGCCACGTTTCTATTGGGTTGTGAATATGCGCACCATGAAAAAAGTAAATCAGTTACTTTATCAATTTAGCACATAAAAATAAATAGTTTCAAAAACACCTTACGTAAAGAGTTTGGATATTAAGGAATCGTTGTAACGCATCTTCTACTTGGTCCTTTTCGCTGCCTTCGATATGGATTTCCTATTTTTAAATAGAACAATATTAAACCCAAGTGTTATTGATTAATCACTACTGATAGCAAATGTTTATATATTTCCTCCTGCCTCCCCCCATCCTGTCTAAAATATTCTGATTTTATATATATATATGTATTTTACCCGTCCTTCCAAATAACATTCTGTTTCTGTAGCCCTCATGACTTCCTTCAAGTTATCCGTTGCTTGTAAATTAGGACCTGGAGGACCTCTCAAAACTTCTTGTGGGTTAGCAATATTCTTTGAGAATTTAAAGACAGCCTTATGCGTTTCATCCTCCTTTTCTTCCGTTTCCTTCATTATTTTGAATTCAATTTCATTCAATGTTGACTTCATATCATCAAATTCTTCCAATTCCAATGGACGACCTGCGTGCACTTGTTTTTGTTGATTTTGTTGTTGCTGTTGTTGATTTTGACTTGAATTCATGAAGCCAGTTTCAGGTGATTCAGGTTCTTCAGAGGCAAAATCCAATAATTTTCGGGTTGCTGCTTCTTCCATACTTGCCAAAGTGGCAAAGGTTCCCAACATCATATCCTCGTCAATGGCTCTATTCTATTATATACAAATTGATGTCAAAGCATCAATCTTTCTTGTTTTTTTTTTTCGTATTATGGATCTCTCCTCTCTCCTCTCTATTTTTTTTTTGTGTTCCCCTTCCTGAATTTATCAATGTCACTGGTAAAAATCGAATACTTACGAGTTTCTGTAATAACCCATTGTATATATGCTGAGCACTATTAAAAAAATGGCAGAATATTAACTTTTTGTGTCTATATTTTCATGGAGTCTCATCAGAGAAATATGTCCACTTACGCCTTCTCTACACCCTCTGCGGATCTGCCAGTGATATCAAAGTACTATTTCGACCGCGATAATAAAAAAAAAATGTTGTTCAAAAAATCACATCAGTACACCCATAACGCGTCTTCCTTCCCGCCCCTTCTCTTTTCTTCTATATCTCGTGTGAAAAGTTATAGCATTGACTATTCCAGGTTCTTTTTTTTCGAATTTTCAAAATTCAATAATAAAAACATACCTGATCGTTGAAATCAAAAGTAATCGTCGTACGAGTTTGTTCGGCCAATGTTCTAAACAAATTTAAAAAAGTAAAGTATAAGCGTGATGTAAAAGGAATTGACATTGAATGACAGTTTGACAGTTCTTACTCGAGTCTCCCCTTCCATTTTTCATATAAGCTTTCACTCATATAGGCGAACGAGTATACTTTTGTGTTTGCTAAAATAGGATATAAATGTGGTTAATTGAGTTTGTTAAAATGACACTATAGCATCCATTAATATACTCACGTTGAACCATTGTAAATTAGGACAAGGTCTTTTTCACCTCGGAACGATCTAGGTTTGACAAAGAAAAAAAAAGCGAAAAAAAGTAGGTTCAAGTGGTAAGAAACATTCGGAGTAGTAAAACCAAAAAAAAAAACCCTGAAACTAATCCATTTCATTGTTTGGATGATAACAATAAACTTTGCCCCAGCTCTCGTAATGAAATTGGAAATTTTTTGCAACGCAATATGCAGAAGCAATGACATTCCTTCAGTTTATTTCGCTCACTTATTATTATTATTATTATCCATAATTACTAAAGATCATAAAATATCCTTATTCAAATGTGGGCACCGGGGTAACCTGGCATCTTTTCTTTAATAAGTTCTTCGACTAATTCCCATGCTTTTGTCGCTTCTTTTTCAGATTTTGTATAGGCACTTGTTGATCCTGGTTGTGCAATGGGAACCTATAGTATTGTATATATCCCGTCAAATAATAAATTAATATATAATAACTGTGTATATATAGCCGACAACAAAAAACAACGGCAACAATATCAATTATTACTACGAAACAATTTGTCTATCTATAAAAATAGCTTACATAATATTGCGAATGTATGTTCTTTTCTTCGACCTCAGGACTTGTCGCCAGATAAAGCTGAGTAAGAGCACCTTCCTCTGGTGTTACAAAGAACAGGTCCATAGCTTGGTCGAACAACGAATTTGCTTTAACTTTTTCGTAATATGGGCCATTCTTAACTGCACCAGGATGGTTTGTGTTGACATATAACTATAATAATTACAATATTACTATGCGTGTTGTCTAATATAAAACTCTCGAATATTCAATATTTATGGCTTTTATACATACATTATCAATTCCTTTGGATCTTAACCGCCTGTCAAGTTCGAAAGATAAAAGCATCAACACTGCCTAATAGGTTAAAATAGAATTTAATAGTTCAAAGATTGAAATTTTTTTTTTGTTGTTGTTGTTGCTATATTGGTATTCCAGTAAATAAAATATAATACCCAATCTGCTAGTTAGTTATTACCTTTGATCTTCCATATTGCAAGAATCTATTGAAGTAACTTTCATCATTCATTCTCTCAAAAATGATAGAACGAACAAGAGAGGTGATCCAATGAGCATTAGATGCAACATTTACAATACGACTTGGTGTTGACTTTTCAAGAATTGGCAATAATTGGATCATCAAATAGTGCGTTGCAATGACATTAACGCCAAACATAGTTTCAAATCCTACATATATAATTACAGGTATAAGCAAGGGTTATTAAACGAGTTTGTATTTTTAGTTTTGAATGGTTAAAAAGTACCATCTTCAGTTCGGTCAAATGGCCCCACAGGCATCATCCCTGCATTGTTGAGCAAAATGTGCAATTGATAATATTTGGATAAAAATATTTCTACAAAGTTTTTAACCGATTCCAAGGATGCTAAGTCTAGTGGAATGTATTCGACTTTTTCATTTCCAGTTTTTTCCTTGATTTCTTTGACAAGAGATTCTCCTTTTGATTCGTTACGACATGGCAAAACCCTAAATTACATTTAACTATAGATTAACGATTATTCAAGTTGTTGTGCACTATGTCTATTCTGAATCTGGCCAAAGTGATTTTTTATATACACATACAAGGTACAACCCTTACGAGCAAGTTCTATTGCGCAAGGTTTGCCAATCTTTGATATTATAAACCGCCATGGTGTGAATAACAACAGTAAGTTATCAAATTTTCATGTAATTAAAACAAAAATAAAAGTAATAATGAAAGATACCCCACTGGTACTACCAGTAACAATAGCTATTTTCCCAGAAAGGTCAGGGATATCTTCGAATTGAAAATGCTGCTTATTATTATTAAACATGCTTGAACGGCAAATAGTTTCAGAAAAAGAAAAGAAAAGCACCACTATATAGACCCATTATTCATCCCGCTTTATATGTGGATATCATAGGTAATCCAGCTAAATTTTTAATCAATGGGAGCCATTCCTAAAAAGTGATGACTTCCATAATAAAATAAAACTTTGGATGGAATTGAAAGGCGCCGTGAGAGACACAAAATTAAATTTTTAGTCTAGTGATGGCACAGCAACCAATAATCATAGTGTCACGTTATCAAAACTTGACGCATTGTTTCATGTGGAATGACGCGTTTTTCCCTTTTCCGTATTTGACAACCTCCTGTATTCTAGTACCATACGTTTGCACAATGATAGTGTAATCTTTGTACGTGGCGTTTTTTCATGCATTCATTTTGTATTCTTATTAATCCATATTTGTAACCATAGGCTTTAGCCATTTCTTTACGTACAAAAAGTGGGAAAGATAAAGGTTATGTCACTTACCATACTAAGTATATATGAGCAAATATTGTCAAGAATAACTTCTACAGATACATTTGCATATATATCACATTGTTGTATATAAGGAGAGACCGTAAATATTAATTTATTTATTCAAATAGCCCGTAAACAAGAAAAAATAAGATTCACATACATTTTTCAACCTATCCAACTCATGGTGAAAATGAAAAATACTAGTTTTTCAAAGTACTATGGTCATATTAATATCTTTGAAATGAAATAACATCTTTATACGTGATACCAGAATTCTTTGCCTTATAACAGCCATCTAAAAATAAGTATACAATAAAAATTCTACTCGTTCATAACAATGAAAGCGAATGGCATCATAGTGGATAATTAAGGTGAAATTATCATAATTTAAACAATATTCTAAATATAACATTATTATATCACACCAGTTTTATGGAATATAAATGCTTCTTTATTCACCATAGCAAATATAATAATATAGGTAGCAGCAGCATCTGTATTTCATAATGCTTTTAAATACAAGTATAGTGAAAATGCTCACTTTTTTATATGTAAATTTCAAGTAATAAGTACGTGATATAATGTTTTGGTAGGTAGTGTGTTCACAGTGAGAGGAGAGGACTGTATTATTAATGTTCAAAAGATTAAATAAGACCAACACTTTGTTTGCATAACGAATAGGAACGTCTGCATATCATTACTGAGTTTAACAAATTCTAAAAAACACTATGCAAAAAAAAAACTGCGCTTGAAATTCAGCCTCATTTTCCCAACTCTCACTCTTCTTTTTCTCTTTTTCTTCTTTACACAATTCAATATAATCTGGAACAGACATTGGCTTTCATTCTTATATTTCTCCCCTCAATCCCCCCCCCGACCATCCAAACCTCAGTAGCGGTATTCTCTTTCGGGAGGGTATTCGTGGATGGCAGCATAGGAAACCATGTGGAGATAATGGTCTTTACGCAGCATTCTGATTAATAAAGCATTTACCTAACGTGGAGGTGATCCGACTCCCGCCATCCTACCTCTGTCTGATAGCTTAGTGATTAACTCTTAGGATAGAAAAAATACCTAACTCTTCCTTGTTATTTCTGTTTTCGAACAGGGGCTCTTCCCGCGAGTCCAGGATGGTCAGAAAGTTAATGTTTGTTTTAGATTGTATTGAATTGAATAATCCCTTCTTTTTTTAAAATCTTTTGAAACTACAAACAAGTCTCTTTTGTTGTTTCAATGAAAAAGAGAGGGAGAGATTTCTTATATATATATATAAGTATATATAATATTTTTATATTTTAAGAAAGAAAATGATAATAATAATACATAAAATGACTTCATTCATTATTGGAATTCACTTTTTTATTTGATCTGTTTGATTGACCAACGTTTTGAATCATTCAAAGAAGTACATTATTAATGTTGATTCCAACGCGTCCATTCACGTTTTTTCTTCTGATTTCTTTTTATGGTAAAGACTTTTATTCTTTGGAATAAACAATATAAGTGGTAATGTCAAAATGAACATTGTATATAACAGAATCAACTTCTTTATCTTTCTACCAGTGAAAGAAGTGTTGCTTATAGGCATAACCCCCTTTATGCAGAAAGCTACAATAATGTTTCCTATAGTTCGCCCCATTTATACACTATGTATTGCTTATCGATTTTTTGTTCAAAGAAAATAAATATAAAGTAAAACCCTACTGCAGTAAATATACCTGCCTATATGTTTGTACTATGGTACAAAATAATTATACTAAAATATATCATTCAGTCCGTGTCGTCAACGCCTACGATATGTATACCTATTAATTTTTAACATGGATCTATAACATATGTAATATAAGAAGACTATTGACAAATTACAGGACCATCATATTCGTATATCTCTTTTTCACCGATCACTTCCCGATATAATGAATTTTTAAACGCAAACTACTGTTATTGATACGTACTGTCCATTATGTGCGGCAAATTTCTTTGAGGTCTTTTCTATCTGGTTACGTATATAATATTTAATTCAAGAATATTTATTAATATATTATGTAATAGTTATTGAATTGAAAAATTGGATCAAGTCCTCTTCCAGAAATACTTGGTTTCTGTGGTCATCATTGTTACCCTCCTGATTAACGGTAGAAATCTCCTCGATCGAGGGTATCAAAGCGTTTTAATTTTTGTGTTCTAAGTCATATTGTCTCTGCCTAGAGTAAAATTTTAGCTGAAGGAGAACCTAAAATTGTCGTACAACTAATGAAATTCCCAATTGATACATTATACCTATATATCATATATGCTTTTTGATTTATGATAATAGTATTCTTTAAGAATAAAAATTTACAACATATGATCAAAATTTCTTATTACCATTATTATTTGCAAATGATGGGGTAACATAGATACTGTTAATTTTATTAGGTGAAAAGAATAAAAAGTAGAAAAAAGTATCAAACAAACAAAACAAGCAGAAGCACATCACATTTTACGTATTGTGGTTTACGTTGCTCAACAATATACAGTCTCCCCTATTCATTTTACAAGTAAGTTACATTTATGTTTTTTTTTTGATCTGTTGCATTGTTGGTGGTACAAGCCATTACAAAAACTCAATTCCAAGATTCAGGTCCCGATTGACAATTGTGTAAAAATAAAACTTGAAAATTTCCAAGACCTCTTGAAAGTTCCTCCTCTTCCATAATCTCTATAACCGAAAGGTAACCTATCCATCCATCCATCCATCTTTCTAACTACCCATCCATCCGTCTACCTCATCGATCCTTTATCCATTGGACACATGAAAACGATTACAAATACATCTCGTCACTTGCAAAGCCTATCTCTAGTAGAATTTAGAGGAAGGGCCACTTGCTTGAGACATTTCATTAGCGATGCTTTTATGAATCGTCCTATCCATTGGAATTTTTTTTAGAGGGACGACACTCATTTAAGCGAACGCTCTTGTATATATTAACATAATTATTACGTTCTTCCTAATTATTAGATGGTCCGCGCCTCTGTTTTGAACGACTGCTTGAACAGCATCAACAACGCTGAACGCCGTGGCAAGCGCCAAGTCATGATCCGTCCTTCCTCCAAGGTCATTGTCAAGTTCTTGTCCGTCATGCAAAAGCACGGTAAGTTTTTTACTTATTATTTTAATCACATTATTTTATTACTACTTTCATTCCCATTTTCCCTATACAACCTAAAAATATAAACTTTCCAATCCTTTCCCCTTCCAAAAAAAAATTGACCCGTATTTAACTGGTTGAAAGTGGCTTTTATATTTTTCACCACTTTTGCCCTTTAATGATGCGGAAGAGTAACTATCGCGTCTAATGCCGGATTTATGACACTTAATATGTTATAAATCCGTTAGAAGATTTGATAAATTTCTATCGTTTCCTTTTATTCTTATTATTTTTATGAATTGGTTTATGATATGGATATACACATGTATACTAATTCAATTGGAAAAAATATTAGGTTACATTGGTGAATTCGAGGAAATCGATGACCACCGTTCCGGAAAGATCGTCATCCAATTGAACGGTCGTTTGAACAAGTGTGGTGTCATCAGCCCCCGCTTCAACATCAAGATCACTGATCTTGAAAAGTGGACCGCCAGCCTTTTGCCCTCGCGTCAATTCGGTTATTTGATCTTGACTACCTCTGCTGGTATCATGGATCACGAAGAAGCCCGTCGCAAGCACGTTGGTGGCAAGATCCTTGGTTTCTTCTACTAAGAAGTTCTTTTCATTCTTCTTGTTGTTTAAAACACCAAACAAAAAAAAATAAAACGTTCTCTTGATTTAATTTGAACTGTATTAACAAAAAAATTAGTGTTTTTATTTAATTACATTTATGCATACCAAATGTTTTTATCATTATTCAATAATTATTTATTATTATATAGTGATTGTGTAGTTGTTTCTGTTTATTCTCTATGAAAGAAATAATATGTTAAGATGTACAAGGTAATATTAAAAAAATAAGGATGGGGGGGAGAGAGAGACTATGGCTCAGCTTTGACTTGACGGTTAAGGATATAAAAGCCAATTAAAATGAGTATACTTCCAACAATAGTTGAAGGAGGGGTCATGATGCCTGTGACAAAAACATCCGTAATAGCTACAGCGGGTACGGTAAGCATCACACCCACTGCTGCAAAAACAGGATTTACCAATGCGATCACACACATAAATGTAGCATTATAAACTACACTCATAGAGGCAATACCCAGCATATAAGTAAAAGTACGCAAATCAGGTGCTTCAAAGGTTTCATGACCAATCCAATGGAAAATTGGGATAGGAATCCATAGTAACAAAAACGTTGTGATGCCGATACCTGTTGTAACAGCATTGGCAAACAATACCGTGGGTCGTGGTGGTGTCGCATACTTTTTATAATACACTTCATAAAATCCATAGGTCGCTGCAGCAATGGCTGCAACAATAATACCAAGTAAAGAAGCAGCATAACCATTGTTATCATCATCACCAGTACCATCACTGACTTGATCATCCTCTGGTGAAGTGGTGGATGGCCAAAATGCCATGGTAAATACACCAACAATACATAAAAAGACAGCAACGACTTTGGAAAATACAAGTTTATCACCCAACATCATGATAGAAAAGAGGTAGGCAAAGAAACAACCAGTATTATAAATGGCAGTCAAATTGGCCATACTTGTCAAATTGACACTGACATACCATAGATACGATGGGATGGTCAATAAAATAGCAATATAAATGACGGTACGAATTGAAAATGCAAGTCTTGATTCATTTTGTCTACCACGAGCTTCTTGTAAATCTTCTAAAGACTGTTCTAATTCAAGTTTGCATTCGCGAGCCGTGTCTTTTATCAATTCCACAAGAGCTTTATTGGGACTCTTGTATCGTGCTATCAATTCACCAATAAATTGAACGGGTGCCATGAAAACATAGCAACAATGGCTTACATATCTATGTATAATGTTCACAAGAAGTAATATAATAAATGTATAATTTGTGTGTGTGATGTATATTTGTATATATAATATGTATAGATGTGTAAATTGATATTTAAGGATTAATAAAACTTGATTCTTCTTTGGTAATGACATTTCGTTCCTCTTTCCCCCCCTCCTCCAATCCAAGCTCTCACTCTATCTATCTCCACGCTCCCCTTGACATCACATGAGTGAAAATGTGAGGGAAAAAAAGTTATATTGTAAAAATTTATGTGCGGCTTTCCAACCTCTCTTGCTTGTTCCTTGTTGAGTCAGGTTCATTTTTACAGAAACTCTGTTATTTTCTCTCTCTCTTTCTCTCTCTCTCTCTTTTTCGGCCACTCTTATTTCAATTATAAGCTCTTGAACAATTTGATTCATATATAGTATATCATCAATAAAAAAAATATATAATATACGTACAAAATATGATAGGGTTTATGATAATTTGTTGTTCTTTGGACATATTGTGCCAACTCTGTTTGAAGTACAAACGAAACGATACAAATAGCAAGCATAACAGCTGCTAACATAGATCGACCTCTTCTAATAGGCTGTAAAGTGGGTGATGCTGGAATGTCATTGACTGGAACGGAATGGTATGTAGGAGAAGATGACATGATGCATTTATATTTCCAAAAAAGAAAAATAAAATAATGGTGAAAGAATGGAGGAGAAAGAAGAAGTGTGGAGTAAGAAAGAAAGAAAGAAAGAAGTCTATATTGATTTTATAGTTGTATAATGTGGCTAAAAAATATAACCTGCTGGCTACCTACCTCTTTTTTTTTTGGAACAGCGCATTTTATACTAAACGTTTTCCACCTGAAAAAAATAAAATATAAAAACAATGTGGCATGAAGCTAGGGCAAATGAAAAGAGGGTAAACTAAAACAGAAAGAAATGAATAGGCCCATACACTATAGTCTATTTGAATAATACTCGCCTTTTCTTTCTTTCTCTCTAATAAACAACCAAAACACAAATTAGATCAAAGAGTTAATGGTCGATCATAAGAAGCGTGCCGAACGCCGACGCGCTTTCTATGAATCACGGGTATTGTATATCATATACAACGTTCTTTTATTATTATTATTATTGAAACTCTCAATGAAACTACTTGTTTATAATTCCAAAATACTGTATGTATATAGCTTGGCGATCCAAAGCAGTTATTAAGAGTCATTGGTTCATCAGCAAAACTATACCCAGATGCTGAACAATTTTATTACCATGAGAACCCTGGCAATCTGTGAGTTTTAGTTTTTTTTTTTCTTTTGTTTGTTTAGTATTTATTATAACTATGATTATTATTTTTTATGATAATCAGGAGAGAAAACAGAGTGAGAAAACAGAAATAAAAAGAAGCTTACTGGATGCATTTCATGTAATTATATAGTATGCCTTGGCAAGGCAATACCGATATCCGAATTGACAGGTGAACAATTACATATGAAACAAAATAATAGAAAAACTGTCTGTTTGTGCGCGTGAAAACTATATACTAAAAAGATAAAATTTATTTGTTAATGCTTAATTATCATGCGCATCATAGATTTGATGGTCGATCATTATTGGACTATGTTCCTGAAAGAAAGGCAAAACAAACAATGCCTGTAAAAGAACAACATATGATGGACGAATTGAATTTCGAACGATATCATGACTTGGTAGAAGCTGACCGATTAAAAGGTAAAACTCATATGTACCCACGCCGCTGAGAAAGAAACAGTAACAGCATTCTTTTTATATTGTTTAAGAAACAGCTAACAACTCCTATACATCATAATCGCATTGATAGTTACTGAACGAGAACGATTGAATGAAGTAGAAGAAGAATGGACAAAATTATTGGAACGGCACAAAGCACTTTTAGCCATGTTAAACAACACAAAGTATATACTAAAATAGGTTCTCCCTTAAAAAATGAAACATAAGAAACAAATATTTATGTAAACTTATGACTATCACTTTTCTCTATAGAAAACTGGAAAAAGGAGCAAGTGATGGGTATGCTTATGATTATGGTACCACCGTTGTTGAATCGAATGGTGATTTACAAAATGAAGAAGAATCTCAGTTATTACGAGAATCCGATATTCTTCAATATGTGGATGATTTAACGGATAAAGATAAAAAGACTTTGAATGATATGGCGAGCAAGTATGGTATTCGTAATTACTCTCGCCTATTACGCATGACCAAAAGAGATCGTGATGAACAATTGAGAGAATTGAAAGCAAAGCAGGTGAGATTGATTATAGTATATTGCGGTTACTAAACTGGCAGATTAGTAAGAAAGTGGATGATGGGTGGGGGGTTGAAACTGGTTATTGTTCACCATGATTGACAACAAATCGATTGGGAATTTTATTATAGGGTAAAGATGGTGGAAAATCAAAAGACAAGGGCAGCAATGATAATAGTAGGCGATCAAGGGATGAACGTAGTAGACGAAGAAGAAGACGTTCACGCTATGATCGAGGAAGTCCATCCAGAGGAGGCCGATCCAGCCCTACCTATGAACCCTATCATAATAGCTCTGAAAGTGATAGCTCCGCAGAAGAGGATGAAAACTCGACTCAATCAGAAGTAGTGATTGAATTTGGTACATCTTCATCCAATGTTCCTGAGCAACAACAGTATGATGAAGAATCAGTGACACGAGTACCTTCTTCATCATCACGCGATCGTTATTCTCGAGAAAGGTATAAATATTTGTTTATATTTTAGATAGAAACACAATGACTAAAAATAATTACACCACTTTATAATAGAAGAAAAACATCCATAGACAATCATCATCACCAACAACAGCAACAAGAAGAATCAAAAGATACAAAAAAACTGACACCCATGGAGAAACTTCGATTAAAAATGCGTGAAGGATTGGAAAAGCAAAGTAAGTCAGCAGAAAGGGGGGAAAACATAATTTATGGATGTATCTGTTTTGTTTATTAATCTTCTTCTCTTCTTCACCCATCGAATGCTATCGTTTTTTATAAAAAACAGTTGATGCGGATGAAAAAGAAAAGAAACGTCAAGAACGTGAAATGGAATTAAATGTATTGCGGGGATCTTATAAAGGGGATCGAGATATTCCAGGAAAACAAACTTCAGCATCATCCTCTTCTGAAAAAAGGGCGAGACGTTATTATTCGCCGAGTGGATCTTCTGAATCTGACAGATCACCATCACCCCACCGAAAACGAAGGTATCGATCACCTAGTGATGATGATAATGAAGATGACCATCATGGCAGTAGACAAAAAACAAGTCGCCATCGACGACGCAGTCCATCTGTAAAGCGTTCAAAACATCGATCTCGTTCAAGAAGCCCAAGTAATGGTAGTAGCCGGCGACGTTATTCGTCTTCTTCACATCATAAATCCAGTCATAATAGTAGTAGTAGTCATCATCGTCACCATGATCATCATCATCACTCTTCTTCCTCCCGATCCTCAAGAAGGAGATCACGTTCGCGTTCCCGATCTAGATCAAGTAGACATAAGAGACGTTGATAAATTTGGTGGTGAAGAACCAAGCAAACAAACAAAAATAAAATAAAAGAAAATTATATATAAAGTATAAAGTATTAATATGTACAGGCTGTTTTGTATTTTGGTTTTCGGGATTGGGATGAAGTGTTTGTAAGAAAAAAAAAAGAAAGGTTGATAGAGGAGGAGATAATATTTTGTATACAAGAATATGATCAACTAATCAACAAGTCGAAGTAAACTCTTTTCCAAAATGTATTTCCCTTCCTTGTATTTTTGTTGTGCATCATATGCCTTGATCTATTTTATAAAAGGTTAGTAACAAATATATAGTAATCAAACAAACTATAACAATGAACTGAAAAGGAGTTTCATACATATTTCCATCCAAGCATTGTTCCACAGCGAACACAACTAATAGATGCAATTCGATGTTTACCAGTCGTCATATTTCTATTTCCAAGAACCAAGGTCAGTTTTTTTCACGCCATGATAGAGCCGCCAGAATAATAATAATAATAATAATAAATACCTTTCTTGTTGTTCTTGACCTTCCTCAATATTCACACTATTTACATATTTTAAAAATAGTAAGTTGTCAATAAGAAAACACTTCCGAGAAAAAAAAAAAAAAAAAGCTCATTTGCATAAACCTTACACTCCACAGAATAAATAGGCTTGGCCATATTGTCCTTGGAATTCCTAAATTATGAAACCTTTCCATGGTCAATGAATTTATTATTATAAAAAAAATCAACCTAAAAAGATGGGAGTTACAAGTTCATTTCAATATATACCTTTGACATGACTTTATCACTTGTTGAAAGGTGTGAACGACATTTCGAACAGCCATATACTTTTTTGCCTTCTAAATAGACTCGATATTTTAAACCCATTTCGATTGTAAAGTCAAATATCAAAAAAGTGAAAAAGAAACTTTAATATGAAGCCAAAGGGAAAAGAAGAAAGAAAGAAAAAGAGAGTGAGAGATGCAGAATAGTGTTTTCCAAAAATGGCATTTCCTATATCTCTACGGTTTCATTAGTTGGGAAAGCTTGCTTATAATTTTCTGTTCTATGTGCTTCAAATCCTCTGGTCTTGATAGTCGATGATCTCCATCTTGAATTATATCTAATTTAACATTGTTATTTCCCCAAGCTTGTAATGTTTGGGTCAATTCTTGTGCATGTGTTAGAGGCACATCAAGATCATTTGCTCCATGAATTAATGTCACCGGACACTGTATATTGTTTTCTGCTATTGTTGTGGTTGCTGGTGCATCACTATTGTTGTCGTTGTTATGTTGCTGTAGTAAAAGAACTGGTCGCGAATCGAGTAAACTTACTATAGGTATTTCATAGTAACCAGAAGGATCATATTGTGAAGGCCGTTTCCATATATAACTTCGGTCGTTTCGATGTTCTATGGGGATTTCCTGTTGTAACCAACGCTCGGTAAAATCAACGCCACCGCCTATACCAACAATTCCCTGGATTTGGTGTGGGAATCGTCGAGCCAACAATAAGGATATCCATGTACCCATACTCGAGCATATCAAAAATAGATTGTTTTGAATCTTTGTTTCATGTTCGAGTAAAAGCTGACAGCTATTTTCATACCATTGTTGAACAGATCCATCAATTGGATAATGATCCCATGCTATAAATCCATACCCGTTTTGTTGAGCAATGTCATATGCCAAGTGGCTTTTACGTGATGTCATGAATTCGGATCGATAACCCGGAATAAAGCATAATGTGAGTGGTTTGATAGCGGTTGTTATAGTAGTAACAGGTGGGGGGACATATATGTATTTAGTACCAGAAGTAGCTTGACGAACCAATTGCGAAGGTATTGACATGATGCTTTTTTTTTGTTGTTGTATCTGAAACGGAAAGCAAAAAAAAAAAAAAAAAAAAAAAAAAAACTACGCTCCAAAACGAGAAAGCGAAATATTGTTGGTACCTGATTTGAGATGCCGATGCAAAAAGATCAACAACAAAAAAAAGATAAGCATAACAAAAATTTTGTATGCTTCTATATAGAAGCATAATGCTTGGCATATATATATTCAAGATATATACCAACAATATATATGAGTAATCAAAAACGCTTCTTCTCCATCCTCTTGGTACATATTTTAAAAAATGTACGTATGTTGCCACTATGACAAAAATGATGTTTCAATATTTTTCTTCTCGAAGTCCTATGAACTGCATCCATTTTTTTATACTAGCAGCATATAATTAAACATCGTCTAAACTCAACATCATTTGGCATATTATTAAGTGTCTATTACTCTATTACTATTGGAATGCCATATTTACGCTATATCGCATCAAAGAGAATAACAATGCATAATAATGGCCAGATTGGTTCTAAACCATACTTCATGTAGAATGTTTAATTTAGTAATTGATTGGTCTGGCAAGAACTCTTCCCTAAAGCACCATCTAAACAATTAGGTAGACCGACAAGATGTAGATACAATTGCTATTTCTTTTTTGCTTGCAGATACTTATCATAACAGATGCTTTACTGCTCTTTGTAATCAAACAAATAATCATTACGTATTCTGCTTTTTTCCCAGCAAAAATAATAGTTTATTACAGAAAATAGAAACTATTACGTAACAACTATATCTATCTATATATCTCAAGTTCAATATGTTTTCTGAATCAATATATCCAATGTCAATCAAATATTGTAATTTTCCTGCTATTATTCCTTCGTAAACAAATTATAAATAATAGATATATATGGTGGCATAATTATATGGATTCAGTTGTTTATGATACCTTTTTCCATAAAGTAACGAAGATGTTTAACTGATTATCTATAAACTCCTTTTTACGTTTACTTGAAAAAAAAAAATGCCTCTTTCCGAAAGAAGGTCCTATCAAATAGAAGTATATGTCAACAGAAGCTTTCAATTTTACTCGAGCCTCTTTGCTCTTACTCGTTAGCAACAAATAATAAAATGGATATATAAGTAGATATATACTTGAGAGATATAAATGGACTTTCTTTTTAATATTCCTTTTGTTTCATGAACCAATACAGCACGTGAAAAAATCTTCAAGTAGCTAGGGCAACACGATTTCAGAAACGACACATTGACAATTGAGATTAACAAAAAAAATTACCAATGTATTTGTTCGTATGGTATGAAACAAGAATTTATATACAATATTATATGCTAATAAAAGTTATTCAGATAGTTTGCATGGATATTCAGATATAATATTCCATATTTGAATTACTTTAATTTGTCTTAAACGTATAATTATTATAAAAAGCGAGATCACTTCTTTTAATAAAATTTCTACCATAATATAAAAGAAATTTTTTAATAACATTATTGAACTTCAAGAATTGTTCATGGTAATAAATATTCTAAGCAACAGCTCCTGGATCATATAATCATAACAATTTGAGAGTTGGGTTGGCGGTTTCCTAATTTGGAGAAAAAAAAATAATTTTAATCCTGGACCCAAAACTTCAGCCCTGATAACTTTGTCAAAAATAAAGATATCAAAACTCTGCCACGTAAAACATGTTTATAGAGGCATATTTAAGATCATTTACGTTTTTGTTTTTTAAAAATAGCTTTTTTCATCTAGTTATACGTATTTATAATATTGAATGTATTTTGCCTTTACCAACTGATATAAATCATTGCTATTTTATTAAGAAGGACCAATGAAAATAATAACAACATTTGCATAACATAGTAGTCTACTTTTATTTTCGTCGGCAATTGCATTTGAAAAAAAAATATATATAATAAGCTATGATAAAAAGGAAATAAAAATGATGAAAACCATTTCCATTCTGCTATAAAGGGATGCAAACTCATGATATATATCAGTCAAGAAAAAGAAGAGATAGTTTATAGAGTACAGATCAGTAATAAAATCGCCAGGCTTTTTTATTTGAAGAATTCTTCACGATTTTTATATCAGAAAATTGAGTTTTACATTGGAAAAAAAAAAAAGATATCAAATGTTACGTATGTTTGATAAAGGGGGAGCAAGGAAAATATAAGAGCAAAGTATAAGAGAGTATGTTTGTTATGGCACAAAAATATATGAGATATGAGCAGTGTTCTTTATGAACAATACTTCTTTCCACCGTATTGAGTGTTTCTGGCAGCTGCAGATTGAGCACGAGCCTTGAAGTCTTGGTACTGGCCAGTCTTATCTGCATGAGATTGGATACGAGATGCGTCGGCGGGAGTCATTGGGGTCTTGCTAGGACAGTGACCTTGGTTTCCTTGACTGGTCTAATATTATAGTATATAAAGAAGAAAAAAGTAGTAGGATTTAATATAAGAAACATGATATAGATAGGACTATTATGAAGAAGCTATGAAAGTTAATGATGATATACCTTGCACATTATTATCAATCTGAAGATTAGTAAAAGTAATAAAGAGAAAGAAAGAAAGAAAGAAAAGAATGAGTGTTCCATGTCCTTTATATACCCAAAACACAATAAATAGTCCATGATAAGAGAAGTTCAAAACAATCTCTTCATTTAAAAAATGATAAATTAATTTATAGTATTATCAGTAGGTTGACGTGATCCAAAATGGTGTATATAATACATTGTTAGTTGGTAGTATGTACTGGAAGTAAGACCACCATCTATAGTGTCAAAAATTTATATCGCTGCGGATTATGGGAGAAAAAGAAACATTTCTTTTCTTATATATAATCTGCTTATATTTTAACAAACGATATCAATTGTATATTAAAAAAAATTAAACAGCCTTATATTGTTATATATATTATATAGGTTGCACTACTAATATATTTATGATGAAAGTGTTGCGTATCAAGAAGTAAAGATACTACATTAGTGAACCAAAATCATTGCTTTATAAAATATAAAATCCTTGATCACCGTCTTTGTATGAGTATACATTATGCCTGCTGTTGATCCATGATGTATATCATCACGATAAAAAGGATAAGTACCCACAAACTTATCTAATATTTCTTGTCTCATGATGGCTTTTTGGGTATTTTTGCTCTTTTTCCCTTTCCTCGCTCTTCACTAAAAAAAATGACATCCGAAAAACGAAAAGCTTCCGATTCAGAACAAGATATTCCACGAAAACAAATTATTTCTACTGATCGCCAATCCTGCCAATGTTCATTTGGATCAAATGACATTTACAATGTGCCACCATTATCATACAACAATGTCAATGAACAGCAGCAACTAGTAGCAATATTACCAACAAAAAAAGAAAAGAAAAATGACATGTTTGTTGATTTTATTGAACGACTTCCTTTTGAGATTTTTTGTCATATTTTCGGTAATTTGGATACTCAAGTTCTGATCCAGTGCACCTGAGTCAGTCACCTATGGCGAGACAAATTATTTGATCATCGAGAGCTTTGGAGACAGATTGAAGTACGCTATATGCCAAATTTATTGCATTCAACAGCCATACGAGTAGGAGGAACAAAAAAACAAACGCAGTGTTATCGAATTCCCTCAATCCTTGTACAGCATGTTGAAAAACTGATATTTTATGATCAAATTTCCACATATCTCAACTGTACAGATTTTCTTCGGATGCATGATTTCTCAAATTTAGTATCTTTAGATTTGAATATTTCCGGTAAGCTGCATTATACTTATCGATTGCTATATAAAAAAAGGAATGGGTAGGCGGAGAAGAGAATGATAGTGTTATTTTCACACACGCATGCATGTATAGTGTATAAATCTTGTTTACGATTATATAACATCTGCTAATGTGATATGAGCTCATCACAACGATTTTATCTATGTACACTATAGTGGTAAATGGAGCAAATATTCGATCACTAGAACTACTTTACAACACTTTGACATGTGTCAAGCGCACATTGACCGACTTGCGAATCAATTGGCCGCGTATTCAAAACACACGCATCTCGTTACTAAGAATTTTATGCTTGTGTCAAAGTTTAACCTCTATCAAAGTGGTTGCATGGTGTATTGGTGACTGTATTGTACCTCACAAAACTTTATTATCACGAATGGAACTACATTCAACTATCTCTATCCAGCCTCTTTTTCAACTATCATCACTTTTATGGCATTGTCCGCATTTGCGTTACTTGGAAGTAAACGGGTGCGAAAATGATGAAGAGATACTACCTATTCTTTCAAAATGTTGTCCCGAATTGGTCATCATTATTACACGAAAATTGACACAGCAACAGCACTTTTGTAACAATGATGTGAATGCTATTTTAAGACAACACAAAAAACGTTTATCACCCTTTTCACTTTCGACACCAGAAGTAACATCCATACCAGATAATACATCTTCTGTATTCACTTCATTCCAACAGCAAAAGAAACCATTGTATCAACCGGGCGAATTACAATGTTTGGTCCTTCACAATATTCATTCAGTATTACCATTACAATCCAGACTTGAAAAAAGCCAAAACTCTCTGCATACGTTAAGCATAGCGCCCATGGGTGGATCAGACCGGGACTGGAATCGTTTATCAACACTATCATTACCCCAATTGACTTTTCTCCACATAAAAATATCAAATGCTTTTACAGAATTCTTACGTGATTATCTTCCAGTCATGTTACGTAAATATCATGCACTCGAAACATTTGTCCTTGAAGGCTCCCGCCATCATTCCACTGTAAATAATCCAACAACAGCGACAATGACAACAGATCTACAACAGGATTATGTCGTAGCAGATGGTATATTCAATTCTATTTCTATACTACCAAGCCTGTCATCCCTACGTTTATCTCATCTTGATATCCGTGGACGTGCTTTTGGTGAACTGTTGGATAGACATAGGAATACATATATTCACCCTCCACGGCAACAATATTACAGCATTCGTTCTTCTTCACCCCACCCCTTGAGTGAACTTATTTTTCATCATTGTATTGGCGTGACATCGAGTATTTTGCAAAATGTATCTGGCATCGCAACATTAAAGAAGCTGTCCATTTATCGTCCCGATCAACAGGTTACAGTTTTGGAAATAGCACAGTTAATCCGTCTCCAATTACATCAGCTCACATGCCTCGAATTAGGGCTCATGCATTTGACGAACGAAAGTGCTGAAGCTCTTGCTAGCTGTCGAAATTTGTCGACACTATTACTTTATAAAATGAATGGTGCAAGTAGAAAAAGAGTGGATCAGCTATTACGACCTCATATCAAACATGTAACGGTACAATGGCGATAGTTCCTTTCCACTGTTTTACATTTCTTAATATCCCCCAGTAGTTATAATAACATTATACAATACTCTGATTTTTTTATATATATACTTTATACTTTATACTTTTTTGAAATTTGCATTGTACCCAAATCATAAATATACCCATACACACTCATTTACAATATTAATAAAGAATGATGTTTTTTATTATTTTTACATGAGAATAATAATGCTGGTGATAATAATGTACAATTTAACTTTTTTGATATAAACAAATTCAATCATATATAACATGTATATATATAAATTAGATTGATATTTTTCTTCGTGTATAAATTATAGCATACATATATATATACATATTAATCTGGTAACCTTGTAGCAAATGGGTTACTACGAGAAATCCCATAACAAGCATACGTTTCTAATTTCTTTTGATTACCATTATTATTTCCATGACAGAACGCCTTTGGACCTTCATTGGTGATACTTTCATTATATGTGATTCGCAGTGTTATTAAGCTATCCACTTGTCCAAGAAGTTCTAGCACTGCATCTGTCACACATTGAATAGCAGTTAACTGAATAAAGCGAATCTTGTATTTACTTGTGATAGTTGATTTTTTACCATTTTCATCTTCTACTTCTTGTTTATATCCATCTACCCATCTTTTTACACCTGCCAATAACCCATCCTCGCTTAAAAAAGACCGATAGGTATCGAATGCACCGACACATAATTCCTGTAACTGAGGTAACCCACAAATGTCGTAAAAGGCTTGATCTGAAATGGATACACTGGCAAGATGTAAATGTTGAATGTTTGTGCTGATCAATGCACCTAATGTGGTACAAGTCACTGCTGTAAATGGGTTACTCCTTTCATATTGTAAAAGCAAATGACGTAAACGGGTTAGTGTTGACCCCATCGATTCTATAATACGGTCCAAATCCACCATTTCCTCCACATAGATCTCGGTTTCCAGGTGTTCAATGTTGGGATGATACAAAACCACTTGACGCCATAGTTCACTTGTCATTGCAATGCCATAGAGTTCCAAGGTTGTTAATTGTGGGAAATGGTACCTTGGTAAAAAATCCCAAAACCAATCATAGACAACACTAATGTACAAATGTTCTAACCAAGGTCGTGATTTAATCATAATAGGGACGAGATGATCCATATCTTGGGAATTGTTGCATGCGAATACTATCTTGCGTACTGTACCGGGTTCTTCCTTATCGATCATGTCATCCATACCATCATCGTTTTCTTCATTATGAATACAAGGGTATATACTACTGTTGTGATGGAGATGAAGTCGTTGTCGTCGCTGTTCCTCTTTTCTTGATAACTCCAACCATTCTTCGACTCTATCTTTTTCTGGGTCACCATTCCAAGCAATATAACGTACCAATGGACAAAGTCTAAATGCATCACGGATGTATCTCGCTTGTACATCATACACATGTGTTCTATCCATATCCAATGCAACCAACAGAAACTTGAGGTTAGGACAACGATGTAAGATTGGAAGGATGCGCGTGTCGAAATTCAAGGCATTGTCCAGGCACAAAAATATTAAGTTGGTGTGTTGTGCTGTTGTTTTTGCTAATGCTCTTTTCTTACTCTTTCTCGGGTGCTGGCCCCCAATTTCAGTATTGGATAAGGTGTCTCTTTCAATATCGTTAAACTTTACAGAAAGATGCATTAATGCTGGTAAAGTATCTAGTATCATCGGTACAGAGATATCACACGGATGACCATCCATCAATAATTCGGTCAAAGTATTAGCAAACATGCCGATTGTCATTGGCAACTTGATACTATCGTTTGCTGCAGGTCGACCCTTTCTTTTCAACATGACTTTATGACCACATATATCTAAAAGGAAAAGAAAAAGAAAAAGTGTCAAATTTTTTAAACATTTTGTGGCCTTATAAAATAATATCCGTAGCAACCAGAACAAAGAAATCATATGCCTACTGACCAAGTGACTTTATACGACATTTTCGACGATCTAGTGTATCCAATATACGACACGTATCTTGACTATGAATAATTACTTTTTTGACATGAGGACCGAGGCATTTCAAGATGGATTGAGTGGGTGGTTTGTTCCAAGATGTGGGCGTAATCTTTAACTCTCGCCATACAGGTCTTGTATAGTTTGGAATCGAATTATACCATGCATGAGATACGTTCATACATTCAAGAGAGTCATTTTGATCAAGGTAAGAAAAAACGTCACAAAGTGTTTCAATGGGTAAAATAGTTGTGAAATCCGTCATGGATTATGGTTTTTCAATTTTAAGGGGATCGAGAATGGTGGAAAAAAAAGAAAAAATAATGGCTATCGGCTCAGATTTGATTATGCAATTTAATGGTTTTGAAACCTAAATTGGAATTTCTATATTGACTTAATGGATGACATTATCTTGCTAGATAAAAGCTGCCATATTTAAACTATTGATACAGGCGATTAATAGAACATCTTGATCTAGTGCGACCACTATCTCTCAACTTCAAAAAAAAAAAAATTGACTTGTATAATATAAAGAGAAAACATTGATAGTCCAACTTGACATATGATCTGCTACGATGATTCTTAGTAGATTGCATTGATGCATTACTCAACACTGATCTTAACCTCACACTAAACTGCATGTATACCAAATATTTTTGTTTTCCTTATCATGATTCTTTCGTTGAAGTGAACACTATTTTATTATATGCAAGCTGTCTTGATTTGTTTGATGAATAAGTATGTCTTTATATATATTTACATTTATACTCCTACAGACTCGTCGTCGTTATCGTCCCATTGTTCTGGTGCGTTTTCATCAACAAGAAGCCTATCATCAATCGGATGACGAAGTCGGATTTCTTTTTCCATCATCAAGCTGACAATCTCATGCAGCTCCTTTTCCGATAAATAGCGTGATAACAACCGTATACCCAACAAGCAGATTTCTAATAAGAATATGACAGAATTATTTCAGTCTTGATGTAAAAAAAAACGAAGGCAAGGTATAAGAAAATTTAGGTAAATTACCTTTTGACCAAGGGCAGGCACGAATTGCTCGATAAAAGAGACTTTTAGCATGGATCATTTCACCACATTTGACTTCATGTTCAATGAATAGTTTCCATAACAAAATGGATGATCGAGTACTATTTTAAATTATGATGTAAGGATTAGCATTAAAAATACTGATATGACATTCATAACTTCTTTCTCTTTTTAAGAGACAATGATCATTAACCAAACCCATGGTGTTTACCTTGTTTTCTCTACAGCCGATTCAAATAATGATTTTACTTGATTAATGTCATAAGGTTGATGATAATGAAGCTCAGTTCGAATAGATGATAACCATAAGATAACATTTGGATCACTAGTAAAGTAAAAAAAAAAAATTAGAATCAATTCAATCTAAAATGTATCCAACATAGGTACTCTTCTTTTTTACCTTTCAATGGAGGATGTAAACATAGATCTAACGCGATTGTACAACTTGGTCCTTGCTTCATTCCAGACGTAAAGACCAATAAACACAGTATTATTTGGAAATAATAATAGTGCTCGTTGTAACAAATACCGTAAATGGCCTGGTTTATAGCCCTTTCGATGGTTCATAGAAATATTCTTGTATACAATTTTGGCATAAGCAACCCATAACACTTCACTTTCAAATCCGCGTTCTGCATGACGTTCTTCAATATATTCCAAAGCATGTTCAAATACATTTGATGCCTCTGTGATTCCTCTTGTCAAAAATTGGAAGAGGGCGTAACAAATGGTATAGTGAAATGAAATATCCATTTCTTGCTTTGTACTTCCTGTTAGCATTGACAATTGGCTCGTTTTTTGCTCATAAAACTACACAGAGAGTTTCGTTGTTTTAGTATCATCTCAATATTCAATGGATCGCCATCATTATCAGAATACTGTCATTCAGAAACATTTTAAGAATAATTACTTACTCTTTGTACTTTGAGAATTTGTGCATTTGATGGTGCAGGACCTTTTGGCTCTATATAAAAGAGTTAATTTAAAAAATAAAAAAATAAAAAAAAACATATCCACATTTATTCAAGCGTATATCTTACCATAGGGTTGTTCGCTACCTAAAGAAGCCAAAATTTTGAGTGCTTCATCGGATTGACCTTCTTCCCATTCCAGTTGAGCAAATGCACTACAAACAAGTGGTATCATGGCTTGATCTTGATTTGGAAATGTGTGATATGTTGCTAATGCAGTTTGATACACTTTTCGTGCTTCCTTTAGTTTTCCATGACTCTTTTCCATTTGTGCATATGCATTCCATAAAGATAAGTTTGTCTGGTTATCTTTGAGTAATGTTTTTGCCACGATCCGTGCACTATATAAACATCCAATATTAATCTGTGTCAGATAACTTTTTCCTAATATATAATAAAATACAGTTACTGCAATAAATAATATACAATTACCTTTTGTTTGAAAAACTGGATTCAAACGATAGATAACATACTGCCAGATGGTTTGCCCACTTTAAAGAAAGAAGCTGCTTAAATGCATTTCTATCAAAAGGGGAAATGAATAATTATTCTTAGTCTATATTTCGGATAAAAAAAAACTGATCTTTTACTAGTGGGGTAAAAGTAAATAAGTTTTACCGTGTAAATTCTGCTTCAAGTGGATTCTCCACATGGCAATTAGTGACGCATGAAAACCAATGGTCATGGCGAGCAAATAGTTCTGATATGCCAACAGGATATGAGACTGGATAATCATAAGGTCGACTATCATTCGTTGTACGCTCTGGATCCATCGCAATGCCATCAATATAGGTAAGTAATAAAGGACGTCTTTCCGAAGGCCAGAATCCATCCAGTTTGAGTTCATTGTGTGTAAATGTATCCACACAGAAATGTGTATTTGTGCCAACACCTGGCGGTGTAAAAGGTAATCCAAGGAATACAAATATGCTATAGATAAGACCTTGCTTTGTTTCAGGTGCCGTGATACAGAAAAGAAATTCGCGGATATCATCAGATAATGTAATGGCGTAAGGGTCCTCGTCAACAATATCTGGTGCTACATCTATTACAGATGTCCATATACATATTATTAGCCGTGCATCTCATTATAACCCTTTTTTTGGAAAGTATAAATTTAAATCTTTCTTTAGTAAATAGAATATGTACCTTTCATTTTCATAGGAAGTCGGTTACGACTTTCTTTTGCTTCCTCTAATCGTACCCAATCTACCAAGCTATATACTAAAAACAGTTCAAAAAAATTAGTGCCCATCGTGGTATATGTGAGTTATGTTTTATAGAATGTTACCATCTTCCTCGTCGTCTTCTTCTGGAGAGGCAGTTTCTCTTGTGAGTGTATCTTCTTCTTTTATATTAAGAGATTATGTTTTAGTCAGAATAAAATTACCATCTCTTTTTTTTGTGGTTTACATATTAATAAATAGATTCTTACCATATTTTGAACGATAATACTCTTTCCACCCTTTCGCTCCCTAATCATAATAAATATTAATAAGTAAAAGGAAAATACCATTTTTTAACTAAAATGATCCATTCACTCTCTCATTCTCTTCTTTTACCTCTTCACCAAATCGAAGCACTTCATTATCCCAAAAATCAGAAAATTCTGCCACCATGTCTTCAAAGGTAATATCAAATGACAGCGTAAAAATGTGTGGTTGAAATAATGTGAATTCGACCAGTGCTTGCAAAGTACCAAAAGCTCGTTCATGGTAGCCTGTATTTATACATTTATTAATTGCTCTTCTCTTCTGTACCAAGATCGATTCTGACTTACCAGACTGTTTCATAAATAAACATGCTCTTAAAAATACATAAACCATAACAGATTCGATATTTTCTCGTTCTAAAATCCAATAAAGCTGCTCAACATTCATCCTTCTTTTCTAGATTCACAGTTCCCTCTTTTTTATTATTTGTAATAGTACCTTCGAGATTATCCACATTTTTTCGTACTTTTTGTAATCGATATGCTACCTTGTTAAGTGTCGATATACAATCCTCAAACACTTTGACACATTGTGTAAATGAGAAACTTGAAAAGTTTGTCTGGCGGAGATTGATATAATCTGCCCATAATCGGATTGATTCAGGACGTGCTTTCAGGGCTTGATCCCAATGCCTTAATAATGTAAGCGTGCTATTAAACCATAGATCGAAAGATTATGTAATTAATTTCTTCTTTTTCCTTCTTTAAAAACATATATCTTTTGCCAAGTTGTAAAGATATAATACAGCAACTTACTCCCATATTTCTTCACCACATGTCAAATATGCCAAAAGAAGGGTCTCATCAGTAGGATTGGCTTCCAAAGCTTTTTCAAATATACTCATTTTGACGTCATTGAGACTTGATTTATTCGCCTTGCTTTTTGATTTTCCCTCAACACCAGTATTGAGTCCCTGTGCCGCCTCATCTTGGAAATTGATAAATGCGAGCCATAATTCAACATCGTTGCGATCCTGCCACACATATAAATCAAATAATTCTAAATATCTACATATTTTCTCGAGACCTTAATTTATCTTAAACCAACCAACCTGTGCCAATTTCTTGTTAAATTCAATTGTACGACGACGTATATACTCATCAAAACTTTCTCCTTCTTCTTCAGATACATCTTCTTCATCTGATCTATTATGGACATTGGGCCCTTCAATACTTCGATAATCGACGCCACTTGATATTACTTGATCATTTTTGTTCTTTTGAGTGGTTTCTCCGTCATTTTCAATCTTGATAAAGTTAAGATCTGCTTCCACTTGTACATTTGAATCAGGTCGGATACGTATTCTAATAAAATAAAGAAATACAGGTCAATATCTCATCTCATTAAAGCCTTTTTTCTTCACTCGAACTACAAACCTTTTCATGGCTTTGTCCGTTTCCTTCCAAGTATAATCTGCATCCATATAACGAATATTCTACAAAAATAATAATAAGATATATAAAATAGAACTCCTTTTTTTAAACATTCGTTCCCTCTTTTATACCTTGGTGAGTGATCTTGGGTTAATAAGCTTTAGGGTCTTTCCTTGTTTAGCACTGGTCTTTTCGATCCTTAATGAGGTAGGTAATCCAATAACATAACCACCTGAAATCAATAGTCAGTTAATACGACTCTTTTTTCCCCCAACATATATAA
The DNA here is from genome assembly GCA_025677815.1 of Phascolomyces articulosus. Taxonomy (NCBI): domain Eukaryota; kingdom Fungi; phylum Mucoromycota; class Mucoromycetes; order Mucorales; family Lichtheimiaceae; genus Phascolomyces; species Phascolomyces articulosus. The sequence continues at coordinate 65,726 of JAIXMP010000031.1, read as the reverse complement.
CTTTCACAATTACTTTTATCCGTTACCTCCTTCACGATAATAATCTGGGACATCGTAACTATGGATCCCACCATAAGTTATATTGTTTGGATCACCACGAGTATCCTTGAGAAATCGAAGCCCAGTTTCCAATTCCCCACTATGAAATGTATCGATAATAAATAAATATATAAACACTAATATATCCTACCCAGACTTCCTTTTCCATCTTTGATTTTCCTTACGTTACTAGTATCGGAGAGGGTGATCGTCGTCGAGAAGAACGGTGCTAATAAACAAAACAAATGAATATCTTTTTTCGAATAAAAAAGAGTGACATAGAATATACTCGACTTTAGTAATAACAAGGATCAAAAAACCTACTTCACGCGAAGAATGCTGTTTACGTCTTGGAGATCGTGATCGATGACGAGATCTTTTTTCTGGTGACCGAGAAGAATAGCGTCGACGTCTTTCAGGAGTGCGCGATCGATGGCGCAATCTTCTTTCAGGTGATCGTCGATGCTTATCAGGAGTGCGAGATCGTCGTCGTCGATGGTGATGAGAAGATCTTTCGATTGATAGTGATCGTTCTCGATGGCGTTTCTTTTTTTCAGGTGTTCGTTCGCGTTTTTTATGCTTTCGTTCTTTCTTTGGTTTGCTGCTCGTTTCCCCCGTTAATTCTATATAAATATAAAAGAAGGTCAATCATTAGATCGTGCTATATCGTATACTCACTCATAATATACTTCAATATACCTGAAAGATCGGGTGCACTAGAAAACGAGGGTACTGCAAAATTGTTCGATAACTCGGTTATGTCAGGTGCAGTTGAAAACGATGGAGGCGGTGGTAATCTTTTATCCTTTTTATTTATAAAATAAACAATACAATGAGCATGGGTAGATAAAGTGAGTGTAATAAAGAATGAGAATAACTCAAATACATTATTGGCAAAAGTATACCTCATTAGATCCCATGATCAGAATAGAAACGAATATGAAAAGACAACGTTATTATCTGAGTTGCACCGCGCATATATGCAGTAATTTTTCTTTATTTTGCTTTAATAATAATTAAAACTAATGAAAGCACAGAAAATGAATACTACGTTATATATAAATGCTGGCACCAGGATAATACGGTACCTTTTCTTTAATAAATCTTTCAACTATATTCCATGCTTTTTCTGCTTCTTTTTCAGACTTGGTATAAGCACTTGTCCATCCTGGTTTTGCGTTGGGAACCTATTAAATTGTACCCGATTACGTGTCAAAATATCATTACAAAGATGTATTTATTTCTTAAGAGCTAATAATAATAGTGTTAATTTATAAAAATATATTGACTCACGTAATATTTCGAATGAATATTTTTTTCTTCAACTTCAGGACTTGTTGTTAGATAAAGTTGAGGGAGAGCACCAACATCTGCCGTTGCAAGAAACAGACCTCCTATGAATCTGTCGAAAGGCGAATTTTTCCGGACTCTTTCATAATATGGGCCATTCTTGACACTTCCAGGGTGACTTGTATTTATATATAACTATAATTATTGTGATAGTATTAACTTATATACTTTCTCACATACCATGTGATTTTTTTGTTAATATCAAATAATGCACCTACATTAAAAATTCCTGTGGATCTTAAGCGTCTGTCAAGTTCAAATGATAACAACATTAACACAACCTAAATATACTAATAATAAGTATCTTGTGCTACGCTACCCTCTACTGCAATGAACATATTATAAACCATATTCATTCAAATGATCACTACTACCTTTGTTCTACCGTACTGCATAAATCGGTTAAAGTTGCTTCTGTCATTCATTTTCTCAACGTACGTCGTGTGAACAACTGATGTGACCCAATGCCAATGGGAGGCAACATTGACAATACGACTCGGTCGTGAGTTTTCAAGAATTGGCAATAATAGGATGGTCAAATAATGAGTACCAATAACATTTACCCCAAACATAGCTTCAAAGCCTGTACAAATTGTTGTTGATATAAAACGACATCATTATTTACCATTATTAGTATATACTACGCATGCATAACATATTATCCATGTTTATTTATTTCGAAAAAAAAAAAGAATACCATCTTCAACGCGTTCAAATGGTCCTACAGATATCAGTCCTGCATTATTGATTAGCATATGCGGTTGGTCGTACTTGGTTAAAAATATCTCAACAAAGTTTTTCACCGAATTCAAAGATGCCAAATCAAGTGGCATATATTCAACCTTGTCATTTCCAGTGTTCACCTTGTTTTATTTGACAAGAGCTTCTCCTTTTGATTCGTTACGACATGGTAAAACTCTGTTATATAAATATTTATAGCAAATATAATTATTATCATTGTTATTCTATAGAAAATAGCGTACCATTATATTCTCTATAAATTCAACAGCTAGAGACTTTTACACATACAAAGTACAGTTCTTACGAGTAAGCTCTAGTGCACAATATTCTTATCCATTATAAGGTAATTATGCTATTCTTGGAAATAAAAAAAAACAAAAGATGACTGGTTTAACATACACTACTTGTACTACCAGTAACAATAACTGTTTTCCCTGAAAGATAAAGAATACCATCGAACTGAAAACGCTGTTTCTTGTCGAACATGTCTGGGTGACGAAGAATTTAGAGAGAAAGAAAGAAAGCACTTCTAAAGTCAACCATCGAATCTTCTATATATTTATTTCTTTTGCATTTGGAGCATTATAGTTAGGCTATTCCTTTTTAAATAAAGCCATACTCATAAGCAAGGAAAGAGAGGGACAAGATTAAACTTGTAAGGTCACATAGCTGTATCATTTCAGGTGGTAAGGGAGAAAGATGACGCGGCTATCATTTTTTTGTCTTATTACATAATCTATTTTCATGACCTTGTACAGTACATCAAAAGCATTATTGTGGAGTTGGGTATGAAATGCCAAAAACTTTAAAAGCGATGCTAGTTGAAATGGATCGAAAAAATTCAAGTCAACGCAAACAACTTTAAAAGTCGTGGATTTGTGTTAGTAGGTATGTAATCAAATAATACATTACAGCAACAATGTATAAGAATAGGGTATGTTTATTACAATGACGTAAAGTATTATTGATCCAAAAGTTTTAATAAACATAATGGATTGTGGTTATTACTACCATAACTTTGTAATTTAAATGCCAAATGCAGATATTTTATTTTATATACTCTAAGCTACTAAATTCACTATTTATGTATAAAGTTGTGCAATACGTAATTGTGGACATATAGCTATAAAAATAAAATGCAAATTAAATTTCCTTTGTTACAACTTTTCTGGTGTATGCTGATTAGTTAAATAACAATGTGGGCTATGTGCTTGTGTACTAATTGCACACAATACTTCCTGACGAAATAACTATTATTATTATTAAAATACCATGTGCTGATATATGGACGGTGGCTGCAAAAGTGATATTACCTATTTAAACTATAATCTACATCAAAGCGATGGGATCAAAATTGTCTAAGCAACAGTAAGCATCATAGATAAGAAAGAGTGTAAAGCTGAAAAAAAGCAATTTGAGCTCTCTATTGCGTTGAGCAAATTATATCAGTTCACAGCCTCAACCTGCAAAATCCATTTTTCATTATGCATCCCATACTTATCACATTTACGTTTGTCTTTTATATTGTTTGTCCTTGACTCTGTCTTCATGGCTGCCGCTGTCATTTTTTTTTGATATAATAGAAAAAAAATGGGACAAAAATATCCATTAATAGAAATGGAGGATAAAAAAAAGTCGAGATCAAAAGAAGATTGGTTTCATGCGAAAATGGTACTTAGTGTAACATAGCTGGACAGGGAAAAGTTCTGCGTGCTTCTAAATCCTTCAGAAAACATATCTAGTATAGATCATGTATTTGGATTGCTGGCAAAAAAAAATATCACGATAGTTTGTAAACGTGAGAGATATGGAATTAGGTCGTCCTCACTGAATGCCCGGAAACATTTAATGTGTGGGCAATCGAGGTGCGGCGAACAATTTACAAAATCTGACACTTTTGCCTGATTCTAACCCTATTCCATCTGGCTATCGTCCTCAAGTTCTTTCAGAATTATTACTTGCCCATCTTAATCTCCATATGCTGCCATTACAACATGTATGTGAACACGGTCATCATCATGTATACGAAGTTCTTGGGGGAGATTATCAAAACTGAGACAACTTGGCTTATTCATTCCAAAGGAGCGAAACACTACCATACCAGGTAATTCCCTCCACGTTAATAAAAAACAACAACAATCAGTAGCGACAGGAGCATCCAACAAGAAGGAAACATCTGCATTCTTTGAACCATCCACAGTCTTTGGTCATCAAAAATTATAGCAGGTTTTTTTACAACGTTATCATGTGGATCAAAAAAGGATGGATATGATCAATTATATCGGCACCTGTACATGACTCTGTAAAATCAACCTTTCTTATGGATAGTTGGAAAATGAACAAGCTGTATCATTTTTGAAAAGTCTCACGGATTCTAATGCTCATACTCAAAAGATACATACACCATATGCTCGATCTGTAAGTGGAAAAGTGTTGAAAGCACCTGTAACTGTTCCCTCCCTTCAGTATCTTGTCATTGTGAACAATAAAACGGAACGAGCATATATTTCCGGCAAACCGAGACTGTTTCGATTATTTCAAGAGCACATGTGGGGTTATTATCCGTTTAATGTGAATCTTCAATCTTGGGTCAGTATGACAGGTTGGAGGCGATCTGCTATGTCAACCAATAATTATGGTAGGAAGCCACGGTGTTTGCATAAACTCTATTCAATTCAAAAACTCATGAGCAATTGTGATATGGGTGAGTATTTTACTGATGAAGAAGAATATTATGATGTTTATGTTGATGCTATGTTTGATACGGCTTGTAGTGTTTGTGATGGTATTCGATATGAAAGGGTTCATTGCAAAGAATGTCAGTGTAATCATGGACAACGAACGGATTATACTATGAATGATATCTATCAAGGTAAATCCTACTAGTAGTGTTTATTAATTAGCATACTAAAAAAAAAGCATTGTATATTACCTTGGAAATCCAATTTATTAGCGTAGATCCAAATGTGGGGAATTTATACTATAATTGTTATAGTTTGTTTGTACAACGTTGATCCTCTCTTTTGCTTGATGAATGACTGAATGAATGTGAATGTTTATATATTTTTCTTAATCATGTGGGATATGCTATGGAAAGTATAACGTGACTTACCAATGTTTGTGTTTATATGTAGATGCCACCTTTCTGTATGACAAGTCATTACTACTGTGTGTAAAAAATGCTTCTCAATCAGCGTGGCAAAACCATCGGAGCGTAGAAATAGTGTCGAATCAAATCATATATTACGATTTTGCTTTTGATTACTGTTAAAAGTTGATATATTTTTGACGAGTGATGATGAAGATGATGATAATGATAGTAATAATGATCAACAATGACATGGTTTTATTTGAGATTGGGATTTGAACCATTTATTCAAGGAGAATATATAACCTGCGTAGAGACGGACTTGAAACAAATTCAAGAGTCAGAAAGAAATTAAGGAGGTTATTGTGGGGTATATACTACTACTATTACTTTTAGTATTTTTGCTTTTTTCACGATCTTATCCGAAGACATATGATATACAAACCCATAAAGAAGTTGATAAAAATTCTAATAGAAAATCAAGATGTGTGTGTTCAAAGAACGTTCTTATATTTATATCTACTACTACTATTGACTGGTAACTAATATAATAAATAATTTTTGGGTGAGAAAAGGAGATGGGTTTACTATTTCTGTGTGTAACAACATGAGCGTGATTTTCGCATTGAAGTGAATTGATTTTTTTCCCAACAATTATTATTTTTATAATGCAGGTGAAAAGTAACTATAAATTGAGTCCGCCTTTTTTTTAGACTTGTTAGCTTGTTCTGTGTGTTGCCTCTAATAATTTAAAGTTTTCAGTAGTGTTACAATTTAAAAAAGAACTTTTGTCTCTGAGTTCATTATTCTTTTCTTTCTTCTTCTTTTTTTTGCGTGTCCTTTTTTTTTTATTATCATATACGCTCCTTCATATATAAAACGACCACGTCGAAATCATTTATATCATTTCATAACAACAACAACAATAACATCAACAACGTACAACTAAATCATTATTTATTATGGCGTTGTCAAAACAAGAAATTGGAGCTACCTTTTTCACATTTATTGCTCTTCTTTTAGAGATTTTCGTTCTCGTCAGTGGTTCAGGTAATGCACCTGTATTGCGTGATGTCTTTTTCGCTAAAGTCGAATGGCATGGAAAATTTACTCGTATGGGTTTATGGTAAATATTATCTTTATCCTATTATATTACTACCTATCAGGAACTCGATATGAATAATATAATAACAAATCAAAACAATGATGATGATGATAATAGGGGAAGTTGTTATGGTGATGTTGGTCAAAGTGTAAATGAATGCAGTGTCCCCACCGTCCCTTTCAAATGGCGTAAGTTTTCTCTTCGATTACCTGTTTTTTTTAAAAAAAAAAATTATTGTTCTGTTAAAGAAGCATAAATAATTAATATATTTCTATAATAATCATAACAATAGCCGAAGCTGAAGGTCTTGGTATTCGACTTTCCATTGATCTCCCCGACTCCATCTACCTTGCTTTGTTCATTTTGTACTGGATTGCATTCTTGGCTACTGCATTGGCCATGCAAGCCACTTTGTTCACCTTCTTTAGACGTCTTCCTGAATTTATCTTGATGCTTGTTTCATTGATGGCTACTGGTGCCTTATTTATTGTTTTCATCATTATTGTTGTATCTTCTGCTAAATTCAAGAATGGTGCTACAGGTGAAGATATATCTGGTGCTATCGGTAATGGAACTTGGTTAGTCTTGGGTGCTATGATTGCTTCTGCAATTTCAACAATGTGGTACACCTTTAATTGTTTGTGTCGACGTAATAGAACCACCGCTTTTGATGATTTGAAGGCTTAAAAAAAAGAGACATGAATCGGGAATTCATCTCCAAATGATCCTTCATTATTATTATTATTATTTTTATTTCTTCTTTTTTGTTATTGTTGTATATATATAATATATCCCCCGCACATCCACACATCCACACACACACACACACAATCCATTACCAATTATCATCTTTACTTAGCAACAACAAACAAAACTAAAAAGAAAAAAAAATGTTGTCAAATCTTCTTTATTTGTTTTTGATGATTTTTTATAACTTTTTTTTTAAAAAAAAAAAAAAAACTTTATTTTTTGTTATTGTTTCTTATTATCTTTACTCTTTACTTTATTTTTCTCTCAAATTATTTTCTTATTATTATTATTTAATATTTCTTTTCAAGTTTAATATTTATTTATTAAAAAAAAACAATTTATTATTTTTTTTTTTTGGTCTGTGAATTTCAATGGTTCAAGTTATAAAATAATATCTATATGAAGAGAATCGGGATTGACAGAACGACTTGTACCTTATTTGGTATATTCCCACATGGAATGGAGTTTTATGGTAGTACGATGCTAAGATTTTTGTGGGTTGGAAAAATAATAATAATAAGTGATACAAAAGCTCCGTTCTTGGTATTCTATTTTGCTCGTGCACATCTTATTTTACTATAAAAAATTGTGTGGAGAAGTACAAAAAAAAGTCTTTTTTTTTATATGCACACACGAGAATTAATAGTGTGTATCATTCCAATAGAATACTATCATGGGCACGAAACAAAACGCCTGATCAAGTATAATGTCAAACGGCACACCCTCCGAATCAAACTACTACTATTATTAATAATAATATCTTTGAATAGAAGAGTTTATTCTTATTGTTGTGATACCAGAAGAAACGATGGAAATAGATCATTTATATAATATCTATCCTGTTCATCAACCATGAATATTACCTCGGTAAATATGACCATATTCTATTACTTGTTCAGGCTTGTATTTTTTGCTAAATCGAGATTAGTCTCCCTTTCCAATTTTCATTTCATTTTTTTTATATTAAAAATGATATATATTGTTCTATAATATCGATTGCGATCACCTCTTTTTATTCATTTGGATGACAACAAATCTAGAAGTTTACCATGCCCCTTCTTATTAAAGTTTTTCTTTTTTGTCATATTAAACCTTAATTTAATATTCTTCTTTTTCATCTTGTCATTTTTTAATTAACTTTTTGTTTTTGTTTTTTTTTTTTTTTGAAGAACCAGATCTTCATAATGTTTCCATACTAGCTGTATTTACATGCTTTGTTTTATTGAATGACACAAAGTAATATTGCAAAAGATATACCAAGTAATTAAGAACAGAATAAAAGGCTCCATCTATGGTTAAAAGATGAGAAACGCTTGCTATGACAATTAGCTAAAATCATGGCATGAAGAATAAACGGACCATTGTCAACAAGACATGCGGTATTTTTAGGCAAATATAAACGTGAAACGCTCAAAAAAGATTGTGGTGTACATATCGATATCGATAACGGTTAAAAATTAGAAAATACTTCATACCCCTTTGATAAGTGCCAACCTGCTGATCATAAAACGGGATATATATGTAATATGTTGGAAGTGCTTGTTATTTTGGATAAAAGTAGGGTTATGCCTTTGGTGCCAATTATTTTTTGATCCCAAGAGCTCAATTCCAAATAGCGACACGCATAAAATAAAGAAAGAACAGGTGACGCGCAGAAACTACTTTTTTTCTTCAAACCAAAACATTTACGTGTCATGGAATCTACAAAAGCATTAATCCAGCAAACGCGTAACACTCTAACCATGGAGCCACATCATCCAGGTCTCCAATTATTGCTTGACGCGTTGTATAACGCATTTGATAAAGAAACGAAACAGCTAGAACAACAACAAAATGCAACAACAGCATCTTCAGCTGATTCAAATCAAAACAATCAAGTGCAGGTAAGTTTTTTAACTTGAATTTTGAATCAAGGATAATTCTCTTTCTCTTTCTCGCTTTCTTTATTCTATCTATCCACATATACATATTGTGAGGATCACCCATTTCTTTGGAGAGAGAGAGAGAGGGGGGAGATCTTTCCCTCTCTCCCTTTTTCTATTGTTTGCTAAACTATAGGAACGAGTAACTGATCTTTCTCAAAAAATTGGTTTGAGCAAAAGCGAGCAAAGAAGAGCTAAACGAAAGTTGAAAAGATATAAGGCAATCATTCGACGACGTAAGCAACAGCAATCAAACGATTCTTTTGATCTGGGGACATATCAAGCATTGTTGGCAACTGTTGAAGGAAAAATTCAAAGAACAGATGTTCAATTGTCTGATTCCATGGAGGCATGGCGTGGCGCTGAAAGCTTACGTCAAAGAAAACGATTGCAACTTAAAATCAAAGATTTGGAAAAACATTCGGATGAATTAAAACAACAAGCAACCACATTACAAAACAAGTTGGATGGATCTCGTTGACTTTTTTTTTTAATTCATGATATTAAATACATAATGAAAAACAGTGAGAAAAAAGATGAAGGATTTTGTATCAAAGAAAAATAAATAAGTGGGAATGCTTTTTTTTAAAAAAAAATAGTACATATGTTGTTTTTTATGTTGTTATATAATAATATGGATGTGTGTATTTGTGTGTATATATTACGTGTCATTTGTTGTTGTACACCATGTTAATTGGGGTCATATATATATAATAATGAATGATGTGGAAAAAAATTGGGGTGCATGGGGGGAATAATACAGTGTTTTTTTTACATGTTTGATGTGTATGTGTGCATAACTTTCTAATTTAACTTGACTTGTTCACCAGCAACATAAACACGATCAACCTTGAGTTCACCAGTAAAGTCATCCAGGAACACAAAGTCTGCATCACCACCGACATTCAAAGTACCTTTACGATCACTGATACCAAGTAATTCTGCAGGGTGTAAGGTTGCTGCTTCAACAGCTTCTACTACAGTACAGTTGGTGAATTTTTGAAAGTTTCGAATACATTCATCAATAGTGATTGTACTATTGTAAAATATAATAATTTAGTCATTTGTTACATATACTTGCATCTCTCTCTCTCTCCCTTACAATAAATATGACGTAATGATGATCCTTCTTACCTTCCTGCCAAAGTACTTGTGCCTTTGACATAAGCAGCACCGTTGTGATCCACTGCAACATCACGGCCACCAAGAGAATACGTGCCAGCAGGTAAACCCATGGCAGATAATGCATCCTATATATTATTTCCCGTTTCAACCAGATGAGTCAACCCAGACTTTTATGTTCCATTATAATTATTAATTTTTACTTCAAAGATTACTTACAGTCACTAAGACAGCACCAGTAGGATGAGAATAATAAGCCATACGAACGGAATTAGGATGAACATGAACACCATCACAAATAATACCATAAAATGGACGAGGGTCAGGTTTGGTACGGCAAGGAGAGGTATCAGAAGGTTCTGGATGACCCTTGGGTGATTCAGGAATGGGCAAGTCAGCTGCTCCGAGAACACCAATCAATCCAGGGTCACGATGGTGAAACTAAGACAATTAAACCCAAAAAATGAAAAAACTGAGTTTTTCTATCCTTTTCTTCTTGAAAAAAAAACAACGATACTACAACTAGTAAATAGGAAAAAAAATAACTTACGGCTTGCATGGCATTAAACAAATGAGTAATACTAGTAGCACCTTTGACAACGGCTTGTTCGGCTTCGGCAATTCGACAAGAAGTGTGACCAAGAGCCACCTTGATACCTCGAGCAACGATATCAGGAATCGTATCATTCACACCATTTAACTCAGGAGCCAAAGTCATGATACTTACAGCCTTGTTTCCCTTCTTGAGTTCTTCACCATAAGCTTCATCAAAATCTTGAATACCATTTTCAGCGGTTCGGAAAACAGATTGTTTATGTGCACCCTTTTTTTCGACTGAAATGAAGGGTCCTTCAATATGAGCACCGAGAATTTCCGCTCCACCTGTTGCTGAACCCTTGCGGGCATTCAAGTGGGGAAGCACCTGAAACCACAATCCATTTTTTATCAGTCATTCATTTCCAAATGATATATTCGATTGTAAAAAAAGTATAATCATCTTACCTTTTTATATACGGCAGGTTCAGAACTAACAACGGTAGGACAAAAAGAAGTACAACCATATTGTAATAAACCCTTGGCAACCTTGTTTATATCTGCTTGAATCTTTTCATCCGAACCTTCATAATCAGCAAAATCAATGCCATAAGCACCATTAATTTGGGTATCAATAAAACCGGGAACGACCAATAAACCCTTGGCATCAATGATTTCATCTGCATCTCTTAAATGATCGAAAAACAAGCTTTGTGGGTCAATAATCTTGCCATTTTGAAACCAAAGGTAAGAGCCTTCGACAATTTCATGGTTTTTCAACAATCTTGCATTGATGATTTTGGTAATAGGACCAGAACAACATTTGTTATTATCTTGAATAGGACACATTGTATTGGAATATATAAAATAAAGAAATAGAAGGAATTTGCGTGTGGGGGTGTTGTGGATGGAAGAGTAAAGAAGAAAGAAAGAAAAAGAAGTAAAAAAAATAAAAAAAAAAAGGGCCAAAAGAAATAAGGGAACAAAAACAGGGTTCAAAAAAAAAAGTTTTCCACTATAGAAAAAATGAACGGAGTCTGTGATCGATTACATAATTTTCCAGGGTCCCCCAAAACGAAACAAGTGAGAGAAAATCTGAGTCATCCAAAAAATCAACAAAAAAAAAGGGTCCCTGATGAAATTATGATGATTTGTTGTTACTTCTGGGTTTTACGTCTGTTGACTAATATAATAAAATGAACACCGCCTTTAAATACACCGATTCATTCAGGGTCCATGGGGTTGATTACGTTTTTCCTCTATATCTATCGATCCATCTCTCTGTGTTGTTGTGATGATTGTAGCAGCAGTAATAATAAACGTCATTTTTCTTCAATGTGCTTACTTTTGAAGACTTTCATTGGTTTAATTTCCGATCACAGGTTTTTTTTATTATTCATTCTTTTTTTTTATACCGCCTTTTTCCTTCTCTTCTCTTCCCCCCCCAAAAAAATAAATATCGATGGAAAAAGCTTTTCCTTTCTTTGTTACGTAGTTGTATTACTTTATCTTCTTCTTTTTAAGGTTGTGATACCTATAATGGGAATACGATAAAAAAAACTTGTCATTTATATCATATATAGGTGATAACGTGAAATTATTGATAATACTATTACTTGGAAAATCATGAATGCTGCTTATTATATTAGGAATATAGAAGAAGACCGGGTGATGTGGCTGAAAAAGACATGGTTTATTCATTTATAGTTGGATCCTGTATTGTTATATACAATAGCTAGGTCATCCATTATGTACTAATGTGTTCCAGGACAGAAGACTTTAAATGTGATACATATAGTGGTAATAGCTAGGCATGGAATAAAAGTCTTCATAATATCCACAATTAAATTAAAGGAGATCCTCCAGAAAAGTGTTACGTATATGATGTGCTAACTTATATTGTGCTATACATAATCAATTATAGCACTCATTCATAAATAATATGATCAAGTAGTAGTAGTAGTAGTAGAAAGAATAATAACATTTAGTGCAATGTATTATGTACAAGCAATATACAGTTAAGATACTTCCCCACTGAGATTACTTGTAAAATTTCTCACTGAGTAACATAAATTTTATGCAATACAAGAAGACTGGGTCAACGGCTCTTTTTAATATACAACAATGAGGGTTATTTTTAAAACTATACTATTACAGCATATCCATACAAATATCTATCATCTTAATTTATAAATGCTACACTGTACTCATATTTTTTATATTTTGTTTGTATTATATAAATATATGGCATCAAGTATTATCAAAGAATTGTGTTGTAGCATGTCATTGAACCATATTGATAACTTGCAAAAATCTGGGCAATTAAGAGGAACTATTTTTTTAAACATGGAACATAAATTTCATGCATTCAACAAAGCTGGGGCAAAAACCATTCCGCTTTCTTTTATTATTCTTCGTTACAGTTACAGACGTGATTACTTATCATGGTGACCACTACAACCCCTTTCCCTTCATCATATGAAGATCCATGGTCACATTTCACATCTACCCATTTAGATCTCACCACTACTCAAAACGCGTTTGAGCAAGGAAGACATGCCTATTCAACACAAAATTACGCGCAAGCGATGGATTTTTATACCCAAGCATTAGATGCCCTGCATCACAATGTTGAATCCATCATTTTGTTGCATCGTGCTGTTGTCTATGAAAAGTTACACAAATATCAAGAAGCAATGGACGATTGTATGCAGGTAGAAGTGAACATTAATAACAACAACCAACGACAACAACAGGTCCATCAACACTGTCCAGACTTGTATTGGATGAAAGCTTGCATTTTCATTCGATATAGCGAACTATTCGAAGCTGCATGTACTTACAAGAAAGGTTCCGACACTCTTTCCATACAAACGTTTCTTGATCAAAAGAAACAGCTACACAATCAATACGATCGTGTAATGAAAGAAATTGAATATCAAAACCACTGGCTTATGCGGCGTTTACCCTATGAAATTGTTTCCAACATTCTCTCTTTCATGTCTTGGGAGACGCAGGGTCAATTGGCGCTCACATGCTGGTTTTGGTACAAGTTTATTTTGCAAGCATGGCCAGGATTAGGATCACACATTGATGCTACTATCGGTCATCGTTCTCGTCTTTTATGTCAGTTCGTTCAACGTCTTCCACCCCATCATGCTAAGACTTTGAAATTAGAGTTGTGTGATATGGACGACTTTTCATTTTTCCGATTCCATGACATAAATCTCCCTCAAATTACATGGCACGAGAGCGATAGTAATAGTAACTCGAATATTGTGTTTAAGAATCTAATTGAACATGGTTGGAACAAAATCGAAACATTGAGTAAGTCTTTTTTTTTGCATACCTAGTCCAATGAAGGGCAGGAGAGGGGTTGGGAAGGGGAGAAGAAATAAATGAGAATCATAATTATTATTTCTGGATCGGCTTTAAGAGAGCATTTATTAAACGAGATGTACACATTCATTTTTTTTTCTAAAAGATATACGACCTTTCAATAATCAACAATTGCAAGATATTTTACTGCTCAGCAAGGACTCGATCAAAAAATTGGAATTGAATCATCATTCACGCAATCATAATTTTCACCATAATGAAGGATTGGTAGATGCAGTACGAACATGCAATTATATTCACACTATTGCAGTTCATTTAAACGGGCCGATTGATACACAACAAATCATGTCATCGCTAGTCTCATCCGATTTGTCTCTAACAGATATCTCCTATACATATATAATTCCTCCCAGTTTATTGAATCAGATACTGATCAAAACACCTACGCTGACCTCGCTTAGTGTACTCAACGCACGGGGCAATTATACAGAGATACTCAAAGTCATATACAGTGATGCTCCACAGCTACAACATCTAGTTTTATCACACACTACTGCTGTCAATGATGATGTGTTATCTACTACCTATAATGCTCAACCTCTGAACTCGCTAACAACAAGGACAGCTGGCTTGAAATCATTATCTTTGACATTTCTCCCGGAAATAGAGATTGATTCCAATATTGATCATGTACTTGGGTTGTTTATGGAAAGGTGGTACCATAGCCTGGAAACACTTAATATAAAAAATGGAGATGTTCTCACTTTTCAAACGCTATTTACTCTATTGTCAAAAAGCAGTGCATCTAATATACAAAAGCTCGTACTTCTATTACAAGATACTGATGAGGAAGACACCGCGTCTAACGGTCCTCAGCTGTTTTCCAAGTTACTATTAACCTGTTCTCACCTCAATGATATACAGTTAAACTGGCGATATTTGTACAAGGATGGTGGGGTATATCAAGCTCTTGGGAGTCTGCCTCAGCTTGGAAAACTCAGAATTGATATACAAAGAGCATTTGACTTGAACAGTGACAGTGAGAATGGGCAATCAATAGGATCAATAGCTAGAGACGACAATCTACAAACAATAACTTCATCTACAATGTCATCGATGGGTGCATCTACGTTCTTTGAAAAAACTAAAAGCCTTTGGTCCCTTGAAATCAGTATGAAGCATAGTTGTGATATGGATAGTAGAATTGTGGATCTAATCACTAGTATTGGGACATGTGGATCTCTTCGTACGCTTGACGTTACAAATGTGAATTTTAAAGACAACCTATTGGTGTTGTTTATGGGGAGTATGAAGGATTCAAACATACACACGTTAAAGATAGGTGTATCAAATCAATTTTTATATGCAAAAGAATTGAAAGCGCTTGCATCATTACCATTACTTGAATATCTCGAGATTACGGATGAAAGCGATAATCGTATAGAAGCGTTTGACAAGCCAAGGTTATTTCGATTATTCCAAGAACATCAATGGAATGATCGTCGTTTTGTTGTGCATATTAAATCATGGGTCACACTAAAAGGGTGGAAGCGACCTTCCGATCCTTCGTCTATGTCAGCAGCATCTCTGATGAATCAGGATGATAAAGTGGAATGTTTGCACAAATTATATTCAATTCAAGAACCAAATAACAACTTTGACTTTGATTCTGATAGTAGTGATTCTGATAGTAACAGTGATGACGATTATTATTACCGTGGGTATCCTGCCAGGGAAATTCAATATAAAAAAACATATTGCGACGAATGTGGATGTCACCATGGACAACAAACAGGATATGATGTAAATGGGGTTTATTGAGTTCTCTAAAGTAAATAGTATTGCTATTGATGTATGAATACAGAAAACATTATATACTTAATGATACCTCTGGTTATATTGTTACACTGATGTAACATAATAAAGGATTATGAGCATTATTCGAGGTGACTAATATTAACAAAATCATACCACCGTGTGTGAGCGTAAATCCATATAGGATACCAACAGCTACATTGATGTTGATACACCTTTATTCAATATAATACTACAGAATTTTAGTGTCTTGTCCAGAAGTTATGTTGGGTTACTTGATGACAACAAAGCATAGATCATAGAAATTATGTCTCGATTTTTTTTTATGATCGCCTTACTATGCTGAGTGAGGTCACTGTTGGTCATGCTTAGTTACATTTTTTTGTTGCTGTGGGAAATAAGAACAGCTGGCAATCTCCTCTTTCTTCACTATTGTTTATACATTCGTAACCGGCACACAAAATACTATATATATGCCACGCAATATACCTTGTAGAGGTAAAAAAAACGACACAAACATACAATAACTTTTTTTTTCCATTCTCTCTTTTTTTATTCTTTTTCTATCAACTAATACTATAATTTTTATCTTGAAAAGCCTGTCAAAAACGACAAAAAGGCTGTTTCTGGTCACCGAATTCAAATGTATGTATACGATGCGCAAAACGAAATATTGAATGTATTGTTGTGAGTCGTCAAAACAATCAACGGCAGCATCGGCAGAATGAAGAAGACCAGGAACAAGGACGACAAGAGCAGTTACACAATGACTTTATTGATAACAACAACAATTATCGTCATAGCGATTTAATGCCAAAAGAATTTGTCAAGGATTCATTAGAATATTGGCATTATCAAGTTCAACAGTTGGAAAAAGAACTTGCTCAAACTGAAAAAATAATACGTCAATATAATAGCAACTCGAATAACCCGAATAATAATAACAATAAGGAATTATCTCCCAAACAGCAAGAACAAATGGAATGGAAGTTAACGGTTGAAAATGGATTGGTTAAACTTCATACAACTATCAATACCATGGAAGAATTGCTCATGTATAGTCATGCATCCATTCGTTATTTATCACCATTCCAATCTCTCTTTAAAGATTTATCCTCTTCCTCACCATCATCATCAAAACGGACGATCCAGTTTGAAAACTCAATATTTTCAACTGTCATTTTACGGGCATTTAGGTTTCTTTTTTCACAAGCAACTGTTCGACATTCACTCACTAAAAATAGTAATAGTAAAGATTTTTTATTACTGCCAGACGATGTAGATGATAATATCCACAGCCATGATATGAATTTCCATAATGGCTCTTCTTTATTACCATCACCACCTCTTCAATATCGAGCTGCGCCCTCTGTTGCTCCTAGTGACATTCGAGATATTATTGATGAATTAGTCCAGGTTTACATAAATCACAGGAATCCAACGCATGCATTTCTTCATACACCTTCTTTCATTAAACATTACAATTCACCAACAACAGATCCACTTTCATGTCCTGTGACATTAGCTCTTTGTACCGATACAATATGCACCACTCGAAGATTGGATCAAAATGCCTATCCTTCCAGTAAACGACGCTACTTGGCCCAATTTTTCTATCAACGATGTAAAAAATTCCTTACTGAAATATTTGATGACCCGGATCATCGATTGGAAACTATTGTCACCATCAGCTTTTTAAAACATTATGTTTT
This sequence comes from Phascolomyces articulosus, assembly GCA_025677815.1. Lineage (NCBI taxonomy): Eukaryota > Fungi > Mucoromycota > Mucoromycetes > Mucorales > Lichtheimiaceae > Phascolomyces > Phascolomyces articulosus. Next base: position 48,209 of record JAIXMP010000031.1, on the reverse strand, counting down.
ATTTGTTCGTTTACGACCGATGGAAGCACGTCGCATGCTTACCATTGCTTACCTTTTATGTAAAGATCTCTATCAAGAGAAACATCAACAACAATCTTATTTAACAGGTGGAAATGACAACATTAACATTAACGAGATTATATCAAAAAGACTTGTTCAACGCCATCTCTTACATACCGAAAGTATGCTCAATATGATTAGTTTCATTAACAATGAAACTATATTCTCGCCTATTCCTTCGGTGACATTTTTGGAAAAGTTACCTGATGAAGATCATGAAATTACTGGCCTTTATATTGATATCAATAATCGTTTGATCCAATTAAGCAATAATTTTTATATGAGGATAGTAACGGTAAGTTAATATTATTTGTTGGGAAAAAATGAAGTGGTGATGGGTGGGGGGGGGTTTGTCATATGGAATACTGAGGATGGTTCTTTTTTTTAACATTTATTCCTACAAAAAAGGGACCAGAACGTCTTGATAGAAAACTGGAAACAATAAGCATGGAAACAATCATTCGATGTGATGAAATTATAAGGGAATGGTGGACAACAACACCGGAAAGGTTGCGACTTTGTAGTGATTTGTTCAATGAAGATGTCAAATTAGTGACGGAGACAGATTGGGTGAAAGCAATTATATTTTGTTTTGCTCATGTTAATATCATGCGTGTCCACGTTTGTTTGGTCAAGCCAATATTTCCTACCAATCGCAATGGCAGTCAACAAGAAGACTGTATTAATTCGATGGACGACAATATCAATCCAGAATTATTACATTCTATACGTGAACAAGCAAGAGAAACCGTATTACGATCATGTGAATTAATGCTCAATGTCATGATACAAATGTTAAATTCTCCAAACGATATGCCTTCAAGTAAGCGTTCTTCTGACTTTTTTTTTTTTTTTTGAAAAAAAGTTGCAAAATACGATGGCTTTCCATTTTGCTCATCCGTCCTTTATTTCATATTATAGTGATTACATTTGAACTTGTCTCTCGCGCAATGCATGTTTTAATCACTGCAGCAGGTCCTAACATCCCCATCTCTATCCATCGCAAGTTTTATCAGTGCATCAATGCTATTCATTCATTGTTCCCATCCGATACCCTTACCATTCCTACATCATTATCACCATTGAACGCAATCGTCACAAAGCAGCAGGAAGGAGGAGATTTTACAGTATATCAAAAATATCCTTTACCGGGTTACTCATTATTTGTCGATATCATCAACATTTCATGTGCTCATTTACAATCCCATTTTGTCAGAAGTTCAAATGACCCTTCTTATCTTACCCGTTTTATCAATTCGATAGATAGTTTTTTTAGCCCAGCATGATATAATGACCCCCCCCCTCTATCCAACATATACATATGAAACTACCATCCTAATCATTTCTCATTCCTCCTGACTTCTTTTCTTTTCCATCTGCATATTTGTAAATTATTGTATAGAGTACATATAATAAACCTTTCCCCTCTCGTCTTCTCTTTTTTGATCCAGTTCTTCCAAAGTCATCATATGGATACATATATCAGCATACGACCATATGTATATTAGTATATAAACCCAAGTATTATATTTTTTTTTAAAAAAAAGAATAATTTATTGGAATGCCACCCCCCATTTCTTTGCTTCAGCCATACTACTGCCACTAGCAAATCCAGTTCCTTCGGGACTCATATCCACAATATCCTTTGACTTGATCTTGGCTTCACATACATAACATCGCTTGGTCTTTTTCACAAACATATCCACACATGTATTGCATACAACATGACCACAGGAACGCATTACTATATTAGATGAGATCCCAACCCCTTTAGTTAAACCCGTCATTTCTTTTTCCTCCTTCATTCCTTTCAAAACATATGAATTCCGTCCTTTCTTTTTTACCTGAGAATTTTGATGCGTTAGAGAGAGATTTAAGACAAGCTGGACATTGACATTTCTTTTTAGCTTCGTCTTCATATTGAAATTTGACATCAATTAAACTTTTTAAGCTATATAGGGCATCCATGGTGAAATCATATATTACTATTAGTAAAAAAAAAATAACCATGGTGATAATTGTAAATATATCCATATATATATATTACCTGACAGGATGAGGTATCTTGACAGCTGTACACATTGTTTGGGTTTGAATAGGTTTAATTTCATCCTTGTATTGCTTTTCTGCTTCAGGTGTCATGGTAGGCAACCAAAAACTGGATAACTTTGACTTGGATTTATCTGCTTTTTCTTCTGCTAATCGTTTTGCTGTTCTCTCCAACTGATCTTCATCCGTAGCATCCTGTATTTTTCGCTTGACACCCTGGGTGTTTTTATCCTCCTCCTTTTCTTTTTCCTCCTCTTTCTTTTTCACTGGTTGTCTACGATGACCCAACATACTTGTTTGTGTTTTTTCAAATTGATCCAACATGACTTGTCGTGCTTCTTCTGTTTCTTTATCTTTTTTTTCTTCCAGGGCCTGTAATTTCTGTTCCAATAATCGTTGCTCTCGTTTAATGTTTTGTTTTTGTGTCAATATGGATTCGTACATGCATTCACGACACGCTAAATGACCTTGTGGACAAGCAACAGGATCTCGAGCTGTTTGTAAACATAAGAAGCATGCATCGTATTCTCTGAATGAATCACGGCCAAGACGTTGCTATATAAGATTGAAGCTGTTTAAGTTTCGACTTTCTTTTGATCGAATTTTTTTTCTGAGGAATGGATGCGTCTTTTTTTTTTAATTCTAAGAGAGAAAGCAAATATTAATGAATAATACCTTTTTAGTACCGTAATCTAACGATTTGGTTTCATGGTATGTAAAGACACTAGATGCCGTGTTATTTTTTGAATGGCGTGGCATGAATTCGGTATATCAGATGTGAGCAGTGCGTTGTGAAAAAAGAGATCCCGTATAAAAAATGCAAGAAAAGCGTGGACTCAAAAAGTCGGAATAAAAGGCAAGTCGATTATTTGGTAAAGAAGAGATTTTTTTCCCTTCAAGTTTATATATAAATTTACAGAAAAACTATAACTATTTAAACAAAACTATGGTAAATTTTCGATGAAAAGCAAGAAAAGGTGTATATGTTGTTGTTTTTTAAAACATGACGAAAGATGAATATATGAAAAAAAAAGGTTGTATATATGAGAGTGGGTAATAATAGAGTTAAGCAATGGTAGGGGATAAGACATAGAATGAAAAGTTATACAATGGAATAACCAGACATGGCAGGCTTAGAAAGTTTACGAGATCTTGTGCAACTTTTAAATAAACCAACAATGCGTGCTGGACGTAGTAAGAAAAGAATAAATAATAAAACGAAAAAGAGTAAAAACCAAGAAGCCATATGGACTTGGTTATAAAATGGTGTATCCATATCGCCTTCTAACTGTTGTTGTTGATGATGAGTATCAGGTAATAATGAATCTGATGACGAATCTTGCGGAGGTGTTACTGGAGCAGGAGGTTTTGAAGGATCCACGGTAGGTAATCGAGATAATATTTCTTTTGAAATAGCTGCATGGCCAGCACCTGTCATATGGATATTATCCCACCATAAATACTCATCGACTGCATCCAAACATGTACCTTGACACTTTTCCCAATAAGCATCTTCCACATTTTCCATCTTGTATTCTTGAGGATCACCAAGTACAGAATTGAAGACCGTATAGATATCGACAAATGAAATATCCATCTTCAATTCATCATGCCAATCTTGTGCTGCGTCTTCCACTGCACCATTGAAATCCATAGTGCGTTGTTTGACAATACTTTGTAATTTTTTCTCACTTTGTAAATAAAAAGGTGAAAATTCCAATGGTGGTAAACCTAGCAATAATATTCGAGCATCTCCATCCAATCGTTGTATTTCGAGCTATTTTATAATTGATTAATTATGTTCATATTAATTATTTTTTTTTTGTTGATTTCAATCGAATATATTTTTTTTTGTTTCTATAACTTCTATATATATATATATATAAGACGTGATACTTTACCACATGTTGTTTCATACATCGTAACAAAGGTTCCACTTGTACAGTGGTATCGGATCCATCAGCAATATCCGTATTACCAATAAATATTGCGTGTGTATTCTTGACATCACCCTTGGAAGATGAAGAAATCGCGGGTTTTGCAGAGATGAATTGTTGTGCAAGATCTGATACTTCATCAGGTCTAGCACAAGTTAATGCACCTGCTTGTGCAAAACTTTTGAGAGGAATTCCCCATGATTTTGCAAGGTTTTCACTCCATAATGGTCCATTTGTCTTTCGTGTTCGACCGTTAGTATCTATAGTTTGATTCGATGGATTGATTGGTTGGTGGGTTGGTTGGTTGGTTTGACTTTTCTTTTTGATCTCATAGAAATTTAATAAAGAATAGTTGAATGATTAGTATTACCGGAGAAAGAATCACCATAAACAAATAGAGACATGATGGATAGATGAAAAAGTCAAGAAGTATGTTGAAAGAAGAAAAAAAAAAGGTTAAAAAAAGGAAGAAGAAGAGGAAGAAGCCAAAGAAGTGAGTATAAATAAATAAATATAAAAATATTTAATAAGAGGAAAAGAAAGAATGGAATGACCTGACAATTCTTTTAAGCACTATTTTTGTACACAATTCGATTCATTTTTTATCATCCGACTCTTTTTGTATAAATTTGGCTGAGCTCGAGTGTAACAACTTCTTTTTTAGCTATTAAAAGCATTCCCATCTCCTGCCAACCTCCTTTAAAGTAGCATGAAAATTTCTTATATATCTAAGTACAAACTTGTCGTTGTCGACAAGTTGTTTGTTTTTTTTTATATAAACCATATGACATATGACAAGATACTCTAAAAGCTTATTTTGATGATTATCTTATTGTTTATGACCAAAACTGGGCGCAGTATAATTGAATTGTTCTTTTTGATAACGAAAAATCATCATTAATAATTGTTATTATAGCCGTTTTACAGGATTATATTATGGTGCTGGTTGATGGATTCTCCTGCTTCTTTAATATGTAATTTATAAAAAGAGTAAATTTCCTTTCCAGTGTTTGTTTATAGGCAAAATATAATTTCGTAAATGGTCCCACTTTTTTTTTATATCATTTCATTTTTACTTCGGCTTAAGGAACCCGATTGTCTATGTGTGTTTCTAATTGTGGAGGAGGCTTTTTTTAATCGTATATATCTATCTATATATTTAGAGATGACTCACACGACAATCATCGTATTCTAATACAACAATTCTCTAAATAAGATAGTTTATAAAACAATTTTATAATAAACGTGGCATGACGTATTTATATAATCAGAACATTTTTTTAGTACTAAGACACTTAAAGAACCCAAGTGAAATTTATAATTTCTTTCATTCGACCCTGTCTATTTTTCTTTTAGTGTGATTGGGTGCGGCACTCTCTTCTATATTTGGAATCGTGTTTTTTTAACAAACTGTGGCGTTCTCTTGTTTTTTTGGTGTGACAAATCACTCAAGCACGCAGCTTATTCTTTTTCTTTTTCTATTTCTTTGAAACTGTTTAATAATAAATAAATAAAGAAGATGCTTTAAAATCACCAATAAACAAAAAGTTAGTATTTGTCCTAGTTTAGATAATGCTCATTTAATTGATTTGTTATAAAAGTAATAGCTTACAAGGAGTACACTTTGTCTTTTTGCATGACAATGATATAAAATTAGCTTTTGACTATACAAAAGAGCAGCCCACTGCTGTTATATTTAGGCATACTACAAGGTTTTTAAAAGGTAAATATATATTATCAGCCTGATTACTTACTTTTACTGTTTATAAAAAAAATGAACCCTGTCCAATACTCTTAACATTATATTGAAATCAGGATGATCATTTTAAAATAGAATTGATAGTCCAATATTAATAGATGCTGTTATATTATAAAATAACAATAATAAATAGGAATGACGATGGTGTCATTCTTGTTTCGATGGTGATCACTAACACAACATAAAAATCATCCGCTTTTGTTATTTACAAAAGATACAGCTGATGGATTCTCTCGAAGGTGTTTTTATTTATACTTTTTCTTTGTTCCGAACACACAAAAAGATAATGCACAGGCCCTCGTTTTTAACGTTGTACGAAAAATACGCTCGTGTAACGATACGACTGATTTTTAATGTATAAAAATAAATTAGATCATAAAGTCACCTTGTGACAAGTTTATTTATTCTGGAAAAAACAAAAACAACTTGCACTTATAGTAGACGATTGTATCACTTTTTCTTGTGAAATATGATACTCTATTATTCAAAATGCAACAGGGTCACAAAACAGAAAATCTATGGGAAAGGGAAAAACGCTAGAAAGTAGCAGCAGTGGGTTTGTTGTATTAAGAATTGGATAAACGGTACAATATCATGCTTCTAATACTTACGTATGGAAGGAATATAGAAAATGAGAATTAATATCTATATTGTGTCCAGTATATATATATATATATATATATGTATATGTATATTTTCGTCTAAAGTACTACCACGCAAAGAAAAAATAAAAATAAGCATTGTTACGTACCAGAGCATTTTTCTTATAAAATACGCTGGATGGATCAGGTATACTATAGTTGTTATGACAGACCAATGACTTATGTTTCTTCTTCAGTACAATTAAAAAAAATACATTTTAATAAGGTTTAAAATCATTACGGTACGCTACGGATGCTTATAGAACCTTCATAGAAGATTACTATCATCATTGCTAAGCTGATGTCAGCTGTGCATAAGTTGCTAACTGCAAAAGAAAAAAGTCACTTTAAGGATTGTAAAAGGTTCGTAAAAGGTGAACTTTTCCCACCTTTTCCGGCCATTTATGTGACTTTTAAGACCGCATACTTAGTTTAGGAAAATGGATTGGGCAGATGATATCTTAACTAGGGCGCACTGTATGAAAAAAAACCAGATAGGGCCATTGCAGAAGCACCAGCGTTATTTGTCCGTGAAACACTACACCATTGCCCTAAGTGGATTGTAAATGCAACTAATTATTATCCATCGCAGATGCACTATGAAAAAGTTGGAGAAAATATCGCTTGTAAGCAATTCATCTGAAATGATCCGTAATCGGATATATAGAATGGGCTTGCGAGGCCAATAGAAGTGACGTCAGCTACTACAAATACATTTTCATTACACAAAGCAGACTTCAATGTATTCACACAAAATGTTTTATTCATTATTTAAAACTTGGTGAACTGGTATTTTTTTTTTCCTTTAAATAAAAAGATAATACATAGTATGATGGTTTATTACTTGAAAAAAATTCAGCATGTCGTGCCCACGACAAGAAAAGTAAATAATAAAAATAATGCTTTCTGTCAGTATTATTTTTGATAAGTGGAATAAAAATTAATTACAACTTTTACTCATTCTACCTCAATTTATCCCATATAATATAATCACATATAAATGAAGAATATACCGTTCATTATTAAAGTATAAAGACGAGTATCAATTTCATTTTATAACAATGGTGGTTTTATTATTATTACTTTATTGGATTACTTCTAAATTTCGCATTGACTACAAGACCACAATGCAAGAAAATTGTCTTTCAAAAGGTTCTTTTTTCACATGAATGGCTTTTTATTCTATTGATATAACTCATATTAGAGTTTATTATCTATTTTCGAATTGAAATAATATGTATAAGGTTTTACTCATGGCTATAAGTTTGTCCCATCATGTAAAATGTTCGAAACATGCCATTATGTACTAATTTTCCAAGTGATCCCTTATACCGATACCATTTATCAGTGCAAGTTTTAATAATTATACTTTAATCCCTTTTAGAAATGATGCATGGCGGATTCTAGGATAGATTACATTATAGATTACAATATACATTACAATATACTGGTTTCCTCTAAAAATTATACTGATTTCAGTAGAAAAAAGCAAAAAGAAATACTCCTGACCCAAATAAATTGGAAAAATAATCTGTATATTTTTTATCTTCTTCGTTTTTTTTCTTTAACACGTTTAAGTTACAACGGTCGAGAAACAATGACATTTATGCGAAAAGAATATCTTTGTCTGTGTTGGTATATTTGTGGGAGACTGATAAATAAAGCGGCGTTACGGAGAAATAGGTCTAGTTCAAATCGTTGTGGCCAGGTGAAACAAAATAGGCTTAGTTATAATGCGAACAAGGTACACCACTTTTGACTTTAAATAGACTAATCATGACAACAACATTGTCTACTTCTTTTTTGACATTGACTCCATTTACTTTTTTTTAACTACTGAATATACTAATACACGCACAAATGCTGCGCCACGATAGCCCACTTTTCTGTAATTCAAATTAAAAATATAATTAGAGGTCATTTTCGCTGCGTTTTCCTGTTTTTCTTTTTTCCTCAATTCTACTTTCCTCTCCCCTTTACAAGTGAAACTCTCAAGTGAAGGCATACTGATGAGAGTCATTTGCTTATAAAATCATTACGTTCACTTGCATGCCTTGTTGTATGCAAGTGGCAATTTTTCAATAACCAACTTAGTTGGTTTTAACTATTAATTAAGAAAATGATAATTAAAAAACAATAAAACTAAATAAAAAAACACGCACACCTTTATGTGTTTGGAGTATATGTGTTTTTTTTTGTTTTATACGTGAACAGAAAGAAATGAGTTCTTGATGTTCAAAGTAGTTGCAATTACTAATAAAAATAATAAGCATGTCATTTTTTATAAATTTTTTAAAGATCTTTTTTTTTTTTATTATCATGGACTTTTTTCGGAACACTTGCAGATGCACAGACCATGTGTTTAAAACACGCATGTAGTTTTTTGCTATAATGCCAGAAGTCATTGGGGGTGCACAAAGGGATTAAGTAATTCATAAAAAACGATCAATATTGAAGAAAAGAACTGCTTAACATTATTATTCATGATTGTAAGATGAAACTTCTGCAACGGTGTATCTTCTGTAGGCGTTCAAGCCGTCTAAACTTTTTCGTTCGCAACAACCATAAATGAATCATGGTACAATATAACATGCAATGAATATTAGGTTGTGCATCGGATGCAACCAACTTGCTTTTTTTCATACCGATTAAGAAAAAAATGTATAAAATGAACATTTTATTTGAAATCGCTTATAGCACAACATAACGTTAGACTACTCTAGCTTCTACGTAATTATATTATAAGCCAAATCACGTTATAAACCACCCATAATAGTGTATATAATAATCATGATTTTAATCTGTTGATGTTATTATATTATTTTACTTTGATACAAAAACAATTGTTTGACTGAGCACAACAATCAAATAAATATAAATAAGAAAATTCAACTTTCATTTTTGCATTGTGCAGTTTTGCGCACCAGAATATTTGACAAAAAGAAAATAATCCTTACAGGTACCATCAAGTCTGAAAATAAATAAACAATTAAAAGAGGCTCAAAACTACCTGGGTTTTATTATCAATTGTTATAAAAAGTATATTATATATATCAAAGGAAGATGATCAAAGAATAACGCGTCCTCCCGTATCAAAAGTTTACCATTCGCTCAAACCGATATCATCCATTGAGAATAAAAAAGTATAAATACACTGGCGTGGTATATAAAAAGAATGCCTTTTTCAATTCTCCTTATGAATGATGCCGCCATACACTAATGAGCCTGACCAAACCAATGAATTTTAAGAAGCGTTCGATCACAAAGCGTTAAAAGACAATTAAGGAATATTCGAATCTCTTACCACATTTGAACTGTCTGTATGGGATATACTGAAAACCGTTCAGAATAAATCGGGGTTACAGAGAAATATACTTTGTAACCAGGTGAAACAAAATAAGTATAGTGTGGGGTAAACCAGGCACTCACAGTCAGGTACCACTTTCAACGCTGCATAAATTTCCATGCCAACTCCTTTTTGGATACTCGCTCCGTTTACTTTACTTTATCACAGAAAGAGAATACATTACACAGAGATGCTGCAGTAACAAAGCGAGTCACTGGAATGTCACATATCGGTTCTTCCTAGTTTTTTTTTTCTTTACATTTTTTTGGGGCCATTATCTAGATGAAGGTAACTGAGGGTTTTGGCTACCGGTCATGAATGCTTGGAAATAAGCTTCTGGCAATACGTAGTGCGCGAAATAACATGGCCTGGGTTAAAAGTCCCTATCTTCTTTGTAAAGCTTAAAGTTCAGAAAGAAAATGATAAAAAAAAAGTAATAAAGCTTGCGGAAAATGTACTGCTATTGTTATGGTATATTTTCTTCAAAGTTTTATTTTATATAGAAACAATTAGTTTTGTTTCTTATTGTTAAAATGTTTGTAAAATATAATCGTTTGGTTATTTTAAAAAACCTACTGTTATGGTTTTCCTGTTCGACATTTTTGGAATACTTCAGGATGCACAGACCATAGGAATAAAATAACATGGATTCAAACAAGCATCGCCATGTATTTTTTCTTTATTAATTCATTGCAATGTAGAAAGTGATTTAGTCATTTATAAAAAAACGTTTTAATATTATTTTGCAACATAATACTTTTATTATTTAAATAATGATTTTATGTGTATATTGATTGGAATAAGTACTTTTTTAATAAAACAACTAGAATATACACCGTATATTATTGTTGAGTGTCATCAGTATCATTATTATTATCGTTGTCTTATGTCATTTCACTCTCCAGCTTCGATGCTTGACCTCGATGTGCTTCCATAAATTGCTTTTCTCGATTAATACAGTCTCTCATATTCTTTAATTCACTAATGAAATATTATCGATTAATAAAAAGAAAGGTATCTATATAAAATGTATATACCTCTAAAAATCATGAAGCAACCAAATTATACGAATGCATTCCAAACCTTACCTTTGTGATTCAATAATTATATTGGCTTCTTCTGTATCTTGATTTAGGTGACTTTGACAAAATGATGATAATGTGCATCCATTCTGCACTAAATAATCATGTATCATGAACTCCAATGGTTGGATTGTATCCAAAGAATGTTGAAGCTGTTCAGGAGCACACTGTGATAAAGCTCTTGTCAGGTTATATCTCTCTATCGCAAGTTCGTACTTTATAGTTCGTAGGAAATGTTCGAATACATGATGCTCTTGTTTTAATAGAAGGAATTTATTTTGGTTATCTAGTGTTTGGTGTGGACTATTTTTTTAAATAAAAGGTTGGTTATCAAAAATTTATTCTTGCAGTTACGTATTTCAATTTCCTTATATAATAAATGGTAATCATCAGATATAAAACTTACAGGTCGTTCTGGACTACCATCACTTCAAAAAGTTGAGGATAAGCCGAATATAATTGCAACATACGATGGATTCTAACAGTCAAATCATTGATCCATTGGACAAGTTCTTCAAAGGTACGAGGTTGAGGACTTGTCATTATTAGAAAGTGCTGTTTTTTCCAAAGACCTTTAGGAAGGCGATCAGCTTTTTTGTTTTTGCAGTATAATATAGTTTTTGTTTTGGTAAAATCGAGAGAAAAATAGCTTTACTTTTATATATGGATGTCAAAACAAAAAGATTAATTATGGGCTTGATAAATCTTAATTGTTTCTTGGTTATAATGACAAATGTTTCCATAAGAATAATAAAAATTCTGACATTAACATTTTTTTTTGTTGAAAGGCATCATCATTGTCCTTAATGAAAATCTGCTGTTGAGTAAATGATAAAGAGGAACGTAAATTGACTCTAATAAACGTATTTGGCGCATATTATTCTACGTATCATTTTCATTGTTCTATGATATAGAATAAGTATATTGAACAAAGAGTATATAATAGTATTATTATCATCTTACAAAGATTCTGTATAGAAGAGAGCTGTATGAAAAAGAAAGGTGATGAAAAAAACTACCCTTGTTTCTTTTTTTTATCCATTTATGGAAATGTGGGGATATAATAAATATTATGTTGAAAAATTGATCAAAGCATTATCCTTTATACAGTTGGATACATATTATATTCCCTAAAAGTATATTGTAATTAAGATTATACGTTGTCTTTATTGTGGTGATCAACAATATAACGAGGATACTATGCATACATAGTAGCGCCAGTCATGACTGATTCATTGACAAGAACAATATTAATTGTTGGTGTTAGTAGAGTATGCATTGTTGTGGATTTGAACAAAAAAAAATAGCTGGTCAAAATTAATGCTTGAGTTCCTGTTTCTCTAAGACAAAAAGGGTGGATGTTAATTATTGTTTGGTAATAATTGATTTCATAAGATGTTTTTGTATGTAATATTTTTTTCTCTGGTTTTTTTGCTGATGAATTTGATACATTATGAATATTGGTATATTTATAAACAACTCATTATTTTTAGTGGAGTGTACTAAAAAAAAAAGAACAAATGTCAAACATTACATATTGTTTATAAATATAAAAGAGAACAGTAGCGTACTTAAATACTTTTTCTATATATGAACAGAAACATCATGATGAATGATTGACTAAAAAGCTCTCAAAAGATTTATAATCATTGTCGCACCAGATAAAAGTTGAACTGTCCAAAAAGTATAACAAAAAATCATTGGGACGTATACCCTCTCGTCCTCGTTATTTTGAGTGGTGATTTAGGCTATCATATTACATTACGATCTATATCTTTTTCAAATACAACAAATAAATGTACGGGCTTTATTATGGATATCATAGCAATTAATAAAGCAGAAGAATCATTATTTATTCTACACCAAACTACACTAATGGTGATACAGCTACATATTTTTTTATAGGATCTCTATAAACTCCATTAACACCATTATATTCTGTCTGTTGTCCATGATCATATTCACATTCGTTGCAATATAATACTAGTTTATATATAATGCTACCACTCTTTTACAATTGCTATTATCATAATTGGTATTTGGTTCTTGGATTGCAACTATTTTATGCAAACATTCCGTGTTACTGTTATCATCTATAATAGGAGATGATGTTGGTATATGATAGGATGGTCACTTCCACGCGTTGATGGTGATCCATAATTTTAGGTACACAATAAATGATCGGTCGCCACTGGGGTGCTCTTGGAATAATCGAAATAACATTGGTTTGTCAAAACTATCACCTTCATTATTATGATGATCATTGATTTCGAGATACTCCAGTTGTGTTAATAATGAAAGTGTATTCAATTCACTTTCACCTACAGGTTGAGATGATGCTTGTATCTTCAATGTGTATATGTTGGAATTCTTCATTTACTCCAAAAATATCATGAGTTGCTCGTTTTTCAATGTCACAGTCAAGAGGTCGAGTTCACGAAGAGATACATATGTACTGATACTGGTAATTATATCGATCATTTTTTGATTTACATGATAATGATACCCAATACCCTCTGTGATATCGAATAACCAGAAAGTTGTTTGGGTATATTCAAAAAATGTAGGTGCTTCCATTGTTGTATCGGATGGTCTTCTCACTAATGGTACTGCTGTCACATCTTCTTGCTGCTATGACTATCGTTTATCTATGATGAAATCATTACTCATGGAGCATGTGTTGTAGTTGTTTTTGAGGGTCAAATTGAGTTGTGTAAGTTCAGGCAATTTTCCAAAAGCTTGATGTACGTTGTTATCTTGTAGATACTCCTTTTGTGACGGCAGTGTCTTGAGAACAGGACACCCTAGTAGTATTATATCAAAAAGCACTTGAGGACTAGATGTTACAGGGTCTTGATAAGGAAGAAGAGTAAGTTTTTGTAAATTAGATATATCTCGTTTTGTTAAAATAGCATATGTTTTTTGGCAAGCCAGAATATCTTTATTCCAAATCTCTAAAGTTTCCGAGCTGTGAAGTCTTCTTTTCAAAACAAATTGAGTATATGTTCAATATCACTATCTTGTTTTCCAAGGGAAAATTGCAAATACAATGACTTTTTGCTAATTATTGTTGCTGTTGTCGATTGCTGGTGTATTTTTATCTTGATGTATATAAGAATAGGTAGTGGCTGGCGTTTCATTGAACGTATTGTGATATGTTAATGTCAAGTATTGTAGTTGTAGTGAAGCATATTGACTGACAACGTTGAATGATTCTGTAAGGGTCGGCGCGGTGAGTAGAGTAAGCGATGTCAACAAAGTAGGTGTCTGATAATGATTTGCGCCATTATATCCGGAGCCAGTTGATACGACAAGTGAATATTTGTTGGAAACTATTTGAATGCAACCAGCTGTGATGCTTTAAGATATTGGATATCAAAGGGTTCATCTTGTATATGAAGCACAAAGGTATCAAGATGCTTACACTGTCGCGTTGTATCATTTATTGCATCATCAAGGTGGGAATTATGATTGTTTTTACTATACTTCAGTTCATCAAGCTTTTAGCTCTAGTCCTTGTTGAGTATTAGTATATTTTGTAATTGTTGATTATTGGAAGGCCATATCTTTTTTTTTGAAAAATAAATTGTATTAGTCTTCTGTTATAAACACATTCAAGGAACAACGTTTCTTTTTTGTTTGTTTCTCTCTCTCTGTCATTTTATCTATGAGTTCCATATAGAATTTACCAAATGTCTCGATTTTGTTTACAGAGATTTTCAAACAACAGTAACTGAGATATTGTCCTTAGGATTCTCGTACCGTATCGTTTGAGGAAGGTTTCCTGTAAGTTGGGATGGGATAGACGTTTCCCGTTTGACATAGTTCGAATTTAACAGCCTTAGCATAATGTAGTTTAACGCGTTGTAAGAACTGGATTGATATATTGTTCCCTGATACGTTATACTGTAAAACGCTGTAGTATCCATACATGATCCTGTGTGTGGGCTATTCATAGAAAATAAACTTGTGCCAAAACTGTCATGTGAGCGCTAGTTGACAATGCGTTTTCAAAGCAAATAAGAAAGGATAGGAAATAATTTTATAAGGGAATAGTCGCGTGTGTCTTCGGTTTGGATGATCCATTTTATTCACCAAGCATCTGTATTGATTATATAACTGGTTCTTATGATCTGGATGTACATAGAGAAAAAAAGGGTCAAAGCCTTTCTTGCACGCGTAGGCAGCTTGACATGGATCGCGCCTTATCCAAGTAAAATGGTGGTTTTCATCCTATAAAACACTGGACGATAATGCTATTTTCTTCCACTCGTGTACAATCGTCAAGTTTCTTCTTCATAATTGTAGGACTTTTCATTAGCAACAGCGCGATGCAGTAAAATGACGGATTTAAGATCGTGATGTAGGGCATTCAATGCTTGGGTATCGATCATCTGTGTGTAATGTTGTGTTCCGCTAAAATGGGGTAGGCTTGAATTGTGTAAATGGATCTTCATATAGAGCAGTGGTTGTCTTTATCAATAAAGGTAAAGGAGACGACACATTTCATTTGACATAGTGCCGTGAAGTAACAGAACATAAAAGGATCACTTTTTTCGTCTCAGATCTCCTGGAATGCTATAAAGTTTATACTTCCATTACTATAACAGTAATATTGCAGTGTTTTTTCTTCTACATTGTTGATATAAAAAAGCAACAACATGTATATTAAGACGGCTGTTTTATAAAAAATGAATAGAGCCATAAGGCTGATTTGTACTTGATCCCAAGAACAATTCCAATCGTACTTTTGGATTATGGAGGATATCATCTTCATAATGTGCGAGAAAAAGTCTTGTATAATAAACTTATTTACAGCCAAACATTCAAATCATAGCTGTGTTGACCCTGATAGAACCAGGACCCTTCTTTCATTTTTTTTTGAGTGATTTTAGTGTGAGGTTCAAAAAAAAAAAAGAGCCAAAACAGCTATTCATGAGACAATGCGTTACGATAAATAGTATGCCGTCATATTATGCATCAAAAAACCTAATATGGATACGTATTATTATAAACCATCAAATAGTTCAATGATACTTTTGCATGCATATTTTTTAGCATTTAATAATAATTTGTTGGAAAACCAAAGAGATGATGTCCCTCCTAAACTGTTGTTGCTATTGAGTTGACATGTATTTGAGAGAGATAAGGTAGTATAGTAGTAGTCAGCAAGAAGAATAAAAAAATTCTACCTAACAAATAATAATAATCGTGAAGTTAATAATATGTACAACAGACATTGCATTCATGTGCGTTTCTTTTTTACATATTAAATAGCGCATTGACATTACAGAGTACTGATAAGGACCTCTTCATTTATCTTTTTGATGAAAGAATTTTATATCGTCAATGGCACTCCAATACTAACTATTCAAGACAAAAAATAGCTATCATAAACCCAATTGTTCCATATATAGAAGAACCTTAAACATCATGTTCTTGTTTCTTCCGTTGGCTTATTCGTTTTATACATCAAGAAAGAAAGAAAGAAAACGCCAAAACTTTCTTAATGTTTGTTGAACAAAAAACCCAAAAAAAGTTGTTTGCAGTTTTGTTTATTTGTTTTATAACCATCATCACTTTAAAGGAGAAACTTTTTCACATTTTTTCATTTTATCGCCATTTGATCTTTTTGACAAATAATAAAAAAGGTGCACATATGTAAAGAGGATGGTATCATTATGTGATCTGCTCATTGCAAAAATAAGGTGACAAAAAGTACATCATGTTTTATAATTATTGACATAAAGTAGTATTTTTTAAAAAAAAAAATAAGCAATAAAAAAAGATGATTCGATGCATATTATTATAAAAAAGAAAGGTTTCATCCAAGTATAGAGGTCTCTTATATTTTACCTTTTTTTTTTCTTTTGATCTATAAATAAATTCCATGGAGTTAACACTATCATTATGATCATTATAAACTAAGTATAGCTGAGTGAGATTGAGAGTGAGATTCAATCAATGGATATAATATTATTATTTTATTATTACTCAATTTAATAATAGATACTATAATATAAAATTCACTTTTACGTATGAAAATCCATTGCACGGATTCGGGGGAGGAGGAGGAGGAAAGAAGAAAGCTTACTGGGAACCCATCAATTTTTTTTTTCTAAAAGAAGGTTGGTACTAAGCAATGCATTGTCACCTCGACCTGCATGCAGGTCCAAGACGCGTAAGCAAACAAAATAAACAGGAAAGAAGAAGAAAGGGGAGAGAAGGGGCGCACACCAATCAATCCATTGAACCTGGGTTAATCATCCGCATCTTCCAAAAAAAAAAAAAAAAAAATTCCAGGGTGCTTGGCAACGAAAGTCGAGTGAATTAATTCAATATATATCAGTTAAATACTTTGTATTATTATATATGCAAAAAAAAAAAAAAAAAAAAAAAAAAAAAAGATAGGAAATGAATTTTTGTTATAGTTGTTGGTAATTATGTACAATTCGTGTGATAGAAATAATAGATAAAGAGATATAGTAATAAATGAATGAATTGGAAATGAAATGAAAAAATGACAGGGAAGGTATATAATAAAAGTGGAAGGGAATGAGTGAATGATAATAGTCGTAGTAAGTAAAGAATAATAATATGGTGTTTTTTTTTAACGTGGTATTTTTTGTACATGATTCATGGCAACAGCTAAACTTGTCAACATTTTTAAAGTCTTGTCTAGATCAGGGTCGGGTAATTCAGTTGTTGTACTGTGTTTCATAAGATCTGCAAAAGAAAATTAGTTATATTAAAATTAGAAACATTTTTTTTTATTATTATATTATATTGTATATATATTTATTTACCTTTAATCAAAAGACAATAACGAGGCACGCGTTGAAATGGAGCAATCAGATAATCAGCAAAGCCCATGCGGTTGGTTTCTCTTTTAGAAATGCCTTCTTGTTCGATTTTCAAAAACAGTGGATTGGTGGCACAAGCGCGCCGGATGGATTTGATATTGGATTCATAATGAACGGCATATTTCAAAAACACACTCAATTCATCCTCCACTGAACAAAACAAACGACCTACACGCGTGATATCTTGTTGTTGGCGTTGTAATTGTCGTTCCAATCCTAAAAGTAATCTTTCAGAGAGTGCTAATAAATCAGGCAAATGACGAAATAATAAAGGAACCAAATCATTGGTATTGAAAAATAATAAAGATGCTTTTCTTGCTACTGCGGAGGATGTAGTGATAGCATGATGGTTATTATTGTTGTTGTTCACCATGGTCATTGGTTCCATATAGCGTGTTTGAATGATGGATAATAAACGATAATAAGATTGTTCCGTTGTATAGATTTCATGCAAAACAAATTTGGCAAGGACCATGTTTTGTTTATTATTATTGTTTGGAGCTAGTGATGATAATGGCGATAGTGGTGGTGGCGGGTGCTGTTCATCATTACCACTTAGTTTGGCCATTGTGTCACGCCAAACGGAGATCGCTTTGATTTCTTTACGATTCACAAACACTGATTTCGCGCGAGACGGTCTGAGTTCGTTGGAAGATAGGGAGGGCGATGGCGATGGTGCAATGGGTGTCATGTTAAGTAAAATACCACTACTATAATGTCTTTGACGTTTTTTATTGTTATTAAGATGATTGGTATGAACTGGAGGTTGTTGTTGTTGTTGTTGTTGCTGCAATGGTAATGCCATGGCACTGAATGAGACGATGGGTGTAGGAAGTTCGTGATCTTCATTGGGTGTTGGCAATGAAGACACGCTGGACGATCGTGTCGACAAGTTACTTTCATTACTATCCAATGTAGATAAACTGGAACAACTACTTCGACTACTACTTCGAGTACGTGATATGGGAGAATTCATTTCGTTCAAGATATCAGCTGTACTACATCGTCGCCAAGGATCATAGTTGTCATGACAATAATAATGGATAGGCGCCATTTGGGAGGCTGGGCGCGGTGGTGTATGAATATGTGGTCGTCGTAATGATACTCGAGGGGTAGCTTGTTGTGCATACATGGATGATCGTTTTCGTGGATCTCTCAAAATATTACTGTTTGGTCGACGGATAGGTTCAACAGGAACTGCTGCTGGAGCTTGTTGAGATGATGATGATTGCTGTGGTGATGGTGATGGTGGTAATTTTTTTTGTTCCTCTTGTTTAGGAGGTAACGATGGTAACGGTTTGGTACTCGGTTCCTGACTAGGTTGTGGTGACTTTTGTTGCAATCTTTGAAATTGTAGGTCATGTAACTGTTTTCTAGCAGGTTTGGGCGACCTTCTTACAACAGACCTTGGTATAGGTTTTGCAACATACAATGGTTTGACTGCAGGATGAGGAGGTGGTCTTGCCGCGATGGAGGGTGGTTTTGCAGCCACATTGGATCGTGGCGTGTTGGGCCTTTTTATGGGAGTTGTTTTTGATTTTGTTGGTTGTTTATTATTAGATGAAGATTCTCGACGACGTGATACAGATGTAATCAATGTCGTTCGTATACGACCTGCGATTGATTTTGATGCTGATGGAGGGGGTAAAGAGAGTTGTGGTTGTTGTTGTCGTGATGAAGAAGGAAGAGGTTGTGGTTTTGGTTCTTGTTGGGAGGATGGTGATGTGGATGATGATAAAGTATTATTAGATGAAGATGATATTTGAGATAGACGATTTAAAAAAGATTGACGTTTTTCTTGTTTCTTGGCCTTTTGGGCCAAGAAGGATGTTGAAGCATTCAGTGCCATGTCATTGGAAGTGGGTGTTGTATATTAAAGAAGAGAAAAAAAAAGTTTAAAAGAAAAGAAAAGAGAAGAAAGATTTTTTAAATTGGTACAAAAATAAAAAGAAATATGTAAAGTGTAACAAGAACTCGGGTGTAAGCGTCTTGTTCTCCTTCATCCCCCAAAGAAACGTGGTTGTACAATTGTTCAAGTACGAAAAAAAAAAAAAAAAAAAAAAAAAAAAAAAAAAAACATGTCAAAAAGCAGAATGAGAGATTGGCTATTGTAAATGTCCATTATTATGATTCACATGCCGCTAAAAAAAATTTACAAGTATTTCATTCAGCCCTCATTTACTCTCCTCTTTCCCCCCATTATTCGCCACCTTTTCCTTCTTGGTCAATTTTCCGGATTTCTTCTTCTTTATATGATATTTATATGCAGGTTTGAAGAGTGTATCTAATGTACATGATATGATTATATATATATATATATATATATAATAGAAAAAAAAACTATAGATACCTGGATTACGTGCGAAGATCCAACCTATTTAAATATATTTATAGAGGATCATTACACGCGGGTCACTAAATATATTAGGTTAAGAAGAAGACTGTCGTCCTTCTTCTTCTTCTTTTGCCAAGAGATATAATATGCAAATAATGATGTGTTGCTGATAGATATCCCATCTTCTGCATTCATATTAAAATTATTATTATGATTATTAACTCTATTAATGAATGAGTTTACTCCTTGGATTTATAAGGTTGATATACTCAGAAGAGAGTAGCGTTTAAGGTTACACAGACTATTTAAATATATATATATATCAAAGTTATTACATTTATTCTTGCAGGAGGATGTTTTTAACCGACAACGAGTAACAAATGGATGAGGGTACGTTGATGTGCATTTTAACCCTTCTTTTTATGTAATGCATGTTAACTTCATTATTTGGGGGGACACCGAGTTATGCAACCAAGTTATATGCAATGCTAATAATAATAAATCAAAAATTTCTGCTCCTTAAGGGTTGTCGTCATCATCATCCGTCAACCTTTAAGTTCGTTCGTTCATTCATTCATAATAACCACACATGTTTATTTTAAAACACTTTATATTTGTGAGAAAAGACATATAACGAAATAATTACTCCTATTATTATTACTGTGAAGAAATCCCTTACTAAATATATTTCAACTTGGTTCTCATTCCCATCAATAGTTTGTTGTTGTTGTTTAGATGTTGTGTCCATCATAAGCCAATTCCTTCCCCAAATATGCAAAGTGGATTATCCGTGCATTCATGACACATTATAAAAAAAAAATAATAAAATAAAAAGCTACGCAAAAATAAAATAGTACTCTTTTACTTCTCAAATGGGACAAACGACCGAGATTTTTCTTAATAACCGTATCTTTCATTTCATCGGGTTCCCCATTCAAACAAATTTCACACCCAACAAATCGAAGATATAACAGTAGAAAAAAATAGAACATGTGAAATAAATAAATAATATATCATCATCTTAAGCCTCATCATCGCCATCATGATCATCGTTCTCTTGCACCTTCTTGGGGAATATATTCTTGTCATTATTTTATTATAAAAAAGATAATACGCGTTAGAAGAATTGGGTTGATGATTGTGACACACATTGCTGGAATTGGTGCTAAATAAAAGTTTCGGGTGGGACAAGTGTTCAATCCGTGTTGATTACTAAACTGAATAATAAACACTCAAAGAAGGCGTCCATTTTTTATCATTAAACGCTTCCCACACCATGCAAACATTTTAGTATAACGATCATTATCAAGGTTCATTAGATTGACTGATCTATCACTCATTTATTTATGCCATCGATTCCATGGGGATATTTTGTATCGGACTAACACTCATTTTAAAAGGACGATGACGCTTGACATCAACCATCGTTTTTGTTCTGTTGAACATAATAGATTCACAAAAGAAAACATACAGCCTATTTTAGTTTAGTATTGTACTCCACATTAGCATAAATGATAGATTATTACCTTTTTTTTTACTATTAATGGGATTTATCACTATACTACTGCAACTGTTGTTGTTATTTCAAAAAAGTAATCAACTATAACGTATGAGGACACTTTGTACATAAATCATTTAACTACATCACGATTACTCTTTATATATCAACTTTGAAGTATTCTAATGACAAAATATCTTTCTTTCCCTTTTGCTAATTGCAATTCCAATCGTTTAAGATTGCCGTATTCCGTCCTTCACTCCAACTTTTCTAACATAAAGTTAAACTCTATACGTGCAACAAGTTCTCTTTAAGCAAATAAAAGGATCGTTATTATTCTTGACGAAAAAAAAAAATACCTTAAAACATCAGCGTCGTCCAAAAAATGCTCTTTCCGTGAACTAGTGAATTCAAACAACCTATGAATGAAATACTTCACTCTATATCCAATAAAGACAATGGGAACATTCAGTCCTTTTTTAATCCATTTCTCATGCTGTTTAAGTGATAATAAAGATAGTGTAAGTAAACTCATTGTTCTTGGATATCGAATGGTATGCGTGTTTTTTTAAAAAGGATGAGGAGAATACAGATCTACTACTGGTACATAGTAGATATTCATAAAAGACGTTTATCGTAGTGAGAATTAACATAAGGTTGGTTTGATATTGAAAATAGCATGCCCTGGTTATTTTAACAAAAGAACAGACACATCTTTTCACATCAAAGAAAATTAGTTCTATCGACAGCAATCCATAGAGCATTGATATATCTATATTATATACATCATCATCTGTTTTATTCATCAAAATGAAAGAAACCAAACCACAAAGCATCATTGCCATCATACTCTACCAGCCCATATATTGTGTGAATAATTCCTATAATGAGTATTTCTCCACCACAAAAGGATCACCAATCCTGATCGGTTGATATATATATATTTCACTACGTACAATAACAACGCCCACTTTTCAACAACAACACAACAACAACATATAGATATTTCAGATATCAGCAATAATCATCCACATCTCAAAGCTAGGTATACTTTCTCTTCATTCTCTCCCTCCCCTTTTCTCACAATTTTCATCCCATCTTTAAAGCCTAAACCGCTATCACATTGTTTTTTTTATCGTACTACTTATATTGCCTATTTTATTTTTCTTTATTATCCTTAAAGATTTGTCATATTATTTTGCCGAACAATATTGTCGGATTAGAATATATATACCCTATACATATGCAGCATTCATGTAATAGTCATTTTTTTAATATATTTTAACCTATGCATTTTGAAATCTTCTACCCGATGATGATTATTTATCAACAGGTCAGGAATTATTATGACAATGTGATAACTCTGAATATTCAGTCCCTACTTCCAAATATTTGAATTCTTCCATGTTGTTCTTCCTTAATCAAACAGTATGTTATTTGTCGAACGGCTCTCTCTTTTTAGTTGTTGTTGAAGATGAAAGATATAATATGAGAAGTAAAAGGAACAACATCATCATGACCATGAACGTCTGTGAAGTTTTACATTATACTATGTGTTATTTTATATGGAATTTCTCACTTGTTGACCAGTATAGATTATTGTTTGGTATAAAAACAACGGCATCATCAATATGTTCTGATATTCAATGCAAACAAAAAATCCGCCTCTGCCCCATTATTACACTACTATTAAAAATTTAATCAACCAATGTCGATCGTGAGATGTGTGGAAAGAATGCACTTTTATCAAACCTTTCATCAATATTATTTATATTGCAACATATAGTTGTACCTTCAAATGATTGGCGATCTTATTATGATACGCAGGTTGGCGTAAAAAAATTAATCATATACAAGTCAGGAGCTATTATATGAAAAGGAAGTTAGAATGATTGAATAATATCTACGAGATGCCACAACTACTATAATATATTACTATTATTGCCACAAACAACAACAAAATTTGAGTATCTATCCTCCACGGTCCTATTTTTGATATAAATTTAGAAATGAGAGGAAGTATTTTTAAATGTATACCAAAATCTCCTTGTATACAATCCCATTTTACTTCGGACCAAATATCATTCAGCTGCGTATATAAAATGACGATTCGAAAGACATTTGGACATACATTACCACATTTCGTCATGGACTTCTCGCATTTGATTTCATACAACAATTAAAGAACTAAAAAACCATTATATATATGATTGAATCTGTACCGTATAAATATTTTTTTCAAGTAAAACAAAATGAAATCTAAAAAAGTACACCTCTATAGTAATTGGGCTGGCGAAATACAATGTTAATATAGTATACACTAACGGAAAAATTCGAATAGAAGACAGTAGAACAGATGTTTTTGTACTATAAACTGTATAAAATGGGTTCCTACCGTGGCACAGACTATGGTTTCCAACACTAGATGCTTTTTCTTGTATTTTAATATTTAAAATTCTACCTTGCAAGTAGTATCAATCCCACAGAAAATAATATCATGGTCAAAACATATAGCCCAGGAATCATATTGTTTGTCCTTCTTTACTACAGCAAGATGAACATGCGGCAAGAAAGAAGAAAGTACCATGTCCATAATAACACAGTAACATTACGAGTACGCGAATAGTTTGCATTAGTCAAAAAAAGTCATAAAACAAAACAGACAAAAATGACATCGAGCCATACAATGAGTAGCATGAATGGGTCCAAGCATTTGATTATTATTGGATGAAATAATTGAAACCGACTATTGAAAACCCTATCCACATTGCATATTTAATATCAACAATCCATCCCTTTTTTCGGTTTATCCGGATGAAAACAAAAAATGGATCAATCAAAAGTATTATCGTATTTCTAACAAGACTATAAAAAATGGAAATCAGTTGATGGTTCATTGCAAAAAAAAAAAAAAAAAAAAAAGAAAAAAAAATACATACTCCAGATACTGCATGCTATACCAATCATTTTTGAAAACGGAAGCTACATTCGCTGCTGATCTTATTAACAAACATTCAAATTATAACATGAAGTAGTGATAGTCATTAAAGATGTAATGCTGTTAATAAGCTTCTTCTTACTGGCGTCTCATCCTTTACAGTGATATCATCTACTGATTCATCAGCATTCAAAAGAAATAAAGAAATGTGGAATCAACTTTGTATATTGTAGATAATACACTTTTTTTTATACATTTCAAAATATAGGAAAGGAAGTATGGATAGAAAATATATTCTATAGGGCAATATTATATAAACCATCAATATACAAAAATCCTCAGTACGCAGGTAGTATTTATTATTATTTTTTATATTTATCAACATTCGCCAGACAATCGCATGGCTTCATCCCACGTTTTCATAAATCCAAGATCCCTCTGATGATATTGTCTAGAGTGACTATCTATTTTACGCATATATCTATAATGGTGGCGACCCTCGGTTATATTTGAATATCTGTATGAATGCTCATATTTTATGATCCGTGTTCCTCTAATAACTATTATTTACATTGCCCAAAGTATCATCTATGCTGCCCAATGTTGGTCTCTTCCAATACGATCTTTGCTGCTCTATACCTGCGTTAATATATAATACTTTTGTTTCCTTTGACGAAAATTTATCACTCAAACATATTCATGTTTGATATTATGGATACTATAATCAATTTTTATATCACTCTGAAACCCTTCTTTATAAAAAAATTCATTCCATACTATACCAAGATCTAAATGAAATATCTTTTTGATCTTTATTTATTATACCCATCTTTTGGATACTGGGTATTCAATTCTTTTTGGAAAAAATAACAATAGAAAATAGGCAACAAACAGATGTGGAAAACACTATTTAGAAGTATTTAAACCCACAGAATGGAATTTACGAATGCAGTTTTCTATCGCGAACTATTAGGATCAAAGAAAAAAAAACAAAGCATTACGTATGGCGACACTGATTACCTGTTATTTTTATTATTGACAACGAAAAGATTGAAATGCTCTGACGGGAAACATAAATGAGTCACTTTTTTCTTTGAAAAATGTATAGTCCGTTAATAGTAATTCTTGCGCATACAAACACGTAAATTTTGACGCTCTCTCAAATTGGCATTGGTTCATGAGCTTCAATTACGAATTGAGTTGCCTAAGTTATTTTAAGAAGTTATTATATCTTCAAATGCCTCATCGTCCGTTGATATCAAAATTGATGAAAAGGATACAATCCGACGTATGGTTGAATAGAACAAAAAAAAATCGAGCAACGCGAATTCTATGCTCTGTTCAAATACCTAAATATCGTGGTGAGAAGATAGACAAATAATATCCTAATAATCAGATAAAATACTTGAGTATCGTTTATAAAAGTAGAAAAAAATTAATTCTAAGGAATATACGGCAAGAAATTGATAGTCAATGAATGCTTGGGAAAATGCGATTCAACATCAGATACATTCGTTGATGTGATAAAAAGTATGGTGAATTAGACATTAGTGAAGCCGACAACAAGGTCTCTTCACCCAATTTCAAACAGCACCTCGAGCATCATTTTGTTTTTAAGGACAAGATTATTTATACAAGAGATTATAAAACATGGCTGATCAATTCCCAAGCCAAATTACAAATACAAGTGTGAAGACTCGTATGATTTCTCGAAAAATACTATACCATTATAGAATTCCAGTTATCAAGCTATTGTATTACTGTCTCGTCATGTTATCTACATCTGGACAAGCATCTATATATCATTGAGACCCGAGTCATATCTGTAATATGGAAGACTTGATATAAACAAACTCTCATGGTGAACATAGGGATTGAGCATCCACAGTAGATTAGTTTGCGGAGCACATGATGTATTTTTTAATATACCATTACTACTTTGGTGCGTATCAAATATGTAAGATTATCAAATCATATCACCTTATTACTTAAGTATATTTTGCTTAATCAAGTGGTGGAAGGAAAGTTACCATATCAATTCTCGTTGTTGGGCGTGTTAAGTGAAATATGGTGGCATTCTTTATATTATTTGCCAGTCCTAATATGTATATTTGGCTAAAGGGCATTTGGTTAATAATATGCCTACTGAGTCAATATACGTGGTAAGGAGTATCAGTACCAAGTTATATAATGAAGAAGCTACTATAACCTTCAATTGTTTGGATAGAGAAATTCGAGAGAAGAAAACATATCGAAAACTTGCGAGCAATATCCGCAGAAAAACACTCACTTATTGCATACAATAATAATAATAAATATATATCGACAGAAAGTTCATCTTCTTCTTATTCTAATTATATGAATTTTATTTATGATTGTCTAATAAGGCCACGTACCAATTGCCTCAATTGTGTGCAATGCTTTATATTTTTTTAAAAAAAAAAAACATCTTTTCCATCGTTATGATGTAAATCACTTTTTTTTCTCGCGCCTCCTGTCGTACTTTGAACATATTGTAACTAAAATTCCACTTCGCCAAATATCTTATTATTCTCTCTATTATTATTTTGTAGATCCCCATCGCGTGGATCATTCAATTATTTGTAATTCCCCTATTTAGTATTAGCACAGCTTTTTATTATTCTTAATATTATCATCTTTTACTGCGCAACTATTTCAGGAACATATAAATACCCACAACTTTTGATTCATTAAATCTTTACCTTATAATTATCTTTTGATCACTCAACGCCCACACAATTGGCTTGTTTTAATTTCATATTATTCATTTCAGACTTACAAACTGAAAGTTTTATCATAACATATATAAAAAATTGTTATTATTATTTCTATTGAATTGATCCAAGATATCCATTCTACTTTATGCTTTTTTTCCCCGTAAGAAGAAATGGGATTTCCTAGTTGCCAAAAAGAGATAGAAAACGATTTCATGATGGCGAGATGGTTCAAAGTTCACAAATAATGGTAATCGTGATGAATGAAGGATACACTCAATAATTCTTGGTAACTGGATTTGAAGCAGAATGGGGAGGCTTCTATACATTGTATAACGTAATATAAATAATCTGAATATTCTACTGTTTGCTTTTTATGAAAGGAGGGCTGTATATTAATTTATTTATACGTAATACAGATGATATTCAATGTTCTAAATGAAAGCTACTGATTGCAAACGTGGTTGATCCTAAAAGGGCAAAAAAAAAGAACCTAAAAATCAACAGTAAGCATAATTCATGTACAATACCTGATATGTCAGGAATAAATCACTTTCGTAGTATAGAAATGCTCCTACTTTGTGAGTCGCTAGAAAATGATAAAGTATAAAAAAAAGCTATATCCGTTTCATCAAATCTGTAATATATCTGTCTACAAGGAAGAAAGTATCATCACAAGTTAGTATCACACTTCCATATTGTCCTCGCAACATATGGATGGTCAAGCAAGAGGTACATGTTTTCGTATCATCCTTTGTATAAAAATCCAACTCTTCCATCATTTCTTTCTTTTTACGTATTTTTGTTAGATAATAATAATAAACATTTTTTTCTTCTCTTCATCAACTAAAGTACATCAGGGTTTAAAAATAATTTGGTAATGAAAACGTTTATATATGATGCTAATAATGGGAATTCTTTTTTATTATCGTTCTTTAAGATAAAGATGACGAAGGGGGAAAAAAAGAGAGAGGAATGAAAATGAACTAAATGCAGATATTATAAAAAAAATTAGAGTATTATGTATAGCTACAAAAGATAATGAAAGTTGTTGTAAGTTGTGAAGTGAATGATGGGGGAGAGGGATAAAATAGGAAGACTTCTTGTTGCTATTATTGTTTTTTTGTATATATACAGGATATTTGATTTTACATGATATTTTTAAAAAAATAGTGAATGATGATGATGATGGATGTCAAATGAAGATGCATAGTTTTTTTTTAATCATCATCATAATCATAATAATCTTCATCTGCACCCATTTCAGTCCAACCCATACGACGACGACCTTCCAACATCATTCGTTCATCATCCGCCATATCATCCAAATCAATATCTTCATCATCATCATCTTCCTCCTCTCCATCCTCTGCTGCTTGTCCATCAGATTTATTCATGGATTGCAATAACGCTTCATTTTCTTTTCCATCTTTCCGTTTTTTCGAAGCTTGGGTATCCCCTGATTCTTCTACGACTTCATAAGCAGAATAGTCTCCTGTGTTTTCATCAATATTGGCTTCTCGTAAAATTTCTCTGAATTTATCCACTTCTTTGATCTTTTCAATGGCTTCAGCTGATTCAAACATGCCATCAAACACTGCTTGATTAATCTTTTTTGAAAATTTCTTCGATGTGAGTAATTGTTTTGCAGCTTCTGCAGGTGTAGAAGAAGGTGTGAATTTACGTTTTTTGGGTCCTTTCTATTAATCATTGCAAAGAATAAGTTATCGATGAGGCGAATAACAATTTTTTTTGGCTCTATCCGATCTGGATCATGTTAAGAAAAACACTTACACGTTTAATAAAGATACCATTACGTCGATCCATTTCAATCTTTTGTAATTTCACCTTCATTTCTTCCAAATAATCCTTATTCGCATCATACCAAATTCTTGATTTGATTTTCACTTCAGATGGAGTAAGGATCATGGCTTCAATTTCTTCATCATCAACATCGGATAAATTTTCATCATCTTCGGCTTGCTTTCTGGCGGCGGCAGTAGCTTGTTCTAACTCTTCTGCTTCTTTTTCTATATATATATATATATATAAGCAACAATGAATATAAATTACACATACATCGATCCATCTTTTTTTTTCATATGGAGAAATAAAAAATTTACCAAAAGCCTCTGATTCCTTGATAAAAGAAGTATCATGCATCCATTCATCCATTTCTTTGCCCAACGTTTCCGCTTCCTGTGCTAATACAGGATTGACTGCTGTTGCTTGTGTATCATCATCATTTGTATTATTGACCAATGTTGTTTGGGTATCCTCTTTTTCATTCATGGCACTTGAATTCAAACTGGACGGTATGCGTAAAAAGGATCCAGCAGTAGATGCAGGTGGTGTAGGTGCTGTAGAAACACTAAGATCGTCATGGGATAATACACTGACATTGGCTGGACTATTAGCTGCAATTACCATAGGTTGTCGATTCATGGATTCAAGGTCAGATCTTGATACAAATTCATCATCGTCTTCCTCATTACTATCATTGAATTCATCGTCACTTTTTAATTTCGCTTTTGATTTTTGTCCTTGTTGTTTTTGGTTTTCTACGTCTTCTTCTTCTTCTTCATCCTCCTCTTCGTCATTTTCATTCTCTTCTCCCTCGACGTTTTCTTCGTTATCACTACTCTTTCGTTTCCGTTTCATTCCAACTCTTTGTTTATTTGCTTCTTGTTCTTTTCGTGCTTTAATAAATGCTGGAGGATCTGCTTCATTTTCGAGCCACATGTTTCGAAAATCACGTACTGATAAATTGGCTGATTCAGTTTGTTTAAATTCTTTTAATCTATTATCATTGAATTATATTTTGCCCGTCCCTCTTTTTAGTCAAATTTTTCTTTTGATTGTAAATATATATATCATTCTGTGTTTTCTCATTTACCTGTTATGAATGGTTATTTCAGCAACTTTGACAATATAAATCATTTCTCGTGTTGTACGACGAAATCCATTGATCCGTGCGGCCATTAATAAACAAGCACCACAAATACCAGCAGGTCGACGACCTGTTCTAATCCAATCCCGATCCATTCGTTGTACTAATCGAACAGCATCATGAGCAACACGTTGCGTATAATCACCAAAATCCAAAGCAGCTGCAAAACGTGAAATATAAATAGATGGATCGATCAGGGGTAGTTTAAGATTAAGTGTACGCACCAATTTAAGAAAAGTGGAACCAAGAACAAATACGTTGGCCTAGAAAAAAGATGGATGCATCCATGGTTTTTTTTTTTTTTTTTTTTTTTTTTTTTTAGCAAGATCTCTTCTTTTTTATTTTATTTTTTTAATTCGTCTTTCTCTTTTATAATGTTTCCTTTATTTCTTACTTGAAGCAAATCCGAAAAATCAATTAACATTTGTGAACTTTTTTCGTTACGACATACGATATAGAGACACACCGCAGCAACATGTTCTGATTTACGACCACGGGTGAATCGATTGACGACAGCTAAATTATAATATCTTTGGGCGGATTCTCGATAACGTTCTGGAAGATGTAATGCGAAAGCTAATCGAGCAATTTTATGTCGACCTGAAAAAGAGATAGATGATCGATGTGTAAGTTATTTTTTTTCAGTACGATATTCATTGCATTGATTATAATTACCATTTTCCATTGCTTGTTCTTGACCTTCTTTACCACGACCACGACCAAAGGGTCCACCACCAGAAATTCGACCTGATTATTATTATTATTATTATTATTTAGTTATTTACGATCCATG
Source organism: Phascolomyces articulosus (assembly GCA_025677815.1). NCBI lineage: Eukaryota > Fungi > Mucoromycota > Mucoromycetes > Mucorales > Lichtheimiaceae > Phascolomyces > Phascolomyces articulosus. Next base: position 17,223 of record JAIXMP010000031.1, on the reverse strand, counting down.
ATAAATATCGCAACTTTCTATAGAATTCTATATCTTTACCTGAATCGCCAGCAAATGAACCAGACAATACAGTTTTACCACCACTGATTTCTTGAAAGGTGACTTCCGATACAATGGTATTTTCTTCAAGCACCTAAATATACATATACATATATATATATATATAACCATGTGAAAAAATGAAAAAAAAAAAAAAAAAAAAAACGCGATCGAAACAAGAACACATTATTTTCACCTAATATAAAAACTTTATGAAATGAAGTTATCTATTAAATTTACCTCACCACACCCAACACAGACAATGGTGCCTGAGGCGGCATCGGTTTCTGTTTTACTTGATCCACATCGACAACGCATGTCAATGTCTTTATTTTCTATAATGTCTAATTTAAATAGATATATAGGTTTTTTTTTAGGCGTAAAAAAAAAAATATGCGTGTTGTGCGAAAGGGCCAAAAAAAAAAAGTATCTGAACATCCAAGTTTGGTAATGTGAGTCACATTCGATATAAAATACAAGATAAGGACTTGATCCAAAGCTTTTTACGTGGGAAACAATCCTTTGATTTGTTTGTTTATTTATATATATAATAACATGTAAGCATGTATACTTATTTTTATTCATTAGGAACTGAATTCAAATCACTTTTGGTCAATACGCAATTTCATAATCATGTAGCTACTTTAGAAAATTAAGACACATATTTATTTTGGATGGTATAATAATGAATACAGAAACAAAAAAGAATATAAAAAGGGAAAAAAATGTTGTCATGAGGTTATAAATACGGATTATCGTAAAAAAAAGGAGAATAATAATAAATTATATTTATCAATTAAATTATCTTGGAATGGTGGCTCCTCCTGAATCAGGTCGTGACTGTTGAAGATAATTTGGATATCCATAAGATGAAGTAGAAGAGGATGATGAAGATGGACCCACTAATCCACCATACGCCTAAATATATATAAAAAAAAGAGGATCGTTGAGTTCATGATGTATTATTGTCATATTTCCTTTTTTATTCACTTACTCTCGTATCCTTTATATCTACATGTTGTTGTTGTTGTTGTATACGAGACATAGATGTTGTTGATGATGCTTCATTATTATTATTGTTGTTATTATTCTCCATAGTATTATTATTATTATTGTCGGGTGCATTTAAACAAGATTGAATTAAATTCTTTCCTTCAGGTTTCGTAACAAGGGGTTGAAGTTTCGGTGTAGTAAATGTATACACCAAACCTGTTTCAGATACTACCAGTAATAATACTTGTGTTCCAGTCAATGTACTTAATTCATAAGCCTATAATATATATTTTATCAGTCAGTCAGTCAGTTCCAATATTAGGAGCGAAAAAAAGAAAAAAAAATATGGGATTCTACCTTTTTCATAATACCCGCCTTTCGTTTGGAAAACGTGATATGACGTCGAGATTTATCTTCAATATATTCAATTTTGATTTTACGTCGACCACTTCGTTTACTACCAGGTTTACTTCCTTCATCATCTGAATCATCTTCCATATCTTCGTTATTGTTGCTATTAGTAGTGACTGTTGTTGTTGTATTATTGTTGTTATTCACTGGTGTAGTACTTGAAGCAGCAGCAGCGACAGCAGCAACCGCCGCAGCATGTTGTTCTTGTTGTTGTTGTTGAGCTAACATATAAGCTTGTTGTTGAGGTTGATAATAATTAGGTGGTTGTTGTTGCATTTTTTTTTTTATGTAGAAAAAAAAAAAGTTTGTTATTGGCCTATGCGTTTTTCTATGATGGATAGATATGGAATAGTACACGTATATATAAAAAGACCACCTTAAAATATGATATATTGACTGCAGGTGTTGTTTTTTAAAAAAAAGAAAAATAAGCTTAAGGATAAAAAAGGTAGTTGTGAAGAAAAAAAAAACTTGATTTGGGATTTTATCTTTTTTTAGTTTTTTTATATAAAAAAAAAGCTTAATAAAAAAAATAGGAGTCCTTTTTTTTTGTGGTTGTTTCTTTTGATGTATACCACTAATAATAATAAAAAGGGAGTTTGTTAATATAAAATATTGAAACGAGGTTTATAAAGAAGTAGAAAAAGGAGCTCACTTTGGTGAAAGAAGAAGAAGAAAAAGAAGAAAGAAAAAAAAAAGTGGTTTTCATTATTAAAAAAAATTTGGATTGTAGGACCAAAAAAAAAAAAAGTGATTTCCAATTTTTCTTTTTATTTATTTTTATTGTATTATTCTTTGTCTTTTCACTGGGACTCCTCCTTCACCACCTTCTTCATTATTATTATTATTCTCTTGTTGTTGCTCAAAAGGAGGATAAATAAATGGAGATGATGACCCTTCCATAGGTACGATAGAAGGTGCTGTTGCATAGAATGATGGTTGTTCAATTGTAGGTAAACTTGAAAAAGGATGGCCACTCATAATCACGGTGGTAGGATAATCTTGATGATTACGTTGCATCGTCAATTTTAAATGAGCACAATAACGTTCTAATAATTTTGTCAAGACACTACGATCGACAGGTTTTGGTAACACATCTGTCATTCCACTAATGATATATTTATGGATATCTTTATCAGTTGTATTAGATGTCATGGAAATGATCGGTGTCCAAGTATCATGTTGTCGGATGGTCCGCGTTGCCGAAATCCCATCCAATTTTGGCATCATAATATCCTAAACAAGAAGTATGTGTTTTATTATTATTATTATTCTTAATATAATACAAATTGCTTCATCATTTACCCCACACCTCTCTCCCTTTCTTTTTCCCCTTCCTTTCTATTTTCTGAGTGATATGATCATCATCTTTATCCAGGGAAAGAAAAAAAAAAGAGTTACCATTAAAACAAGGTCATATTCACTGGATCCTATCTTGTTACATGCTTCAACACCATCCACAGCCACATCAATAATACATCCAGCCAATTGTAATAGTCGAGTAGATATTTGTCTAAACATAGAATCATCATCCACCAATAATACTCTAGGTGGCACAGACCATGGTAATACTGAAGGTTCGCGGGTCCTTTTCCTTGGAGTATTGGGCACTGTTCCCATCATCGTTGTGGGTATGGTAACATGGGTACTCGTTGCTGTTGTTGTAGCAGCCGAAACTATGCCAACGTTATTTCTTAAGTTTTCTGGATAATTGACAACTGTTGCTGTTGTATTAATGGATTCATCCGTTGTATGGTAAGGTTGAGAACATAGAGTTGGTGTTGTATTTTGGGTTGATGTTGTAGTATTAGTAGGTGAAGTAGATGATGAAAATGCAGTACTAGATTGTTGTTGTTGTAAGAAATGATGTTTATTTTCCGTTTTTTGCTGTTCTTGTGTTTGTTGTTGTTGTTGTTGTTGTACGACATCATATGACGAGGACAACAACAATGGGGTATCTGAATATAAAATTTGTTGTAATGATTCAATATGCTTTGAAATTTGTTCCATTTGTCGATCTGATTGTAGTGAGACTTGACCGTATGACTCCAACATTTGTTGTACGTTATCCATACTGTTTTGTTCTTGTTTTACTAATTCCAAACAAGTGGTATTATTGTTATTATTATTATTATAGTCATCAGACCGAGTCCCAACAAAAATAATAATAATAATATCCACCCCCAATCACTTTTTTTTTAAAAAAAAAAGGCAAATAGAATATTTTGTTACCTAAATGGTGTTGATGATGATGTATCATGACACGCGTTGCTACTTGGTTCATAAGTTCATCTTGAGATGCCATGGATTTTCGTAATTCAGACATTGTATCCATAACACCATTGTAGTTATGACTAAGACCTTGTAAATGATGCGTTAAACTTGTATGTTGATGTTGCAGCTCTTGTATTTGTGATTGTAGATGAAACACAATCGTTTTCAATTCGTCCGTTTCTTCTTTATTCATTGATGCTGTTTTTGATAACGAAGGAGATAATATGAATGTAGAAGACGAAGAGGATGATGATGTATTCATGGCATTAGTATTTGTATGATTGGATGATGATGATGATGATGTTAATGATTCATTATTATCTTGTTCATTTGTAATAATAGAACTATGGGTCGTTGTTGTTGATGGCATAGTCATGGTAGTACTGGAAGAGGTCCGTGCCACAGAGGATTTAGCTGTTGTTTTGCGCTAATTCAAACAACAAAAAGTTTAGTGGTTTCCAAAAAGAATGTTACATCCGTGATTATTATTTATTTTCTGTTTCTTTAAACTTTTTTTTTTTTACCTTGATACCATCCAGTAAATCTCTTCGATTGTATTGAAAATGTGAATGTTGAAACTCCCAAGCCTTTTTAAATATCCATCCGAATAGAAGAATGAAAAAAAATAAAAAGAGCTCTTTTATTTTAAATTTCTTTTGATATAATAATCGTCGCATCAAGGGATCTAGTAGATTTAGTTATTTACCTGCTCACCATAGGGACGTTGACCATCTTCTGGGTTACGTACTTTATGAAAATCATATTTATTCAATTGACGTACAAAACTGGCAAAGTTACAATGTTTAAAATGCTTTGGTAATATTAAACGCGCAAATTCGTTTGGATCTCTGACAACAAATGATTTACCATCGATTCCCCATATCAATATATCCGTATGAGAATCTTGTTCCAACATCCTATATTTTTAATATATAAAGGTGGGCCATCAATCAATGATTTTTAAGATAAACTTCTATTTTTTTCCCTCTCTCTCTCTCTCTCTCTCTCTCTCCCTCCCCTTTCATTCCCCTTCTTTTATTTGCCCTCTCCTCACCGAAATAACTTTTTGACAAATTCGGGAATACCAATGGGAGTAGAGTCATTAGAAGTATGTAATGAACTCATGGTAGATGTTGCATTGAAAATAGAAGAAGGTTGAATCTGCATATTGGTGTTATATTACTTTTGTTTGGTACAGAAAAGGGAAAAATAGGATAATAGGATTGGTTTTTAGGATAATAATAAAGGTTGAAAGAAAAGAATAGATAATTCTTGAATGAAAAAAAAAAGCGCGTTATTTATATATATGTACAAAATGGTTGATATTTTATTGGGTTGTGGTTGTTTGTTGGGTTGTTTTCAAGTTGCTGATTATTATGCACTCGTTTTCAATAATACTGATAGGAAAAGTGTAGTTATAAAAAAAATCAACCTGGTTTAAACAAGGTTCAAGAAGAAAAAGAAGAAGAAAGGAAACAAAAAGCCTCAAGCATTACTCTTTAATCAATGCAAAAACGCAGGCAATCAAAAAAGGATGTGTGGATGGTGGTGTTATTTTATCTTAAAAGACCGTATGTGTGTACCTTTATTACCCCGCATCAAGTTTACTTTATTTATTTAATAAAACCTAACTCATGCGCGTGAGCTTTGTGTACAAGTTGTTTTACGTGGTTGTTTGCTATTGCTTACTAGTTTGTTTGTGTATGTCAACCTTATCCAAACTTTACTACCGAACGGATCCGTTTTACATTAATTTTATTGTAGATAAAAGAAGAGTTGCTTATTAAAATAGGAGATAAGTATTTCTTCTACTTCTCCTTCAAAAAAGAAAGAGACGGAGTTGAGTACTTTTTATTATCTCCTTAAAAAATGTATACAGCATACTTCTTCCCGTAATAATAGTAGAAGTACTACTATATGTTATTAGGTTTTGTTCCAATGACGTAACTAAGCATAAAAATGACATAGATCTTATGCAATCAAATTGTTATCATTATATTCCCATCTACCTAAACATTACTCATATTTATTATATTGGTTAATATTTGATGAAAAAGGTTGACCTTTTTCTTCATCATGTCAATAAAATTGCTTCCGGAATAAATGGTGTTACAATGCCAAACCTAATTTAAACGTTATTATGAAAACAACGTGATAATTATTATGATGTAAATACTTTCAATATCTCGATTACTACTATACTTATTTCATTATATTCGTATATTTTTTATATAATATATGATCCTTATATTCTTGTGGTTTTTAGTAGTGAAGCGCATAATAATTCACCTTTTACAACGTTACACCAATAAAGGGTTATATTATGTAACATCATTATTTATTTATTGCGTTAGTTTGTACTTTATTGAATCTGTAATAGAATAATAAGTTGTCAAAAAAAAAGTTAGTTGCGGCTATAGAGTATGAATAAATGGAAATAATGATGATAATTTGTTTTTGGTATTCTTTCTCCGTAAAATGGTTGAGTTCAATCAATAATGATTTAATTATGCACTGGTTTTTTTTCCCGTACCAGATGTATGGTTATATAGAGTAGCACCGTTACTAATAAAGAGAAATAGCCTAAATTGTCATAGATCTTGCGATAATTAGTTGTCCCTATTTGTGTTCCTTGTATTGATAATAACGATAGCTATTAAGATTATTCCCAACCATCAACATCTTTGGATAGATCATGCTCTATGCATACCAAATAAGTTTTTATAGTTCTTTATACTTGTTGTTTATTAGTAGATGCCCTCATCCATGAACAACTATTCTTTTCTGTCGGCAGTCATATGAATATACACTCTATTCTTTGATTAATATCCAAACAATGATATCGATTCAATTCTAGTTCCACATACTACACCGAATCATTATTTGTATGAGAAAATTATTCTTATGTAAAAATAAAATAAGGGATCGTTCCACACCTTCAAATATTTTATTATAACTACATATTTATGACATGAGGACAACTAACTTTTAGTGGTTATTTAGATTAATTTCGATGTACTTTTATTATTATTGTTGTTAAGCGCTAAGCCCTCTTTTTTCTTATTATTATTTGGAAAAAGTCCTATTGTCATAATGAATATGGCGGATCAATACCAAGCCAATAAAAATAAAGATAACAGAAGAGTAGTGATAAAATAGAGAGTGATGTGAAAGATTATGTTTATTGATTAAATGATGAGGAGTATTTTTATCTTTTTCAACTACTTGTGATAATAATAAAATATAAAATAAACTAGTAATGGTAATGTATAAGGAATGCTAGAGAAGACAATAAATGTTCATGACTGTCAGTTGAATACATGTTTGAATAATTACTATGATGATGGATAATAAATACGCGGCATAATTAAATGCAATACAATAGCAGCGATAAGGTATTACAAAAATAAATCAAAAAAGGAAATGGTAGTAACGATTATTTTTAGTTATGACACTATCACTAATGAGTATTATCTTATTTCTTTTTACATCATATATATTCATATAAGCAAAAAAAAGTTACACTTTATAATAATTAATTGCCAATGTTGGTGCTACCCTTGGCGAAAAAGCATATATGAATCTCACAAGTATTATAATAATGCAGGTCCAATATTGTATATTTACAATCGGGTTCTGTTGGACATTGTGATGAGGAAGCGCGAGATATAACAAGAGATAGAAGAATGATAACAACTGTAATATATGATGATAAAATGATGATGGGATCTTGGTCTATAAGATCCCTCTTTTTATATACAATGAAATATAAGGGGCTAGTTAATATCTATACTAAATACAGTGACCTACACTAATAACTGGGATATCTAATCTTTCTTATATTTTTATTTACAACGATGCAGTTCCGTTATCCATTTATCCACAACGTTGTATATCTATGATCCGCGGGTATGTTGATCCTGGACCACATGGGTAACATCGTCGTAATAGTATACATCATTACAAGTATATATTATTGGAAACAATGTTTGAAATAATACTGCAATAGGTGAATTAATACTACTGCTAAATTTAGCCAGCAAATAAAGTTACTTATTCTTTAGGGTAAGAGTTAATATAATATACAGCAAAGAAAAATATAACATAATAGAACCAGTTATTCAAAACAGTATATTAAATGATATTTACTTTAATAATGAGGTACATCACTGTGTGTTGTTTCAGCTTTATTATTCATTTACTTTGTGATCTTGAAATGAGAATGAAGTATTAGGGGTCTTCAGCAGTTTCTCTAAATCTATTTCTGAAAGGTTTCTGATAATTTTTTTTATCAGCAACTAGCTGTCCTTTCTCGCTTCGCTCAAATGAATGAGCCCCTATGCTTCGCTTTGGGTCATTCAGTGGACATCGTCGCAATGGGGGGAACCCCCTTGACCCCCCAATATGGGGGCAAGCCCCTATACCCCCATTGCAGGCGCGTTCAAAGCTTAATAACACTTTTTAGAACCATATGATGAATTATATGATTTAAACAAATTAAATCATTTACTTTTAAATTTTAAAATTTGTCCATCACACATCTTGTGTAGTTTTTATCTATAAAAAATGTTTCCATACAATGAGATTTATAATTTAACATAAATGTGCAAACAATAGATAAGTGTTCTTTATGTAAGAACTAATTTGGTCAATTTCAAATTGTCATTATTTATTACTATAATAAAATAGTATATGTGCATAATTAAGATTTATGATGTAAAGAGAATAATTAAAAAATATTTAATTGTGTAATGTAAATTTTTTAAATATTTTGTAGTATGTGTTCTTTAGCTGAGACCAAAGGTCGAAGGCTTATCAACATTATTCAAGGTAGTGGATCCAGTGATTGTGTTACCATCTTTCCTTTTTTATTCAAGAGAAATAAAATAATTATATAAAGGAATACTATATAATATTTGTAAACACTATCATTGATAAAGAGAGAGTGAGAGAAAAAACTAATGTAGGGTAAGGGGGGTGGACAATCACTAGATCCACTACCTCGAATAATATTGATAAGCCTTCGACCTTTGGTCTCGCTAAAGAACACATTATTCATCAAGAGGTGGATCCAGTGACTTGGACTCCAGAGCATTCGAGACAGGACCAATGTTACTACCGAGCGTCAGAGTCAAGAAATTGGATTGTATTTCACACAATACATGATAAAAAGTGTCAAAAATCGTTTTTGATGACTAAGATCCATGTGCGACAATATTATCAGTTGTTGCCCCCGCCTTTGCTGCTCTTGTTGAACCCATTGCTCTTGCTTTTGCATGCCTTTTTTGCCCAGGTAAAAGAGGTATGAGATCCATAATACTGTTGATGTGCTTACCAATGCGTTGTGAACCAATATGTTGTTTTGGGTCACAAAGATCATGAATAAGATAATTGATAGAGTGTTCAGATAAGACAGGATGACGATCAATGCAAGGTTGAGAAGCGATTCGTTGCAAATAAGTGGAGTAACAGGCAACTGGACAAAATAATACTGAAGGATGCCGATCAATGACGACTGACTTGGTGATGCGTTGACCTTGGCGTTTTTCCTTTAGGGAAATGATAATTAAGGTCAATTTGTTAGAGGCATCATCAATGCCGCATTGATTGACGTCAATACGTTCGATGTCTGATGGTCGTAAAAATCCATATATTGCTAATAACCAACAAAGTATTGCTGTCAGATCTGCTGCCAATAATTTTGTGTTGTTCCCAAGTTGGTGAAAATGTTGAAGAACTGGTGATATATTTAGATTTGTTGTTGATGTAGTTCGTAATGTACATTCATCCAAAGATTGAAAAAATATTTTGTATGACCAAGAGTCGAGGATAGGTTGATGGCCATCAAATAGATCAAGTAAGGATGAATGGTAGTTTTTGATTGTTTGAGTTGACCAATTTAAATATTGTTTTCCATGTGCCAAGAAATTGATCATGTTGATCCCTTTTGAATCATACGCATTGACGTTTTTGCTGCAGCACCAGGTAATGAAACGTTGTTGAATAGCTTGATAATGAAGTCGCAATTGTTGTTAATCAGGGTGAGAGACGATGTCAGTAACGTCTGAACTTAATCCTTGGAGAGCAAGTCGTCATACTTTATATGCCATGCTACCAGGGACCAATGGGGATTCTTGGTTAGCATGCTTGCTTCTTGTCCAGGAGCTGGGAGGACTATATCTTGAGGAATTTTTCTTGGACATAACTGTGATATTTGTTGTATTATTAGAAACCAGATTGCTGTTGGCCACCATGGTGTTATTAATGTTGTTGTCACTGGATCCATCTGTAGTTTCCTCAGAATTGCTGGTATCAGATTCCATGGGGGGCAGATGTATACCTTGTTGAATTGGGACCATGTCATCATCATTGCGTCAGTGCCGATTGCATGTTGATCCCATTTCCATGTTACATAGTTCGTCGTTTGCACATTCTTTATTGTTACAAATAAATCCACATCGTGTGGCCCCCACATCTTGTTCATTTTTCTGAAGAAGATGGGATTGATGCTCCATTCCAGTTGTGTTGTTAGCAATCATGATGGGGCGTCAGCTAGATTGAATATTGAGGGGACATATGTCAGTTGTACCTGAGTGGCTGTCTGCAGGCAGTAATTCCAAATGTGTTGAGCCAATTTCATCAGTGATACTAAGTGGGTACCCCCGAAGTTGTTGGTGTATGCAATTGTAGATGTATTGTCACAATAAACCTTGATGGATTTGCCCTGAAGATGAGGAAGATGTATTGCTTTCCAAATTATGAGCAGTTCCTTCCAATTGATATGATGTGCTGCCTCTATCATCGTCCATTTGCCTTTCCATGATTGCTGGTTGTGAACTATCCCCTATGCTTCGTCAGATGAATCAGTGAATATTTCTGCTTAAGGAAGCGTCAGTAGAAAGGTCATCCCATTCCACTGTTTGAGTTGATCTTTCCACCAAAGAAGCTCCTTGATTGCCTTTTGAGATAATACAGTTGTCAATATCCATATTTGTTTTCATTGAAGTGCTGCATTTTTGATGGATAAAAGGGTGCAAGTTTTGAAACGTGCTGGGAAAACAGCCAGTGTCATAGATAATGTGTTGATTTTGAAACCTAGGTGTTCGATAGACTGTGTTGGTGTTAGACTCGATTTTGTATATTTGATTAAAAACCCCAGTGTTGTATCAGAGAGAAATCAATCAATAAAAAGAATAAAAGGAAATGAGATAAGTCAATGAGACCCGAAATAATCAACTGAAGTTTATTAAGATAAAAAATAATCTCTCTATTTATAAGAAAGTGCTCATCATGGATGGACTATCACAACTTGCACATTATGGTGTAATATTAGAATATAGATTGCATCATTTGGATTGTGTGTTATGAGGACAGTATATTTAAGTAGACCATGAATGATATTGTTAGAAGGATTGCATGATCCAGCATAATTAACAATATGTGAAAGAGGATGGTGCAATACTGTGTGTAACATAAGTAATTATCCAAATAGAATCACCGCACAAGTGAGATATAGGGTGAATGACAGTAATAATAATAATAATAATGAAGAATTATTATTTATTGTGAAGCCATTGTATGTTGGATACAACATTACCCCCCACCAGGTTGGAACAACCGTCATGATAAGTTTGTGCATTACACTGTCTTCAGAGATGAAGTAACTAGTCAATAAAACTCCAGTGAAAAACCCAGGGTCTGTTATTGGGATAAAAAAGCTTTGGAGAAAGACATGTTTAAGTGCGTCTGCATTTAGTAAAACGAGGTGAACGACGTGGCTCATTTAATGCACGTTTGCTCGATTTACTTTTCTTTGGCGTTTGTGGTACGTGTTCAACCTTATTGTCTGTATTGTTATTTTTATTAAGACGTGGAGGTGATGTACGTTTACCAGCAGTACCATTATTGTTATTGCGACGTTGCCAATATTTTTCAATCAGCGTTAAGTCATTGAAGTGCTCGATAGGTTCCCATGTATCATCTTCAGGACCATAACCTTTCCATCTGACAAGGTATTTGTAATGACCTGGTGTACCTTGATGATCCACAATAGATTGTATTTCGTAAAAGTCATCACCAGAGGCGATGGTGTCTTGTGAAATTAATTTAATGTGATGTGGAGGAATATCGCGAGAAAGAAGAGCGCCAGTTGGATCAGTTAAAACATATTGACCGTTGCCCTTGTTCTTTCCATGCACTGTGTACGGTCCCTCATAACGAGCATCCGTTTTTGATTTACGATTCATACTTAAGATCATGACTTTACTACCAACAGGGAATTCTTTAATAATTCGGAATTTTTTAGAGAATTTTCCTTGCTGTGCATCTTGCAATGCGGTCATACGATCTCGTATTGCAGGAATGACTATGTTAGCCAGGTTTTCTTCGCGTTTATCGTTAAATCGTAGTTCATCATCCACTTCCTGTACATCCAAATGACTATAATCCTGCCATAAATTGGGTTGACGTGCAAACATCAAGGAAAAGGGACGGGAGTTGTGTAACTTTGCAATTTTGTTGTTAATACTAAGTTGTGCAGCAGGAAGGAATAGATCCCAATCATCGTTTTTACCATGTAGGCGTCGAACAATAATATTTTTCATTGCTTTAACTTTAACTTCTGTTCCACCATTTGCTCTGGGATTGTATGGTGTTAGTAATCTACTGTCAATACCACAATGTTCCAGAAGGTGTTGAACAACTTCATTCGCAAACTCTGTACCTCTGTCACTCTGTAAGATTTTACAAAAACCGAAATCAGCAAAGATTTGTACAAGTGTTTTTGCAACAGTAAGAGCGGTCTTATCAGGAATAGCACGTAAGAGAGTGTATCGCGAGTACATATCCACAATAACTAAAACATAGTTGTTACCACGTGGAGTAGTGCAATTAAAATCACCAGTATCAATACCAATATGATCCCAAGGTTGATCAGCATAGATACTACGCAAAGGGTGAAATCCATGTTTTCCAATTGTAAACCTTTGACAGTCAGGACAACTAGCAACCACGTTTTGAGCATCAGCTTTAATTGAGGTCCAGTGTATGTGTTGACTATGTATTTCGTTGACTAGAGCATCAATACCAAAATGTCCATTGAGATGTGCCTGTTGTAATAGGTGTTCTCGTTCATTTTCAGGTGGTGTCATGAAGTCTGTGTAGTCATTGCGAAGAATGGCGGCACGTTGGAAATGGGTGGAAGAATAAAAAGAAGAATTTTTAATTTCTTGTGAATTTTTATTCTTGTGTGACGGTCGAAGGTCGCCGAGGTATGGAGAAGAAGCGATTATATGCTCCGAATTATCCCCTCCAGCTTCTTCGTAGTTGACCAAAGGCGTGAAATAGCATCGGGAATGACATTGTCATAACCACGAATGTATTCAATAGTAAAATTATAATCACAAATAATATCTAACCAGTTAACCATCATTGCATTAGCGACAGGTTGAGTGTGCAAGAAAGTAAGTGCCTTATGATCGCATTGGATCGTAAATTTCTGTGGCCAGCCCCATAAAATTTTATGATAGCGGCGAAGACTAAACACAATACTTAAAAGCTCTCGTTTTGTAGTGCTGTAGGATCTTTCTGCCTTATTAAGCTGACGACCCATAAAGCCAATGTAACGGTATTGGTTGTTGACGATTTGATAAAGAACGCATCCAATACCTGTGTCAGAAGCATCAGTAGCTAGGTAAAGGGGAAGTCTTTCGTCAATTTGACTGAGAACAGGAGCGTGTTGTAATGCCGTTTTAATATTATTAAAGGCTGTAGTATGCTCGTTTGTCCAGTGTTTAGATAAAACTTTGACGGATCGAAGTTCATCCAGTTTTTTGGTGAGAAGTTGTACACCAGGGATGTGATCCCGTAAATAATTGATATAACCAAGAAAGCGTTGTAAGCCTTTAACATCAAGAGGTATCGGCCATTCATCAACATTAGTAAGTTTCTTTTTGTCGACGGAAATAGAACCAGCTTGAATATTAAAACCCAAAAGACTAACACTTTTCTGTGCAAATGAACATTTGTCTTTGTTAATGACAAGATTAGCCGCTGAAAGACGACGTAAAACTTCTTGTACGTGTAGAGTGTGCAAATTCATATCCCCATTTGTGGCGATGACGATATCGTCAACATAAATATTACAATATGGAAGATCACTGAATAAAGATTGCATGCATCGTTGTACGTGTGAAGATAAGAATTTTAAACCAAAAGGAGAACCAACGAAACAATACTGTTGATTTTGAAAAGTGAAAGAAGTACGATTCTGATGTTTTTCGTAAATTTTAAATTTGTGAAAACAACTTTTCAAATCCAATGTGGTAAAAATTGTAGCATTCTTAATTTTGTGGAAAATGTCACGAATTAATGGTAACTCATGGTTGTCATCAGGAAGTAACAAATTCAAAGGGCGAGGATCTAAACAAATACGGAATTTGGTAAGATTACCTTCAGCATCCTTTTTTGGCACAAAAGTAAGAGGATTATTAAAAGGTGTACCCGGAGGTGCATGTTTGATAATACCATCATTCATCCATTCATCAATTTGTTGTTGAAGAACAGGAATAATTTTGTCAGGTAATGGATATTGTCTACGATTGACGACTTTGCCCAGAGGTATGTTTAAATATACGATAGATTCAGGTAAAGTGCAAAAGTGAGAAGGAGGAATATTTATATTTTCCTGTAGATAAGGTTCGATCTTGTTCAGAAATAATTGATGCTCATCCTCAGAACCAGCGGGAGAATTATCAGGTTCAGGTAATTCAATGGGTTCAGGAATGGAAACACGAGAAGGTTTGTGCCAACAATAAGCTAAACCCCCCATATAGATACCAATTTTAGACATAAGATCAGTGCCAATGGAAACATCAGCGTCAGCATTAAAATCCATAATTTCAAAATCATGATAAACAGAAATTCCATTGTGTAAGATTTTAATTTTATTTATTTTTCCAATTCTATTTACACCAAACCAGGATAGCCGTGTCAATCTTGCCGGAACAAGGAACAACAGAGAGGCCAAGGCGGTTAACAACGTGTGGTTTCACGGATGAAAACGTTGCACCTGGGTCGATAAAAGCAAATGTTTCAAGATCCTGTAAAGTAATAGGAACATAATAAGCTTTTGTGTTTTTATAAAGGCGATTGGAAAAATGATGAGAATGGTTTGACTTACAATTAAAACATGCCTTATCCAAAGCCTCACTGACCTCTGTCATCATGATATCTTCAGCAGAAGAAGATGACGTGGGTGGAGTGGATGAAAGCGAAGATGCAGAAACCGAACTGTCTTGACCACCCGGAGGGGAAGACGAAAGTGTAGTTACCGGAGTAACAGAAGCAGTAACAGGTACAGAACCTGATGATGATGATGTGGGTGTGACTGGTACGGAGCCAGAAACAGGAAGTGATGATGCAGCAAGGGTGGCAGAGCGGATTGCCAAGTGGTTTATCTTTCCATACTTATGCCCTTTTTGCCAAGGTGTATGGCCACAATGATAACACTTACGTTTGCCATCAGTAGACAATGAGGAATCAGCATTACCATGAGAACCAACAATGCGAGTAGCAGCAGCAGTAGCAACAACAGATGAGCCAGACGACGAAGGCTTAGAGACACGACCACTATTGTCAGAACGAGCAACAGCGCGGCACTGCTCTGTAGAATGACGGCCTTGTCCATGGACTTTGCAGAATTTGTCATGACCAATGCGTCCTTTTCCTTTCTTCTTTGAAGAGGCAGCAGAAGCAACAGAGGAGCTAGAAGAACCAATGGAAGCATCCAAGGCAGCAGCTTGGGGACTGTGTTTTGAGTGAACAACTTGATCATATAAGTTGCGAGCCAGGCTAGAAGCATATGCAACAGACACGACATTACCATTAGGAGTGTGGGCCAAGCTCATCTGGACATGGTCTCTCAATTCGGGTAACAGGGACTTGACGAAAATTGTTGCCCAAACTTCACCATCTTCATGACCAGATTCACGTAAAGCTTCTTTGAAACGATCTGTGTAACGAATTACAGACTCATCACGGGACATACGCATATCAGTCAACTCTTCTAAGAATTGAGCACAACATTGAGCATCTTGTGCACCATAACGATCCAAAAAGGCCTTCTTGATAAACGACCAGGGGCGATCACAGAATTGCCGGAGCTCTCGTTCATACCAGGATCGTTGATTGGAAGACATGGTTGTCTTGATGAGGCGAGGCCAGTGTTGATCGATATCATATTGGTAGGATTCAATGATATCTTCGAAACAATTAAGACATTCCTTCACAGAATTGTAAACAGGCTTGGATTTGTCAAAAACGTGACCAGTCCACTGTAACATAGGTAAGTTACTTGGGACGACCAACTTAGATAGGGTTTGTACTGGAATAGAGGTTGTGGTAGGAGCAGCAACTTTTTCCTTCTTGACCATCTTTTTGATATGTGCTAGAACCTTGTCAAGTTGAGCAGAATGAATATTAATTCTATTTTGGATAGCTTCAGCTTCTTGTTCGGAGAGATCGATGGTGAGTTGTCTTTCCATTAAGGAAGCAATCTTATCCTGAAGTTGGACGGATACAGCCTCGATATGCTGAATGGCAGAGACGGAAGGAGCTTCTTGCATGGCATGATCCATAGTAACAGGAGCAGGAGAACCAGGAGTAGAAGCAACCATTTCGGTTTGATGGATAGGAGAAGAAGGTGCAGACATGATAAATGAAATAAGGTAGGAAAAAATAAAATAGAATAAGGTAGAGATTATAGAGAAAAAATAATAAGGAATTTGTTGAAAAAAATGTTGTATCAGAGAGAAATCAATTAATAAAAAGAATAAAAGGAGACGAGATAAGTCAACGAGACCCGAAAAAAATGAACTGAAGTTTATTAAGATAAAAAATAATCTCTCTATTTATAAGAAAGTGCTCATCATGGATGGACTATCACAACTTGCACATTATGGTGTAATATTAGAATATAGATTGCATCATTTGGATTGCGTGTTATGAGGACAGTATATTTAAGTAGACCATGAATGATATCGTTAGAAGGATTGTGTGATCCAGCATAATTAACAATATGTAAAAGAGGATGGTGCAATACTATGTGTAACATAAGTAATTATCCAAATAGAATCACCGCATAAGTGAGATATAGGGTGAATGACAGTAATAATAATAATAATAATAATGAAGAATTATTATTTATTGTGAAGCCATTGTATGTTGGATACAACAATTATATATATATATTGATGGAAGTCCAAGCCTGTGGTATGGATAAGAATTAATGATAGAATTAATGACAAAGAGAGATGGAGACAGAAGAAGTCTTGTGAGAATCGATATAGATTTATTATAATGATCAAGATGATAATAAAGATAATTATATTCTAGTTTTACAAGTACAGTATTTATATATTTTCTTATCTATGCCACTTAATCATTGATCATGGTAGTTTGTTAATATTGCATTTGTTTGATATAATGGATATATATTATAGGTAGTGT